>RDPX01000206.1:28700-71167 GCA_003991215.1 Morbakka virulenta
ATAATAATAATAATAATTGTCCTGGTATGACGTTAAAAACATCCGGTTGTGGAGTTTCGACGTTTGCGAACGAGGTTACCCTTTGCCACAATTGCCTCCAGTTCACCTTTGGGAAAGGTGTAGTTCCTGTTAGCCCTGGGTAGGTGGAGCTCATTAGCCTTGGTTGGCAATCAACCTGGGAGAAGGAAAACTCTGATTTGAAACCCCAGTCTGTTATTTTTATGATGAGAAGGTCAATTACAAAAAAATCATGCCGCATCGATAGTCGCATGGATAAACAAGGAACGGGTCCCGCAGTGCCCGGCCAGGCAGGGATCAAAAAGATAGCTACTGAGTCGGAAAAACTTCCCATAGCCCAAGAGGCAACCCATGATCATGCTTGTCCAACTAATGGCCCTCTTGAAGTTTCACCATCAAGTAATAGTAAAAAAAATCGACAAAAATGGACATGGAAAGAAAAGAAAGACATAATTGAGGCTTACTTTTCATCTGTTCTATTACAATCAGGGGATCCCTACACAAATTAAACCTATCAAATATGGAGACAACGGAACCCAAATGCTAGGTTAAATATGGATAGTAACAAACTGGCCAATATGCGTAGAAACATCGTATCAACCAACTTTTTTTCAGAAATAGAAATAGACCAAATTAAGGAAAAAATAAATTAGCATCATCAGAAACATGACACTAGTGCCACTGTACCTGCAACTCCAGTGCCTTTGCAGAAACCTAATGAACATCTGGATTTACCTCCAAATGGTGAGGAAGTGCCAAAAGAAGGTCCAAGTGAACTTTATGAGAATGATTAAGTTGATCAAAATCTCAAAGATGTAATATCATCCGAATGTCTCAAAATTGCGGAAACAGATATGTCCGATCGTAAGTCTCTACCAAGGATCCAAAATTCCAAAAAGAACCAACGAATTATTTGATGTAGTAATGCTGCAATTAAGCAAATTCTAGCTGAAAACGAAATGGATCTTACCTCCTTAAACAATCTTCTGTATGCAACTGCATTTGTTACACATGAACTGTGTAGATCCAAACTAAAAACTTCAAGCAGAAATGTCAACAAGAAGACAGCTTGGCAAGACAAAATCCGAAAACAGATAAATGTGGTGAGAAAAAAGCTCACAATGTTAATGCACCTTGGATTGAACGTCAAACTAAGGTATTGGAAGAAGTTCAGGAGGAATCATGGAACAATGTTTCTCCTGAGGATCTCCAGTCTGCTTTACGCATATCAAGCAAATGGAAGGCTCCAGGAAAAGATAAGATTTTGAATTTTAGGTTGAATTCTCTCTCTGCATATCATGCTAAGTTAACTACCTTGTAATAATAATAGTAATAATAATAATAATAATAATAATAATCAGGCAAACGTCTTGCAAAATGGTGCGGACTCAAAGTGCAGATTTTGCAATGATAAATCAGAAACTATTGACCACCTAGTCTCTGACTGCTCTATTTTAACACCAGGAGAGTATAAAAACAGACACGACAGGGTTGGTCAGTACCTCCATTGGAAGATCTGCAACCATTTCTCTATAAATACTAAAAGTAACTGGTACGAACACCATCCTGAACCTGTTACAGAGGGACAAGACTTTACCATCCTTTGGGATTTCCCAATCCACACTGATCGCACGATACAGGCCAATCGCCCTGACATTGTCATCAAAGACAGGAAAAACAACACCTGCCTTCTCGTAGACATAGGCGTGCCATCAGATAGAAATGTCTCTGCCAAAGTATTTGAGAAACTCGCAAAATACAAGGATTTGGAAATAGAAATTGAAAAGATGTGGCACTTTAAAACAAAAACTATTCCTGTTGTGGTAGGTGCTTTGGGTTTGATAAAGAAAGCAACTGCTGACTATCTTGACAAAATTCTCGGAAACCCTTCTCTCAAGAAGTGAAAAAAATTGTATTGAACAGTACAGCTCATCTTTTAAGAAGGGCGCTTTCTATCGAAAACTGTCATCTGTATTCATTTTTTTTCTTTTTCCTTTAAATTTTGTAAACTTTAAAACTTTTATGGCTTATGTATGTCAAATTGATGTTTGTGATTTGTCAACCTTAATGTTTTATCTTGTATTTTAATGTCCATTCAATGTTCGTAGATTGTCCTGTTTAATTTATTGTAAAACTGATGTTCGTAAATTGCCTTGAGTTTTGCATTTAAATTTTTAATACCTTTTTATACTATTTTTTACCCTTACAAACAATTTTTTTCTCCCACAAATAAAACCTCCAATTTCACTCACCCTAGGTCACTGGTAGTGACCCGGTGTTTGATCTTAACAAAGCAAATCAAAGTAAAATTTTGTAATAATAATAATAATAATAATAATAATAATAATAATAATAATATCATACTCGAACCAGAAAATATCCCACCTTGGCTTGTCAATGGAATCACATATCTTCACCCAAAAAGTGATGAGACTGACAATCCAAAAAGTTATCGACCCATCACATGCCTCACAACTACGTATAAAATTCTAACCTCGATTCTGACTGAGTATACATATTCTTTTTTAATTGATAATAACCTGTTTCCAAATGAGCAAAAAAGTTGTAAACGAGGTTCTTATGGTTTCAAGGACCAGCTTTTGATAAACAAAGTGCTTCTCTTGAGGACTGCCATAACAATCACAAAAATCTCTCTGTAGCATGGATTAATTACAAAAAGGCCTTTGATAGTGTTCCTCATAGCTTGAGTTAAAAATGTCTTGAAATGTATCGCATTTCTTCTTTTATTAGAAATTTCCTTTCTCATAACATAAAACTCTGGAGAACAAGCAACGTTAATTCTGAATTTTGAGAACTGGTCTATAAATGCTGGTGACATAAATATCAATAACGGTATCTTTCAGGGTGACTCATTATTGCCCATTCTTTTCTGTGTAGCATTGTTTCCTTTAAGTACTCTCCTTAACGAGAGTGAAAGTGGGTATAAAATCTTTGATAAAATCATAAACTATTTGTTATACCTGGATGATCTTAAGCTGTTTGCTAAAAATGATTCCCAACTAGGCTACTCAATATTGTGGCTCAATTCAGTGAGGATATAAGAATGGAGTTTGGTTTGGATAAGTCTGCCAAGGCCACTTTTATCAGAGGTAAATTGCTTCAAACATCAAACATTACTCTTAATCGCAACATCGAACTCAGAGAGTTAAACCAGGAGGAGGTGTATAAATATCTAGGGATCTCTGAAGGTGATGGTATTAATCACTCAGATATGAGGGAAAAAATACGTAAAGAGTGCTACAGAAGGGTGAGGTCCATTCTTAAAAGTGAATTAAATGCCAGAAATCGTATTGGTGCGATTTACTCATTTGCCACTCCTGTTGTAACTTATAGTTTTAATGTAATTAATTGGTCGATTGGAGAAATTAAGAATTTGATGCAAAAATTAGAAAAATTCTTACCATACATTGCATGCACCACCCTAAAGCTGATGTTGATCGTTTATACCTATATAGGAAAGAGGAAGGGAGAGGCATGATTTAGTTGGAGCTTTCACTCTTGACGTCAACCATAGGTTTGTGGACATATCTTGATAATAGTAAGGACTGGATGCTTTAACTAGTAGTTAAGCATGAAAAGCAGAAGAAACTTTTCTCCATTTCAAATGATGCTTCCAAGTTCCAGGATACACTTAAAATTGAATCAGTCAATTTACAATCTAAGGTCTTAATAGACAACCCATAGAAATGGCATAATTAGTAACAGTGCTAATAATGTTGATGGCAATGCCATAGCTTTAATGAGTAATGTAGCTTCTACCAGTGATAGGTTTTTGTGTAATAATGTAGATACAATAAGATAGTGATGTTGATTTTGAAGCTAATTACAATGGCATGAAATGAGAAATTAAGTGTAAGTGGATTAATGAAGAGCCTGTTATGCACAATACAACTGATTGCTATAGTATGAATTATTTAATTTGGAATGAGTTTGATAAAGAAATTGGAAACTGGGTAAAGTCTGGCATATTAGTGAGGATACCGGAAGCTGCTCAAGTTAATAACATTACCCCTCTTATGACTGTGGTACAACCAAATAAAAACAAAGCTAGGCCTGTACTTGATTATCGTGAGCTCAACAAGGATATAGTTTGTCATTCTGGTAATAGTGATGTTTCTTGTGATACTATACGTTTATGGAGACAATTTGGTAATAATGTAAAATTCTAGATTTGCTTAAAGCATACCTACAGGTTTTTGTTGATCCTTCTCTGTGGCAGTACCAGGCAGTTAGTTGCATGGTACACAATATTATCTTACAAGATTAGGTTTTGGTATATGTAGTGTTCCTAAGATAATGCCTTGTATACTGCAAAAAGTTTTGTCTATGGATGAGACTATTAGAGTAGCTACTAGTCATTATATTGATGATATTATTGTTAATGAGAAGTTAGTTATGGTAGAAGACATGGTTACTCATTTGAAAAAATATGGGCTTGTAACTAAGGAAGCTGAATCCCTGCCTGGCACTCGGGCACTCTGTATGCTAATTGATGTTGGTGATCAAGGCGAGGTAGTCTGGAAGAGGGTTAACGAGCTTCCTCAGCTACCGAGAAACAGTTCAATAACTAAACGTGAACTCTGCTCTATTTGTGGTATGCTGACTAGTCACTATCCCATAGGATCATGGTTACGGTTGTCATGCAGTTATATCAAGAGAAATGAGGGAGCTTTTAAGTGTTTCAACCTTAGTTGTAAATTCCAGGTTGACGTCTGGCGGGGTGTAGCTGTGTCTCATGCTCGGATTAGGATCTTTAGCTTTGGTTAGCAGCTTTCCTAGAGATGGTGTCTCGATAAAAATACTGGTGGTTGTGCAACCCTAAATTCATAAATCCTTTTTATACATGCTAATGTCAAATCAAAATTCTGAGAATAAAGCGTGAATGGGACGGGAACTTTATGTGAAGGTCCCTCGCCTGGCAGGTGTCCCCTGGCAAAGCAGCGGAGGCCCGGTCGATATCCTGCGACTGCTGCTTTCGAAGGACGAAGGAGAAAATGGACTCAAGAAATTAATAGGATAGTACTAGAATGTTGCTATCTAAGTGAACCATCTATAATAGGTTATAGAGAACGGATGCATACTATATGGAAGGAGAAAGGAATGTTTGAAGTGTCAGAACAGAGGTTGATGGACCAGAAGAGGCAAATGGAGAAGAAGAAGTGGTTATCGGAACTTGAACTTGATGAAATTAAACGCTCAGTTCAAATTAAAAACGACCCCAAAATATCACCGCATTTGGATGAATCTATTCTGCTAACTTCATTAAATGAAGTAAATCTCGAAACACCACAGGTTATTTCCGCACTTTTATGTAACCGCACTTTTCTAAATAACCAAGCAAAAAAAATATTATATTATATTATATTGTATTATATTATATTATATTATATTATATTATGCAACTGTACACAAGACGTCCTATGAGAGCCAGCAAACTTTGACTGATTTCTTTTCTTCCGCAATAGTCCATAACATCACCTCAGCATTACATCAGAATACTGAAAGATTTTTGTTAAGAAATTTTGGAATACGATTAAAATACAATTCTTTCAAAAACGACTACTCCTGGATTTCAGAATTGCGCTTAAATGCCTACGTTTACCACCAGCCAACGACAAGGAAGTAAAATTGTTCGAATTTAGGAAAGAAAGGGTAACGTTAGCATTTTTTCAAAAAAATGTAAATATAATGTTTTCTTCCTTGTAATCTTATTCATTTACCACTTTAAATGTGGTTGACCGATTTGGATACCAGTGAAATAACAAAAATGTTTACTCCAATAAGAGAAATTTTCACTTGCCCCTGATATTGAATGGATACAACCAAAGGTGGGATATTAGAGCACACTTTGTACTGTTTCTCTCCTACGGTTATTTAAACGCCTCTTTGAAAGTACAAAATATCGACGAAACTAGATTTATTCACCTCCTGGACGTCGAAAACCCAGCTTAGTTATTCAACTTGTCGAATAACGTGATGTCGATAAAAACAAATTTCTTTATAGGAAAAAGTTTAGCTGCTTTTACTGTGCATGAGAAACACGTGAAATTAGATGAATTGCTTATTTATTCAGTGTCAAATTATTCAGATTATACATTTTTCTTTTTTAGATGATAAAGAACCAAAAAAGGTGTAATGCCACCAAGTGTAACTGTGAAGAAATAGGGGAAAAAAGAAGATCAAATCTAAGAAGATCTGAGGCTGTATACCTCAGTGGCATTTACAATGTTGTTTTAAAATCGTGCAGTATATGAGCGAAAAGAAAGCACCACCAATCTCCGCTTTTAACACTTTGTAAACATCCATGGGTTACAGAAGTGAAATTACAGTTATGAGCAAAACTTTAGACAAGCATTTAAGAAACACTGAATTAGATTTCTTGTGCGTTTTTTCCCAACACCTGCTGAACACTGCAATGCCTTAAAGAAGTCTAAAAATACCCTCAAAAGGGACAGAAGCCGATACAACCGCACCCGTTGGTCAGGATAGGCTAAAAACGGTTTATTTAAAAGCAGGCCAACCATTTATTTAAAAGCAAAGACGTTTTGCAGTTGATGATAAAAAGTATATCGATTAGCCGATGACTAGAATTTGAAAAGAACAGAAATTTAACAAAAGGAAAAATACAAAAAAGTAATGCAAAGCAGAATTGATACACCTATTTAATAAAAATGAGCAAATATCTTTAAATAGCATAAAGATTAGTGATAGAGTATTATGATTATCATTTTCATATCTATTTTTTTCAGATCAATTCTGGATAGGTTTTGGTTACAATTTTTCTAAATTAGGAATGCAACCTAAGGAAAGGATTACTTCAGCCAAAAATAATTTGGTATGTTTTTCTTGGATTGATTAACATCTAAATTTGCTCACCAGCAACCATTCGTAAAGTTTATTTTTAATGATTAAGAACAATACAAAACATAAAACCACTAAATGTGATGTAAAAGAGAAAATAGAAAGAAAAGGTATGTGAAACCAAGAGATAAGAGTTGAACTTAAACTTTAAAACATTACAATCATGTGATAATGAAAAGCACTCAGAAGCCAGAGTGTTCTTTTACCTACTTTTAAGAAAAATGAAACTACATCCATAAAAAAACGTATCACAGAGAGAAATAACAAGAGCATAAGGATAAGCACGTGGAGAGAAACGAGTCACATGAGATGCAAAAAACTGAGCTTGTACTTGCAAGAAAAGTTCATCAGAACACTTCCCATGATAATACATTTAGATAAGCCGCATTCCATCGAAGAGACAAAGTATAAAGAGTAGCAGCAGGATTGGGAATTTTTCTCATGTTTGACTTGTTCCTGCTGAATTGCCTTGTGACAATGCCCGAGTACGAAGTATTGTCATTGGATGTTGATAACTTGAAGCTAGTTTTCAGGAAGATCATTGATTTTTAATAGGAAGAGAGCTGGAAGACGAAAAGAATCTCGAGGAACTCCAGCATTAATAGAATGCTTGGCAGACATAATTCTTTTTTACGATCTGAGAAAAAGGACAGAATAATAGCAAGCATCCATAATGGAACTAAGAGAAAAAGAGTAATGTTTTTTTAATGAGAAAACGCTATTCTCTGCACTGCATCTTGCTTTCCCTTGATAAATGATATGTCGTAGACTTTGTAAGTAATATGACAATAGGTAACACACTTTCGCAATTACAGCAAGAGAAAACCATTTACATAAATCCATTCTGTTGTGCTGTACAGTATAATTGAGTACTAAGTTAGTCTGCAAAGCAAAGCAATCGTATGTATTTCTACTGGCAATCAAAATTCGTCATGTATACTTGAAAAAAAGGTATTTGACACTCATTTAAAAAAAAGCATGAAGTCCCAAACAAAGGCCTGAAGCAAATTAGTATAGCGATTATAAAGAGATTATTTCGATAATCTCTTTATAATAATTATATCGAGATGAATTTGATACCCAGTTACTACATACATAAGGGACAATGTATAGTAGTAGAATTTCATTGGTCTTATGGAGAAAAATATTGACACCAAAAAGAAGAGCCGGTCAGGCCTGTACCTACCTCATAACAGCAGCCCTCTCTGTGTGGGCAAATGTTCAGTTTTTTTGTTTTCATCCTTCCTTACTGCGAATGGCCAATACAAGCAAATACTGAAAGACCAGCTTAACCAAACCTACAATTGCTTGTTTTTAATTTTTTTTTTTACTATATGGGTCGGTTTTTCCAATTCTTAGACTCAGAAGGCATCTCTTTGACTGAGCTAGTTTAAAAAATAGAAATTTCTTGGCCGAATACCTTACTTGCTGAGAGCCAATCCATTTTGTAAGATTACACAGCTTTAACCTCTTCGAGGAATCGAAACTAGAATTTATTGCCTATTTCGTCTTCTTCACGTCTCTCAACTCTCATTAGATCATCTCTTTTGACCAATATGTGGTACAGGCCACAGCGCATCTATTGGCTTTGCGAGGTAGTCGAGGCTGCTTTTGGCGCAAGCCTGCAGGTAGTGAGATTATCTATGGTCTTCTGCTCGCCACATTCACAGACATCGGTGGAACTCATTTGCCAGAACATCAGTGAAGCTTTGCATCTGGCATGTCAAACCCGCATTCGGTTAATAGTCTTCCAAGTCGTCCAGGGTAGATTATTTCCACTGGCAATTTTGTTGGGTTGACATAATGCCCCGTATCAGCCATGAGTCTGCCATGCTATTCTCATTCCACTGCTCCAACCATTTCTCATTGATGGCTATGTCCACAGGTGTTGCGAGAGGCTGTTGAGTCCATAAAGCTGCTTCCAGATGGCAACTGCAATAATTTGAAATACACGGCTCTTTTTATTTCAAATAGATTATTAAAAATACTGCTATAAACATACCAATATATGGATTACTTGACCTGCAAGTAACAAGGTGCAAACACTATTGATATACAACGGAACAATGCATCTGACACTTAAATTGCAATTTGACTTATTCACTTGCTGTCAAATTCCTTTAAAGTCATAGTTGCATAGAACAGCATTTTCCCCTTCTATCCCCTTCTACACATAGCTTATCTCTCTCTCCTCCCTCNTTATAATAATTATATCGAGATGAATTTGATACCCAGTTACTACATACATAAGGGACAATGTATAGTAGTAGAATTTCATTGGTCTTATGGAGAAAAATATTGACACCAAAAAGAAGAGCCGGTCAGGCCTGTACCTACCTCATAACAGCAGCCCTCTCTGTGTGGGCAAATGTTCAGTTTTTTTGTTTTCATCCTTCCTTACTGCGAATGGCCAATACAAGCAAATACTGAAAGACCAGCTTAACCAAACCTACAATTGCTTGTTTTTAATTTTTTTTTTTACTATATGGGTCGGTTTTTCCAATTCTTAGACTCAGAAGGCATCTCTTTGACTGAGCTAGTTTAAAAAATAGAAATTTCTTGGCCGAATACCTTACTTGCTGAGAGCCAATCCATTTTGTAAGATTACACAGCTTTAACCTCTTCGAGGAATCGAAACTAGAATTTATTGCCTATTTCGTCTTCTTCACGTCTCTCAACTCTCATTAGATCATCTCTTTTGACCAATATGTGGTACAGGCCACAGCGCATCTATTGGCTTTGCGAGGTAGTCGAGGCTGCTTTTGGCGCAAGCCTGCAGGTAGTGAGATTATCTATGGTCTTCTGCTCGCCACATTCACAGACATCGGTGGAACTCATTTGCCAGAACATCAGTGAAGCTTTGCATCTGGCATGTCAAACCCGCATTCGGTTAATAGTCTTCCAAGTCGTCCAGGGTAGATTATTTCCACTGGCAATTTTGTTGGGTTGACATAATGCCCCGTATTAGCCATGAGTCTGCCATGCTATTCTCATTCCACTGCTCCAACCATTTCTCATTGATGGCTATGTCCACAGGTGTTGCGAGAGGCTGTTGAGTCCATAAAGCTGCTTCCAGATGGCAACTGCAATAATTTGAAATACACGGCTCTTTTTATTTCAAATAGATTATTAAAAATACTGCTATAAACATACCAATATATGGATTACTTGACCTGCAAGTAACAAGGTGCAAACACTATTGATATACAACGGAACAATGCATCTGACACTTAAATTGCAATTTGACTTATTCACTTGCTGTCAAATTCCTTTAAAGTCATAGTTGCATAGAACAGCATTTTCCCCTTCTATCCCCTTCTACACATAGCTTATCTCTCTCTCCTCCCTCTTTATCTCCCACTTCTTTCTTTCCGTCAGTCTCTCTCTCCGTCCCCCCAAATACTTCCTTTAATGACTGTTGACTGTATATTTCCTTTCCTACAACGGTCAGCTACAAGGATTAACTTTTCCAGACTTACCTGATGAGTTATATCATACATTAAAATTAAAGGTGAAGTTTAACCCACAACCAATAGCATGTTTTAAAAACCCAATAGGTATGTACCTTATTTTTCATGTTGCACCAAATCTCAAATTACTAAACAACTATGAAATCTACAAGTAATAGACTGTCCACTAAATGATCTCTAGGTCAACGAAAGAGACATGGTTGTATTTCATTGTACATTGCTACTCATCTTTCTGTTGGTCTTCTTACATGCATGGTTTACTAGTGAAATTGTATTGAATGTATATAGAGGATGAACCTACTTGGTACATAAGTACACCTTTGTTAACAGGATCCTGAATATAAAGGTCTGTATTCCTCTTCCTGTAGTGGCGTATTCAGCAGGAATGTCAACGATAACGATCACATGTCTCCACAGAATCTGCTTGTTGCTTTGCCAGCGGCTCTATCCCGTTCACATTAAAAATACATTTGTAATGAAACACAGGTACCTGAGGTTGAACCCTTTAGTTTTAAGTGCCATTACTTATTAGGATCTTGGTGTTTCGAATGAAATCCATTGCTAATTATCGACTAATTCCAAGTTTGTAAAGGTAGCTAATACTGAACATTTCCCCCCGATTAACAATAAGGATTAATAAAGTAGGTCGAAAGGCTCTTTCGATACCAGGAACGTAACTGGCAGTTTGACTACCAGGCATATTACTTGGGGTGGATAGGTGGAGATCCATAGTCTCTACCTTTGGATCGAAGACGCTCCGACTCACTGATTTAGAACTTCCTTCAGAATCGGCAATCAAATGTTTTATAAACCGTGTAAAACAGGAGTTAAAAATTTTTTTCATCAGGGAATCATATCATAGGTTTTGGTAGTCTCGAAAAACTGCAAGATCAAATTGTATAACTTAAGGCACAGAAGCAAAACTGAAAGCATTCTTTGTTTATTATTTTGCATCCTGTTCAGACATAAGAATTTATCTGACGGTAAATGATATTTAAAAAAAAGCAACTATAATGATGTATAAATAGTATATATACTTACTTGTGACCTAACTTCTCAAAATGTCAATCATCCTATCAACACCCTTGTATAATATTACGCTTTTTACATATTTTAGACTTGCACTTTGTTTCTATTAAACCATTTATACCTTGACAAGTTGTACTGGGAAAGGCCTTAAAATACCCTGAAACATTTCCAAAAAATGACTTGTTTTTGTTTAGCATAAGTATATAATACGGAAATTATAGGGCGTTCTGTATGGCAACTTTTTGGATCCATATATATATATATATATATATATATATATATATATATNATAAATAGTATATATACTTACTTGTGACCTAACTTCTCAAAATGTCAATCATCCTATCAACACCCTTGTATAATATTACGCTTTTTACATATTTTAGACTTGCACTTTGTTTCTATTAAACCATTTATACCTTGACAAGTTGTACTGGGAAAGGCCTTAAAATACCCTGAAACATTTCCAAAAAATGACTTGTTTTTGTTTAGCATAAGTATATAATACGGAAATTATAGGGCGTTCTGTATGGCAACTTTTTGGATCCATATATATATATATATATTAATCCAAAAATTGTATATTTATCTACCATATATATTATATATAAATAATAATATATTAAATAAGGAAAACAACAAAGGAATAAATGGGAATATTTATTAATTTCTAATTAAAATATTTCATTGCCACTTGCAACTTTGTCAGTCAACTGTTTATAAACGGTTAATAACTTCATCTATCATTTGTTCGAAAAAAAATTATAAACAGCTTTTTCACCTCTATAAATTTGTACTGGTTTTGTGTCTTCATCACCACAACAGCATATTATGTTATAAACGTATGAATAATCTATATAGTTTTTATATATTTAACTATATGATTCATTATTACTCTGTATCGTACATCCTTGTACTTTTTTATTGCTTCAAAACATGCAGAAAAAACAAATCGTACTTTTAATTGTTTGTGATTATTATTAAGTTTCAAAAGATTATTATTATCCTTACCAGATATTTTAATAGCCAAAGTACTATTAATTTCAGTGCAAGTATTCCTATGATTATTTAAAACTTCTCAAAACTGAAGCATTGCAGACAAGTCATAGAAAAGTACTTTTTATTTTCATTTTTAGTTTGATTGTACATTAATTTATTACAATTTTTTATTAAAACATAATATTGTTTTTCATTTTCTATTATTAATAATAAATTTATTTGATCATTACATTTTTCTTTCAAGATATATATATTGGATATACTTTTCATAATCAAATACATTAATATAAAAATTATTTCGTTTTTCAATCTTGTTATACTGTTTAACACTAACTGGAAAATCTATTCCAGTATAATCTAGATTTCGTATCATTTCTTTACCAATTTTTTTATATTTTAAGGATTTATTATTTGTGGGGTTATGTCTAATATGACAAAAGAAAACACATTTTTCATCAGAATATTTTTTACTTATTACACATTTTTTGTTAAATAATGCTTTTGGTAATTTTGTATTAGAGTTACCTTGTAAGGGTTTATATTTTGCGATATTCAAATAAACGCCATTGATTTCTCCAATCGTCCAAGAACTACCTTCAATAATCCATTCACCTATTTTGTTTAGAATAATTCTTGAAATCTAGAAATCTTGTGATTTTTAAAACCTTTTCTGTATTAACCTCTTTTAAATCTATATCACTTCATACTCGTTTGACTTTAATAAGCAATTTTTGTTATTTAATTTTTTTCAAAATATTTATGAAAGGTTACTTGTAAAGTTTCATGAAACCTAATATTCTGTTAAATTCTAATATATTTGAAATGTCTTATAACAATTAATACAATTTTTAAAACATCTGTTTCAATTTCTTTTTCTAGGAGCTGGTATTGGTCTTCTTATCCTTTTATCCAATTTCTTTTGTTTTAATAAAATATTAATTAATTCATTTTTTTGGTAATTTTTCAATTTTTTTATTCATTGATATATTATGGTTATAAGTATTTTTTACATAAAAATTATATATTTATAACATCTTTAATGTTATTTCCATCTAACTGAAAATTATTTATTTCATAAATTTTAAATTTACAAAATTTACAAATCATTTTTTCAGTATAATTAGAGGTTTGACCTGTAATTAATAAAAAATGTGCTGGATTATTACAATGATTTCAAATAATTTATTTATACTTATTATCAATCGTATTCTTAAAATCAATAATTCTTTTATTTTCATTATTTATATCATCCATTATTTAATTCTGTTATTTAATGGTATTATCTTTTAAAAAAAATCTTAAAAGATTTTTAACCTGTTTTTCATCAGGTGTGGCTTTTGAAAGTGTATTGCTAAATCGTTTACATTTCTGAAACATATCTGTTCTTAAAATTTTGAATCACAAGACCTTATTTCAATAAGTTTATTTTTATTTTCATCGACTTTGTTTAATAAATTCATAATATAATCCTTCATACTGTAATAACGTGACATTTCCTTAAAATACCTTAATATAAATGTTATAAAAAATAATTTGATAATATATTATGAATAAAATATCAATAAAAATTGTATTTACTGTATTCATCCAGTTTATGATTTGTGTGTGAGTGATGAATCAGGAAATATAACAAATATTAGATGTAAGAGTTTTATCGTGTCATGATTCGTAAGCTTTATTACTATTACAACCATCAAAGAATTATAATGGTTATACCATTTGTTCTCTTGAAAAAACGTTTAAATCATATTTTGTACATAGATATGTTTGGGAATGTTTCAATGGACAATTCAATGGAGTGATTTAAGATGTAAAAATAATTGACCATTATTATTAGTGAGGAGCCGTGGCTTAATGGTTAGTGCAACTGCACAGGAACCAAGAGTTCCGGGTTCGATTCCCCGAGCTGTCGAGGAGAATTTGGAACTTTACAAGGAAAAAAAGCCATTGGTTGGCGTCAGGAAGGGCACCCGGCCAAGAAATTCCTCACTGCCAAATCAAAGTCCCTCTGAAGGGCACCGTCTGAGCTCCAAATGCTGGGGAAAAATGACGTTAAAACTAACAAAAAAAAAATTATTATAATCCAAGAGATAAAAATTGTATATATAATTTACAATTATTATTAGCGCAAGGAAATTGTATAGAAAGTGCGAAATACAGAGATTACAGATTTCTTAAAACCAATCGTCAAAATAGGAAATTTGTCAATGTAACAAATTTAAGTAATAATGAAATATCCTATTTTAATAGTCTATACTGTACAGCAAAAAATCTTAATATTAATCCTGGTTTAATTAAGATAGTATTTGAAAAGTTAAATAATAAATGTAAATCAGTTATGAATAGAAAAATGGATGTTATTATAAATTTGGAGATATCAATAAAGATGAAATGCCTAAAGATTTACAAAATGAACTTACCTTGGTGATAAAAGACCAAAAGTATTAACAGATGATGAAAAAATAAATGAAAAATCAAATAGAGACTTTTGAAAAATGGCAAAAAGAGATAATATATGTCTTGATTATAAAAAATAAAGTTAAAAAAATGGTTCAAAATTGATAAATAATAAAAGATGTAATCTAATAGAATAGTAAGAAATTTGATTTGTATATTAGACATATTATTAAAATATTATAACAGTTTTAATTACTTTTAAAAAAACCTTTTATTAATCTTTTATACCTTTTATTGGTGTCCAAGAATTAAATTTTGGGGGATAATCAATCCATGGTACATGAGCTTTATCCTTACTTTTAAAAAATATTTTATCAATACGGAAAATATTTTGTTTGGTTTTTTGTATTTTTTCAGTGTAAAATGAACCTTTAATTTCATCACCATTAAGATCTTTAATTTTATAAGTAATTGGGTTAGTATATTGAGTTTTTTCTATTACAAAAATCTCTTTTGACGAATTGGAAAACAACCTTGTCCAAAATAAGTTGTTTATTAAGCGATAATCTTACTTTATTACTGATTTGAACATTTGTTTGTGTTTAATAATTTTTTATCATCGTATGAAGTAAAATACACAGTTCTATTGTTTTCCATTTTAACAGCTTCAACAAGACTCATAACGATAGATCTATGGTAACTATTGTTATAATCATCTAATAATTTATGTAAAAATCTATATATCAGTATTAGTTTGGATGGCAAATTCTTTCAACCTAAAATTTTTATTTATTCTAATCCATATTTCAACAAAAGAACTCTCAAAAGCATTTTCAATTGAAAAAGAATGGATATGGTATTTGTTTAATAATTTTTTAAAAATATTATTGTGAAATTCTTTTTTCTTGTCAATCAATAAATATTTTTTGAGTTTTACATTTACTTAATATTGATTTGAAAGCCAGCACAACGATTTTAGCTTTTTTATTCTTCAATGAAATAATTCAACCTTATTTTGAAAATGTATCAACTATCATTAATAAATATTTAATATCATGAATTTGTTTACCAAATTGTAATAAATAAGCAAGATCAGCTGCCCATATTGTATCAACATATTTGGTTATAATTTTTTTGTCCAATGCATTTTTTTACAGATTTATGGAATTCATGAGCTAATGTTCCTAACCAAGTTTTTTTTCACCCATTCCAACCAATTTTTAAGCTTTCCTCAATCCTTGTACAACAGATGTTCCCAAGGTCTTTTTTATGAAAACTTTCAGATAGATTTTTTAACGTTTTATCGTGTGCTTTATGTCTATCTTGTAAATTCTTTGATAAGCTATAATCAATATTATGTGTTTTGAAAATCTCATCTAATCTCTAGGATTGCGGTAAGATGCATCATTTGATGATAGTCTTTTTTCGAGTTTTTTACCAGTTCTGCAATAATTGAATTTTTAAGGATAACTGTGCGCATATTGAATTCACCAATTTTTGATGAATATTTTTGGATTTCAATTGAAGCACCTATTTTAATCTGTTTAATAAAACTACTCTTTTGAGATTCACAAACTGAACAATTAGATCTTTGAATTTTTGCATTAGTAAATTAGTTTTGTCACAATTACTTTGACCGTAGATCAACAATCTAAAATCCTTATCCATAAAATTGTTTAATTTCTTATTTACATATGTTTGTTTCGATGATTTGGTATTTTTAGATATTATATATTAGTATATTAATATGTGTGTTAAAATACACTTTTCTATGAAGATAAGCGTTAAATTGCATTGATTTATCTAACTTTACTATAAATGGATGTTGAAAAAGAAACAAAACTTACAGAATCATCTATTAAAACTGATGATATGAAAAAAATATTAGGAATATAAAAATTGAAGGTGAAGATGGTGAAATAAATTTACACCATAAAAACGAAATACAATATAAACCAGTAACAGATGATCAACGTGATGTTAAGGAAACTATTGATAAAAACAGGATCAATTAATATATCAATTACATGATAATAAAAAAAATTAATTAAACTGTTTAATCCAATATAAGAACCAAATATTATAGTAAAAAAAGAAACAGAAATTATAGTGGAACAAGAACCAAACAAGATCATGAATATATTTTAAATAATAATGAAGTGAAAATTATTAAATATTCTGATTTTGCTCCAACATTTCTAACATTCCTAAGAGAAGTAATTTTGGTAAACTATTAAAATCCCTTGGTGGGAAACAAAATAGTAGTGATAAAGATGTTGCTATTGCTGCTTAAAAAATGTACAGAAATATTTGAAACTGTTTGATTTAAAATTCCAAGACTTAAAAAATAAGCTCCTTTTCCTGGTTATGGTTATAGAAATACAAACAAAAACTCAGACAAGCTTGTAAAATTGATAAGAAAGGTAATTGTGGTTTAATTCTTTAAATATCCAAATTTAAGTAATGAGTATTTGGTAGAAGCTCAGAAAGATGAAAAAATTTTTTTTCAAAATAAGGCTGACAAATCAACAATTGATCTGCTAACAAAAAGGTATGATCCTAAAAAATTATTCAACAACTCCTAAGCAAATTTTCAATGACAAATTTACTTGTAAATATGCCCAACCATCGATCTTCTGGTAAAACTAAATTATTATCATAATATCTAGTACAGCGAAAAGCTTCCTGACAACAAGAAGTATTGACAGTATATTTATACATTGCAACTTACTAAGTGAATTTATTGTTTCTGCTATAGAGAGGGGTGTTTTATACAGGCTTAGTGTTGAAAATAAACAAGAAATTTATCCATTTTCAATAATACCTCAGAAAGATATTATTGAAAATGGATAAATGGAAAATATAGATTTTGTTTTGTTCTTCAAGATGATAGTAATGTTTTTAGAAATGATTCAACTGATAATAGTAGATATATAGTAACATAATAAAAAACTTATGGGTTTCAAAGATGACTTTTTTTCTGATGGTAATTAAATGTTTTTGAAAAAGTAATTTAAACCTCACATTTGGGAAAATGATTGAAAAGAATTGTTAGTTTAATAACACAAAAAAAATTAGGTGTTTTCAAATTTTCAACATAAATTAGAAAGCCTAAGCATATTTTTCATTGGTGTGTCTATGGAAGTAAAATGAATCCCTACAAGGAAATTTTTATATGTTTGATACATTTGGTATCACTGGTGTCAACAATTCAAAAATATGATTTGGTATGGCTCAATGAGAACTGAATAATGGAGTATTCATTCTACAATTAGCTTTAAGATCTAATACAGAGCTTTGTGGAACCCATCATTTAGTGATTCAGTATAGCAAAGATTGAAAGTAATGCTCGTCTTAATCCATCAAATTATCAAACAATGCATAGTATTTTATACTTTAACAAATCAACAATATAATCTGATAACTTGGTTCAAAAAGGTTTTAGATTTGATCTACCAAGCAATCCCACAGCAAATTATATTATGTTTGATTTAATTTTATACTCAACAGAGTTGAAAATTGGTATTCCTGGTGATAAGGCAATTATTCGATCTCAAATCATGCATATTTTATCTAAGACATTAATATATGACAGGAGATTATAAATACAGTATTAAAATATCTAAATATCAAAAATGTAGATTAGCAAGAGCTTTAGTTAATAAAACTCCAGGGACTTTAAAATTTAAAAGTAATGAATAAATGGTAATGATGAACTATTTAAATAAATAAACAAATTGATAAAATTGAAAAAGTTGTAAATACGTCTAAAAATTAAAAATTTCAAAGAGTCAAATAAATAATCTTGTTCAAAAAAGTGGAAGTTTTTATCTAGTTTAATATCACTCGGTACTTACTAAATTATTACCAATGGCCACTAAAACAATTGGAAAATATTTCCAATAGTTTTAGTGGAGAATATGCTCAAGAATGGAAAGATGCTGCTGCTGCAAAATATTATGCTCTAATGGAAAACAAAACATGGGATTTAGTTGACCGACCAACAGATAGAAAAGTTCTTTCACATAAATGGGTATTTCGGGTCAAGTATCATGTTTAAATAAGTATCACAAGGATCTATTAATCGATTTAAAGGAAGATTAGTTGTGAGACGTTTTGAGCAAGTGCATGGATTGGACTTTGATGATATTTTTGCTCCTGTTGTGAAATTTGATTCCATTCCAATTTTGCTGGCATTTGGAGTTCAAAATGAATTACTTATACATCAAATGGATGTAGTAACTGTACTTTTAAATGGAGTAATTGAGCAAGAAATATACAGGGAGCAATCCGAGGAATACACAGGGCCTGGCCAAGAGTCAAAAGTCTGCAAACGAAAGCGTTCATTCTACAGACTAAAACAATCACCACGATGTTGGAAACTGGTATTCAGTAACTTTTTATCATCTATTGGCTTTTTTCAATCAGGGACTCACAAATACCTCCTTCGACGGCACAACAAAAGTAAGAACTCACCAAAACAAAGTGCTTTTCAAGGGCTCATTGGATTAATTTTTTGATCAGATAGCCAACTTGGGGATCATCTATAGAGTTTTATAGTTGTTCAATGCAAGGATATTTCTTATTCCGCAAGGATATTTCTTATTCCGCACAATCAGTTTTGAAATTTTTAAGTGCAGTTAGCCTTGCCACTGCATTTATATTTACAAGTGCAGTGATAAGGTTAACAAGTCTATCTATCTATCTATCTATCTATCTATCTATCTATCTATCTATCTATCTATCTACCTGTCTATCTATCAATACACATTCTGAGCTGGACCAGGGTCCATTTTCCTGAAAATGAAGAAAACCTGTGGGGCTAGGAAGCTTGGGCATAGATGGCAACAGCCATTTTTATCGTAATCTTTATAACGATATGTAAATTCATTTGTGCAATTTGTGGTAAATTATAAACATCCTTTATGTTTTCATGATTTTTTAATCTTTGATCTTCATATATGGAGCAATGGCCAATGTAACAATGTCGCAACCATAACCTAACTTTTTAAAGTCAAAAATATTGAAGAATTTTGCACATAATAGCCATATACTATTAAAAGCAGAGTCAGTAACGACATGCTTGCCTGTTTGAAAGATGCAGCAACCACTGTATTGCAGAGGGTTTTTGGATCTTGTTCTTGTGCCAGTGCTTATGCATAACATGATGAATTATGACTTGTTCCAGGTCTTTCCTCTTCTGTACATTTATTCTCTTCTTTTCACATCAATCATCTTCATTCTCGGCCTTCCTCTAGCTCTCTTTCTTATCTTGTTAGTCTAAATTATGTAACGCTCCATTCCTTTATCCTTTCTGAGCAAATGGTCTTCAAATCTCTATTCTCTCTCTCTCTCTCTCTCTCTCTCTCTCTCTCTCTCTCTCTCTCTCTGATTGTATTCATAAAGTGTCTCTTCGTTTTCATCTTTTTCAACACTTCCATACTGGACACCCCTCCTTGCCCAGAAGGCTCTAAACATTCTTTTGTAAAACCACATTTCTTGTTTCCCCCCTATATTTTGACCTTTACTGTTGGTTCTACCTGTCTCCCCATCTTATCTCTGGGCACTGTATCATATGCCCAAATGCTATCCACTACTCCACTTAAAGTAGAAGTAGCAAAAATGATCAGTTGGTAGCAGGACCGTAATCGAAAAGTCCGTGCCTGATAATCTGTCTGTAAATTGGTTCTTACTGCAGGTAAAAAAATGTAAAGACTAATTTGAGTCAATACTTTACTTAGCGGCATTTAAAATAGATACATACGTAATAACCACAAGAAACAGGAAAAACAAAGAAGGAAACTAATATCAGCACTCAGTGAAAACGCTTAACACCCTTAGGCACACTTAGAATAGGTTGAATGCCTCTCAAAAGTATCTTATGGCTACAATAAGTATATATATTTATGCTTTGCTTAGTTATCAATTTCATTTTGTTGTGATATCCATTTTTACGCATTCAAGCAACTTGTCATATTTAGTATTACTGTCGTAGGAATAATGTTCTACAGAGATAGTAATCAATTAGAAAGTGCCTTAACCTCTTCCCCCTCACCACTTTCCCCCCCTCTTTCTCCCTTCCCTCCTACCTCTGTCTCTCTGTCTGTCTATCTGTCTCTCTCTGTCTCTCTCTCTCCCTCTCTGAACAAGAAACGATAAGACAATTGTGTGTTTAATAAGCTCAATGGTTGTGCACATTACAAGCTACATTTTACTAAACAACTAAGAATGTACTTTTTATAGCTTAACCACAGAGTGACACCGAGTTCAATGAAAAAAACAGGGTTGTGTTTCAAATTATAGAACTTTTTAATTTATATTTCCATTTTAGACATAATATTTACAGTATCAATTTGCCAAAGTTTAATTGCACTATTTCCAGTAAGAGCAAATTTTTTTATCACGAAAATATTAGGAAATTTTGTGTTTTAGGGAAATCTTATGAACATAGAAATATTATGTCTAACAATGTGAAAACCTTTGAGAGGCCGATACTAGGGCATTGATGAAAGTGATTTATAGAATGCACCAGTAAATGAAGCACTTGAAATTGTTTCAGCATATAAATCTATAGCTTTTATTGTTTCATTTTAATCTGCAACTAAATCGCATTGAAAAATTTTCACTTTTTTCACTTTATCATTATTTTTTCTTTTTTAGTTCACTGAGCACAGAAAATTGTTGAATTCTTTGCACGTTATTCGCTCCTTTTATTGAGAACTAGCAAAGTGTCCCTTCTCTAGTTGAGAACACTCTTTTGGGTGGACAAAATGGCACTAGACCAGTGCTCTCAACGCAAATACATAGTATTGAAATCTGCCTTGACCCGTCTCAATATTTTTGAGATCTTGGAACAATTTTGTGTTAAATTCTTTATTATAGTGTAATTTACTATTTTAAAGAATGGGTTTACTTGACCGCCTTCTTAGGATTATGTGTCCCCAAATGTTCATATTAAAAATGTTTAACACAAGGCTCTACTTCTTTTAATTATTTTTTTTAATGGATTAAGAACCATCAAAAGCTAAATGTCACTGAATGTATGAAACTGCGAAGAATAGATGGCAATAAAAGATTAACCTAAGAGATGAGTAAACTTTAGATTTTAAAACATTTAAACCATATAATGCAGAAAAGCACTCAGTAGCTAAAGAGTTCGACAATCTAGTTGTTGAAAAAAGCATTACTATATTAATAGAAATATTTATTATAAAGAGGGACAACAACTGCGTGAGGACAAAAACCTGGAGAGAACTAAGTCATACGAGATGCAACACAATGAAGTGTTACCATCAAGGAAAGCTCATCAGAACACTTGTAATGATAATAATTACAAAAAAAGCTATAAAAGTCACAGTTTATCGATGAGACAAAGGTTAACGTGTAGCAGAATGATTTGGACCTATTAAGTAAGAAAGACCACTAAAATCGGTCACAAACATCAAGATGAGAAGAGGCGAGCATCACTTCAGATATGGCATTTGTACTCCTTGCAAGGGGGGTTGTAAGTTTATAGATCAAAGATGCCTCAGGCGTAAGGTAATTTCTAGCACGATACAAAGTAACAAATTTTTTTCAGAAGCATACTTACCAAAAGATTGAATAAAAGAGTCTCAAGAAAGGTCTGGGAAAAATGGCAAACCAAGATTCAATCGTCAGGGTTAACACCAGAATGATAGTCGATGGAAATTAAAGGGAAACAAGGACTTAGAATTCTATTGAACGACATCAGTTGAGCTATTGCGGCATTGAAAGAAAACTTTATCTGTTCTACCATTTTCTGAGAGCCTGCAGGTCATGTTTCTGTTGACTTTACTTGTGGCCAATGGCAGGGCACAAGGTAGCGTCGTTAGTATAAATATTGAGGAAATGAAGTAAATTACCTGGTAGATCATTGGTGTAGAGAAGGTTAAGAGTTGGACAAAGAATAGAACCTTGAGAAACGCCAAGATTGATTAACTTTTCATAAGATGTAACGCCATTTAGTATAAGATATCCTGACTAAAAATTGTAACTTTCTACATTGCCTGTTTAAGCTCAGCATTAGATTCTAGGCCTCAATCTTTCGGAAGTGGTCCACGTGATCCTTTTTTTACCTTGAGATTACCCTAGTCATATTGAAAATAACATAACCTGTGTTTAGTGCAGGACTGCAAGATACCATGACACCAGATTATATCTTTGTACTTTACCTCTTATGTGTATGCGGTCAAAGAGGCCTTAGGAAGTAAACGTTTTCACCCTAAAGTGGATAGTTTCAGGACACCTTTGGGTAAGGTGTAGTACCTGTTAAGCCTTCCTACCCAGGCCACGATAAATTCATCGGCAACAGGATGAAAGATGTTCCTCAAGGCGGAAAAATCAAGTTCACGATTAATGGCTTGAGAACACAGTGGTTAGGTGGAAGATCTATAAAAATGGCAACAACATAGCGTCACGAGCATTTTAAACATGGTTCTGCGAAGGTAGAAGGCAACGGCAAACCACTGTCTATACATAATTGCGCAGCATAATCATGGTTATCCAAACAAATTTACGTACAGAAAACGGCGTTCATAGGATTTTTACCAATGGAAATCCTTCGCCCGGCACAAATGCTCATGTGCGACAGGTGAGTTTAGGTCGTCAACAAACGTCTGTCAGCAACAAACAGGAAACAGTCCTAGCAACATGGAATGTAGGTACAATGCTATAATGCGCCTCGTTAGACAACATCAAATAAGAAATGAAACGACTAAGAGTGAGGATCCTTGATCTATGTGAACAGGAAGCGGTAATATAATTTCAGACTACTACAGGATTATTTATTCAGGAGGTGAGAAGCACGAACAAAGAGTGGCCTTTATCATTGACTTAACCGTCGCGTCCAGTATTATAGGCTGATATGCACTATCTAATCGTTTCCTATTAATAAACCTTAAAGGAAACCCTTACCACATATCCATCATACAAGCATATACAAGCAGCCAGTTCAGATGAACTGATTGATGAATTCTACGACACTCTTGAAAAAGCCATAGAGCTTTTCAAATCTCAAGAAGTCAGCATAATTACGGAGATTTGGAGTTGGAGGTCAACCAAATGGGACAACGGTTGGATTGTATGAACTTGGCGATTAGAATAAAAGACGTCACAGATTAATTCAGTGGTGATAAAAAAATTTGTCAAATGATTGCAGATATATTTTTCCAGCAACATCCAAGGTATTTATGGACCTGGCGAAGCCCGAGGAATAAGGTGAAAAGCCAAATAGACTATGTTACGATTGGCCAACGATTTCGAAATGCAGTAGGTCAATGCAAAGCATATCCAGGGACCGATTGTGGAAGTAACCACATCCCGGTTTTATGCACATTGAAACTCAGGTGCAAACGTATAGCAACGCCAAAGCCTACGAACAAGCTTCAACATGAGCTTCTCCGAAGAAAACCTGAATTGAAATAGTCTTAAGAAATTACAGTCAGTAACAGATTCCAAGGACTTCGAAATATAGGAGATCAAAAGTGGGATACCTTCAAGAAAGTTCTGGTTACCATGGCTGCAGAAACGTTAAATATAGTAAGAAACAAGAAAGGGCAAAAATAGATGAAGGAAGATATTTTAGATCTCATGGAAGAAAGACGTCAGCAGTTTGATCTCATCAGTCCAGAATATCAGACTTAACAGCAAAATAAACCAGAAATGTAGTGAGGCCAAGGAAGAATGACTTGATGGGTTGTATGATAGAGCGCAAGCAGATTTTAATAAAAATGACCAAAACATTTATAAACATATTGACGATGTTGTAAGAAAGAAGCGATGCTCATCCTCCGGATGTATCAAAGCCAAGGATGGGACTGTTATTCTAGAGAAAGAGAAAATTTTGGAGAGGTGGAGCGAGTATATTGAGGATCTATTCGACGATAACAGAGGAGATAAAGCGAAAATCAGGAAAACTATCGATGGCTCCCCTATCATGAAAATAAGAATTTGAAGCAGCATTTAAAAAGTTGAAACATGGTAAAGCACCAGGTCAGAATAGTATTGTTACTGAACATAGGTTGGCAGCAGGCGATATCATCATAGAAAAGTTAACAGAAATAATTAACAAAATCTACGACAGAGGAATAATATCAAACGATCTCACAAAATCAATTTTCTTAACTCCTCTCAAGTAGCCCGCCGGAATACAATGCGAGTTTCATAGAACTATAACTTTGATGAGTGATGAAAATATCAATTCTTAGAATAATAATGATGCGTGCACGGTCTAAAATCAAGAAATTAGTGAACAGCAGTGTGGCTTCATGAGAGAGACTGGCACCAGAAACGCGATTTTATGTGAAGGATCTTTATGTTGAAACCTTGTTGGAACTCAATAGCACGTTCACTTGAACGTGCCATTGAGGTCCAACAAGGTTTATGGATATGTTTTCTAGATTATACAAAAGCATTTGATAACGTTAAACAAGACGTCCTAATGGATATACTTCAAAATTTAAATTTAGACCGGAGGGACATTAGACTTATCCAAAATCTCTATCGGCAGCAGAGAGCATGTATCAGAAATAACAGAGAAATACGCAGATACACACCAATAAAAAGAGGTGTCAGACAAGGATGCATATTCCTATCTGATTTTTTCAAATTATACAGTGAAATTATTTTCAGAGAATTGAAGGGACATAGCAGTTTCATTATTGGAGACCAAAACGAAAAAAACATAAAATATGCCGACGATACAACAATAATCGCAGGGTCTCAAAGTGACTTACAAGCATTAATAAACAAAGTAATTTTAGAGAGTAAGAAGAAAGGACTTGCCCTGAACCACAAGAAAACCAATTGCATAGTCACTTCAAAAGATGTAGCAAGGAAAGTTTGTTCAGTAATGATAGCTAACGAAGAAATAGAGCAAGTAGATAAATTCAAGTATTTGGGTAGCATAATTACATCTGATGGTAGGTGTGATGAAGACATGAAACGTAGAATTGGTATGGCGAAAGATGCTTTCGGGAAGCTCCGGCCTATCATTACAAATCGAAAGTTAACAATAGAATTTCGAAAAAGAATAATTTATAGCTATTTAATACCTGTTTTGACGTATAGAAGTGGATTCTGGATTATAAGCGAAACAATAAAAAAGGAATGAAGCAGTAGAAATCTGGTTCTTCAGACGCATGTTAAAAATCTCGTGGGCTAAATTGAAAAGTAACGATGAAGTAATGGCACAGTCTAAACGATATTTAATCAGTCGTATCCGAGAAACGCAGTCACGATTTGTAGGTCACATTACACGAAAAGAACGGTTAGAAACTACCATTTTATTAGAGAAAATACAAGGAACAAGAGTCAGAAGGAGGCAGAGAGTAACATATTTAGATAGGTTTTTTACAGATGGGTAAAAAAAGGAACAAATGCTAATTTAACTACTGTCACTATAATTCAGCTTGCTAGAAATAGAAGCGGATGAAAAACCATGATCACCAACGTCCGTAGAAGATATGACACTTAGACATTAGTATTCTTTTCAATTAGCGGACACTATCGGGGCAAGAGCAAGGTGTCTGCTAATTGTCCTCTAATTGGAGAGTTTTGCAATGTGAGCCCCAAATTTGAAAATAAACCCGAGTCTTGTATTAAATATTAATTTGGGTGATTAGTGGATATGGCGTTGAACTCAGACACCAAAAAATGAAAAATAACCAAATTGAATGTAATACAACTTTTTTTACAACAAGAATGAATATCAATATCATATATAATATCAACTAACGAACGCAAAATTTGCAACTAAATGTTTATTTACCATACTGTATGTTTTTACTTAAAGAGGTCTTTAATTGACTGTTGCTTTTTGTTATTGGCAGGAATAATTTAGTCTCTCTTTAAGTGAGGACAAATGGAGCTTCTTCTTTGCTTTTGAGATCTTTCAAGTTTATCAATTTATCAATCATTGTCAGTGTTTCATATGTAGTAATCTTCTCTTCCACGTCAGCATTTTCGTCATCTTTGTCACTGTCATCAGACGAAACCTTTTCTACATCTTCTACTCCAGATAAAAAATTGAAGTGCACGTTTCGACATTGAAATTAATATACTCTTCAGCAGTTATTTCAGATTCTGTAAGTTCTTTGAAAAGCTCTTTGAACTCACCATCCAAAATATCATCTTCAACGTCACATGATTTCTTATTAAAACCACATTTAGTAAAGAAGTTTTTGATTGTTTCAGTAGTAACCTCTTCCCAAGCTTCAGCCACTTCAATGGCTTGTAAAACATCAAATTTCTTTGTAATATCTGAGGCTATTAAGTCCTCTTTTACACGGGCAATTACATAGCGCATCAACTTCTTTCGATACTTCGATTTCAAACTTTAGATTATTCTAGCATCGAAAGGCTGTAAGCGAAATGTGGTATTCTTTGGAAGAAATACGATTTTTGTGTTGCTAAACTTGTCAGCTAATGACGGTGGACGGACAGTGGCGTTATCCAAAAACAAAATGACCTTTCTTTTCTCTTTTGTTATTTGATGGTTATGAGTTTCCAGGATTTTTCCCGTGATTTCCACTTGCATCAAAGACTTCTTGTCTGCAAAATACATGACTTTATTAAGCTTACCGGCTACACTAGCTCGTTTAAAGCATCTTGTTTTATTTACACTTCCAAATTATAACGGGTTTCCCAACTTTTTCTCCATCCGCACTGAGGAAAAACGTAACAGTTATCCTCGGCTTAGACTTTTTTCCACCCTTGCTTTTCTTTCCCTTCTGAGCCAAATCTTTGGTAGGCAAGGCTTTAACAAAACACCCACTCTCGTCTATATTTAGTATATCTTTATCCTCATATCCTTTGCTAGTTTTTTTACTCGTTCCATCCAAGATTCAATTGTGGTCGTAGAAACGTCGAGAAACTCACCAGAGATTTGCCTTTCCTTTGTACCATGACTCAATCTCCATTTATCAAGCAAGCCTTCTGATCCCTTGAAACCATCCAGTTCTGGACGATTCAAAGATTGTTTGATATTCACTGCTTCTTCTTTGAGTTTTGGGCCATTTACATAGATATCAGATGCTTTACATTTTTAAAACCAAGAGTAAAGGATTTCATTGATTGCTATGAACTTTTGATGGCTTCCTCTGTTTATTTGTTTGAAACCCTTGCCTTGAAAGTTTTCATTCTCTGTTCTTAGTTTTTTCTCGTCTTTCAAAACGTTGGCTGCTTGTGTCTTTCCAATATTGTATGTTTTATAAATCTCTCTGCAATTCATTTTTTTTCTTTTTATTTTCATCTAAAATTTTCATTTTTTCATTTAATGTCAGATAGCGTTTGTTAAGCTTCCCAGCCTCATGTTTCTTCAGGTCAACAGGAGCCATGGTGATGAAAGTTTTGCTCATACCAATGATGAAATAATGATGAAAATGTTCTTCAAAAACGATCAGTCTTTTTAAAACATTAGCGCATTACGAAACATTACAACATTCGAATAAACCCACTCGATCTATTTTCATTTAATACTTCATTCATTTATTTAAAACATTCGATTATATAAATAAAACAATCGAATCAAAAGCATTAAATATCTTTTCTTTGAAATTTCATTCATTAGAAAGATTCGTTCATTCACATTCGAAATAATTTTCTTTGAGACAGGAAATTGATTCATAGTCATAACTATTTTTATTCTGAGGTATGGAAATTTGTAACTCAAAAATGATTACTGAAGAAATGTACGAGGTCGACCTACCCATGTGTATCGAAAAAAATTTGAATGTGTATCAGTACAAGTCTTTTGCAAGAGAATATTATGTCTATATGAAGATCTGAAGTCCGTTGGTGGGGGAAATGTTAAAATGCAGGTGTGAGCCCTCTAGTGAGGTGGACGAACATACCAATCATCTGAACTGATTCTTTACGAAAAGAAAGCATTGTTGGACACGTGCCACAAAACATTAAAAAAATATGTTTATTATTCTTGAAAGTGCCAAACGCTTCCATTACAACTGAAGTTATTGGAAAGAGGTTGAATCGTGCAGGTGGGTATGTTCTGGAGATTCCAGTAATTTACCACTTTCATGGACAAGAAAAGTTAATAAGCTGGGCTGTAAAGAAGCTCGAACTGTAAAAAGCGAAGTAGATTGCAAAGTACAAAGTGTTTGAAATAAATAATTGAACAAATATTCATTTGTCTCTATTTTTGTTCGCTGGCTCCTAACCTTTTTGTACTGTCCGCTAATTGGAAAGAAAAAAAGCCTTATTGACTATTTTCTACAAAAAATATTGTCCGTTAATTAGTGTCCGCTAATTAAGTGTCCACTTTTTAGAAAGTTTTTTATGAGACTTTGACCAGCAAACGACCGAGAAAATTTTTTTTCCATTAATCAGAGATATCCGCCTTTAAGAGTGTCCGTTAACTGGAGAGAATACTGTATATAGATAGCTTTTATTACAAAGGACTTTATCCGAGGAATGTTTGTAAAGTTTTAGTTCATTCATTCACAGATTTACGAGGAAAAATAAATATTCCTTCTTCTTTCATTTAGAAAGCCTATGGTTTTCAAAATAACCACAAATTTGTTGGTGAATTAACATACAAAGGCGCTGATTGAAGCGGGGTGTTTATTTCAGGATTTACTACAAGTATATCCTACATGAGGTTCCTTACATGCCACCCATGGAACTCCTGTATCACATGCATGTCTGTGGTTTTTGGATAACTTATGTTTATCTGACAGACATAGCTGTGTGAGACTGAGACTGGATATTTTAAGTATTGTTATTTTAGCATTATGACCCTGGTGTTTTGAACACAAGCCATGATCAGCGCTAGAGGGACGCTAAGTTTGTAAGGGCAACCGAAATTAAACATTTTTTCCAGCTTAGCAGTTGGGTCACCTGCTTCAATATCTCTAACCAAATAGATTAAAAACTGTGTAGAGTTACAAACCAAATGCACCATACCGCAAAAATATTTTGTCTAGCCGAAGTAAAAATTCAAATAGTTTTAAAATGGTCATATGCAAAACCCAAACTACTTCTTCTTTTTAGTTAGCAGTGTCTCAATAGCCAGGGGTATGCTGCACTTACCTTCCTTTTCCATCCTCGTTTATCAGCAGGTTTCTCCGCTGGTACACACTTGCTCTCCTTGTCTTTCCTGGTCACGTCACTCTGGCTGACCCTCTGCCTTCCTTTCTATGGTGTCCCTGACACTGATTCTATCCATGCTTTACATATTTATTCCTATTCAGTTCTTTTCTCTATGTGACCATGTCAAAAGTACCCAAAATACCAAAAGCACCATTCGTCTATTGTAGAGAAGTGAAAATATGTTTGCACGGAACTGAAAATAACCAGTTCGGTGAAGCATTTCACTTTCCTACAATTTCCAAATCCCTCCATCTGCATTCTATTTTTACATTATAATGCATCCTGTCCAGATGTAGGAATTTATCTGACCGCAAATGATGCGAAAATGACAAAAAAGATTGGAAACCTTACCTATTACTTTTTAAAGAAAGGTCTACGAAGCCAGTTTTGAAATAATTTGAAAGAGTAATTTAATAAATCTTTGGTTTGAGAGCTGTTAAAGTTGGGTATGGGAAGTGGAGATAATCTCTCACTGCCCTACAAAATATTTCCATATAGAATACATCTTCGACAGCCTCTGATTACCAAAGGCTCCTAACCTTTATGTCACGAATCTGCTTTTACTCATAGGAGAAGGACAAGAGCGAGCATTTGTTGTTTAAAAACCAAGTTGCTTCGGGTAAACGGAGCTTGTTAGCCAAGGAAAACAGTCCATTTAGGAGATAAATAATTCGATTTAAAACTTCCACTGCCTTATGAACATCCTTGGAATAGATGAGGCTAGGAGAAGGACCACTCACAATAAAAAATTTGAAATCCAGAAGCGTCTGAGTGGAAACTGTCCCCTCGCTGACCAGTAGAGCTACTGCGCCAGTATATATTTTGCCGCCAGTTTCACGTCTTTACACATCAAGGTACCTGATTATTTATCATCTTAAAATACATTCTACATGAATATGTGTATTCCAAGCCACGCCCTTGTCCGGGTAAAAAATGGTTAAATCAGAAAAATCTGCCCGAGGGTTGCATTTCATCAAAATATTGAAATCTAGAATGTTAGAACCTTAAACAGTGAGAATAATCTTGAAAATCTTGTTTCAAAAATATCACTTTTAAAAATTGACATACTTAGGATATCTGAAACTTATTTTATTAAAGAAACTTCCGAACGTTTTGAATTACACGACTTAATTATCATTCATTCATATAAAAAGTCTTGCTACAAAAGTTACAAAAATATTCCCAGAAACTTGCTTATTTACAACATGAAATCAGGAAAATTGATGGGCATTGATATTGACTTTCAAAGTGAAATTTTTACAGTTCTTCTAATCTATACCCCCGACAATAGTTACAAGGGTTGTGACATTGATGACTTCTACGAAGAATTACAAGGAAAAATTAATGTACTCTCACTACCAAAGAATTTAATTACTTTAGTGATTTCAATCCAAAACTAGGAAAATATACCTAGTTGACATTACAGTCATTTGCAGGCACACTTGGTCTTGGCCAAGCCAAGCCAACAGAAGAAAAAGACTGCTTTAATTTTGTGCCATTGATAACTTGGTTCTTGTTCTTGTTCTTCTTCTTCTTTCGTATGATTTCTCTACCATTCCATCATCTGCAGCCATTGCTGTAGCTCATCACTCAGTGGCTGCTCTCTCAGCGCTCTGGCGCCACCAGGTGGTTTGAAGGTGGCACAGTCGTTGATTATGTGTTTTACGGTTTGGTTGCTATCTCTGCATTGGCATGAGGGGCTGCTGGACAGTTCGATCTTGTGCTGCCAGCTACCGAAGTTACCATAGCCTGACCTCAGCCTGTTGGTTCTAGTGAACACGATGTATGAACAAAAAACCAGATGCCCTGTGTTCACATTGCTCTTGCCAGATGGAAACACCAGAAACCAAATTGATTTCCTACCGATGCAAATTGAGTTNTCATCTGCAGCCATTGCTGTAGCTCATCACTCAGTGGCTGCTCTCTCAGCGCTCTGGCGCCACCAGGTGGTTTGAAGGTGGCACAGTCGTTGATTATGTGTTTTACGGTTTGGTTGCTATCTCTGCATTGGCATGAGGGGCTGCTGGACAGTTCGATCTTGTGCTGCCAGCTACCGAAGTTACCATAGCCTGACCTCAGCCTGTTGGTTCTAGTGAACACGATGTATGAACAAAAAACCAGATGCCCTGTGTTCACATTGCTCTTGCCAGATGGAAACACCAGAAACCAAATTGATTTCCTACCGATGCAAATTGAGTTTTAAAAAACTATGGGGGGTTTTAGATTATATAATTCTCCTGATATTGGTTCTGATCATTCTTTGTTGAAGGCAAAAATTCTCATAGACTTAAAGATAAAACAAAGAAGAAAAACCATCACTAAAAGATTAGATATCTCTAACTGAATTAACCTGAAACAAAAGATCTCTTTCAACAAAGAATGGGAGGTAGAATTGAAGCCCTGTTTTAAATGAATTCCAATATCGATGAACTATATCATAAATTCATTCTTACTTTCATGAAATTATTGAAAATACAGTTGGCTTTGGGAAGAGAAAAATGTAAAGGGTTCATCACAGGAGAAAAGAGAAGTGTGCAAGCAAAGAGGAAAAGTTCGTAAAGAACTGCTAAAAGACCCCAATATAACTGAAAACTGAACCCTCTTCTCAATTCTAAATGAAAGAAACCAATCAAACAGATAACTGGTATAAAGATGGTTCTGATACAAAGCACTTTAAACTTGATAAAGTGCTTCATCTGCGATTACACCATTTAAAAAGCACAAAAAACACCTCCCTTTAACATGAAGAATATCCATCACACTCATTTGATCCCACTCATATTGATTACGACGACGTTATACCTAATAAAACAAGAAAATGAAAAACCGCAAAGCACCGGAAACCGAGGACATAACTATTGAAGTTATCAAAGCTGGGGGTGAAAAAATGATGGAGCTACTACAATAGATATTCAGTGAAATTCTTTGTACAAAAACAACTCCCGGAGAGTTCTGGAAATATAATTACCTCTTCGATTTTCAAAAGAAGGAAATAAACATCAAAGCGTTAAAAAAAACATTAAAACTATCGAGTTATGGCCTTGCTATCAGTTCCAGGTAAAGGTGTCCTTAAGCCCCTTATGGAAAGAATTGAGAAAGTGGTTAGAAATTTAAAAATAAGTCAAAACGGTTTCTGTTTAGGCATCGGTACTGTAGACTCTATTCTTATTATCTGGTGTATACTTTAAAATGCCAAAGAAAGTAACGCTCCACTGCACTTCCATTTCATTAGCTTTAACTCTGTATTTGGCAGGGTTTAGAGAAATCCACCATAAAATGCTGTTGAAAATCGGACTAAACCCCCCAAAATGTCAACAATATTAAATTTTGTACAGTTACATCAATTGTGCTGTTACTATTAACAATGTGGTCACTGGTTGATTTGGCGTAATTGCTGGTGCTCCACAGGGCTGCATTCTCTCTCCTACCTTGCTCAATATTTTAATTGAATATGTTATAGACGAAATATTCAGCCTACAAGACTTTCATTTAGATGACAATCTAACAACTGATGTATGATACGTAGATGATACCATATGATTATCCCCTCTGCTAGAATCCCTTTAACTCTCTACGAAAGACCTGGGTGCCTTCTGAAAAAGACGGGGTCAAAAGTTAAACGCCAATAAGAGTAAGGTTACCTCCCCCAGAACCTGCATGCATGTCTTGAAAAAAGGTGATCAAACCAGATACGAGAATACCTGAGAACCTTTGTGCTAGTTTTGGAGTCCAAGACTGAAAATCGGACTTAGTGGAGGGACAGTTTCAAGCTGGAATGTGAAAAGAATCATGGAGGGTTATTCAAGTTGCTTTTAGAATTTCTATTATTTGCATACTTCTTTGTTTGAATTAAATTTATATTGTTGTATATTAAGTTTATATGGTTGAATTAATATCCCTCTGTCACTTTATTACATTTTGATAAATTTCATTCAGTCTGTCAATTTAATTCCACAATTTCAATAAACCTAAACCAGTTTTAATCCCAACAAAGATTTTGCTGGTGACATAGAAATAGTGGACAGTAGGTTTTCCATCTCTGGCACAATGTATAGCTTCTTCACAACCAGTTTAATTGATCACTTTAACACGTTTTCATTCCATATTTTAGATATAGCGGAAAAACCAAAATCTTTAATAAACTAAATAACTAATTAATTCTCTTGTTGCCTGGTTTACTTCATTTGCCTGGTTTATGTATTACCACTGCGGTACAAGAATGTAAAGCAGGTGCAAAAATATTTTTTTCTGAAAATGTCAATTTCATGAAAATTCTTGACTTTGTGGAATTAGTGGAAGCCACAAATATAAAAGTTTTATTATTTCATGAATAGTAAACCTTTTCAGTGGTACGTTTCGAGAGATACTTCTTCAACCCACAGGCTACTGAAGTAAATAGGTGCAGCTCTTTTATATTTCCACAGTGCAGGATTACATGGTAACAGGAATCAAATTGTTTTGAGGAGTGACAGTGTGTCTAGACAATATTTTACTGTAGTGTTTAACAATGTGTGCTTATTCATCTTTTTGAAAATAATTGAAAAGTATATTCTTAACAAGTCGGGCAATCGCTTCTTGATCTGAATTGTCAGGAATGAATCCAACAAAACAAATAACGTCATCACAACGAGAAGGCAACAAAGCCATTTGAAATTTTTGTTCCCGGAAAAAAGTTCCCTTGAAAATTTATCGGACCACGCCCTTCTTTAAAAACATTCCACCTCAGAAATCAGTCAAAATCACTACACTTTTTAGAATCAAAACTCTTTTCAGTTGATATCAATATCAATCACCCGGTCGTGTTTGTGTTTGTAAATGTTCTTTGTAATCATTTTTTTTAAATCATTGCAAGAAAAACTCATTGAAAAGACAAATTAATAGCATACTTATATTTTGAAAAAATCTTCTCTATGTCATCAACTTTGAAGTGGTTATGGGTATTATTTTTGACTATTTATTAACTGGTAATCTTTGAAGGTACCTTCTTCAAGGTAATTTAGTCTACCTATACATTTTAGTTTTTCCAAAGTAAAATTCCTAATTCTTGTGATGCTTTAGCTTGAAATCAATCTTTAAATTGTTTATCAGGAGAATCCAATTTTCCAACGTCTGAAATCTCTCGAATCACGAAGAAAATTTTTCAGGCCTTAGGTCTTAGAATTAAATTTGTAAATACAATTGATGATAAGGAAGTAAACCAGACCCCTCATGATGAAGGAGAAAGTAAAATCCTGGAGAACGCTTCGGCATTTCACAAGATTCCTCACCTAGAAGAAACTGCAAGACATAATCATTCAACGTCTTGGTATATCCTAACACAAATAGAACCAAAACAAGGCTCACTTTACGTTTAAGTGCCATAAACCGCCGAGATGGAGTGAAAATTCCTTAGAGGCCTCGAACACACTTTAACTAATACTAAAGAGCAGCACTGTAGCATACAAAATATAAAAAGTGAAAAATCTACGACAAAGTGGGTAATGTGTAGATGCCACAGCTGCAATGTTATCTGGTAAGTTGGAATTTATTTATTTCAACAAAAGTTACCTTGCTACATTGGATTTCTCTTTGAATTTTGAAATTCTTGTACCCATATTTCACGAAATTTCTAATTTTGAGAAAGAAGACATAGAAGAGCTGCAATAACATTCAAGTTGCACACTCCGAAACTTTCTTTCATTTTCTAATGAAGCTGTAAATAACTTCATTAAAAATCCCAATCTAGAATATTTCCTGGGATAGACTTATAGCCCATTATAAAGGGTAACACCTAAATATTTGTAGGTTGTAGTCTGATTTATGCAACTACCATTCGAAGAAATATTTCAAGAAAAATCTTTTTTCACTTTGATTTGCGCAATAAGCACCAAGTTCTGTTTGTCATTTTTCGCATTTAAGTCAAGTTATTGTCAATGAACCTTTAACCAACTTAAGTATTTTTTGCCTAGATTACTTTCAGCAAGAGCTATTGATTTCATTATAGATTAGTATGGTGCACTTATTCAACTATAAACCACTATTATTGTGCGGAATAATGAATAGGCGTGGTCAAACAACCGATCCTAATGGTATCCCATTCGTCATTTGTTAAGTTTTTGTGATATTGCATTACTGTCAAAAAGACATTGGTTTCTATAAAATAAGGAGTCATTGAAGCAGAATGTTATATTTTCTCAATCTCGTGTTTCAACGTTTGGAACATTTTTCTGTAATGGATGGTATAAAACGTTTTGCATAAGTTCAGGAGTAATGCATAAGTATAGCAACGTTGGTCTTTATTGTTTCGATGTATTCAGCAAAAAGAATAACAACAAGGTCTTTTGATGGTCCTCTCCCTATACTTAAATAATAGGTAGACAGTAGGCTGCCATAAAATAAATATTCCGATGATTTCTGAAACATAAGTCTTTCAAATGCGTTTGAGAAGATATTGAGAAGAGAAGTAGGTCTAAAAATGACAAAGATAAACAGATTACCAGACTTGTTCTCATTGTTTGAAAGTTACGCTGGGCGTAGACCTTGATTGGCAAGAAAATACAAAAGTAGCAGTACTTATTTATACTCATCCTTAATGAGCTTCTATGGTAAACAATGTGAGCTATAATTCAAATTTCGATACCTTTACCGACCCGGACACAATATAATTTTTAAAATCAAAATTCGTAAGTTTGAATAGATTGCATTTTATTTTAAAGATTAATTTTATTAGAAGCAAGCTTCCTGTTTAAAGTTTGGCAGATTTCACTAAACAAATTGGAAGGGTATAATTTAAAGGAAGGCACGACATTGATAAAAATATCCTTTTGCTATTTTTTCATCAGACAGAAGTTCACTTTGAATATTGAAGACTTAAGAAGTATGAACGTCTCTTATTGGTAATACATGCTCACATAAATTGGTTTTAGAAGACAGCTAGGTTTTCACTGTTGTCTCAAAGCATTTATTCCTGCAGAAGGAGCTTAATAAGTACAAAACAGATTATGTACATGAAAATGTCTGCATGTGTTGTCCTTCTGTCTCTGTGTGGTAACCTCCTAATTACTCTTATTTCATGGTTGAAAAAGAACAAACTTGGCTTTTGGGTAAGTCACAAATGTTTCTGTGCATTCATAGCTGTTGTTTGCTGTATTACTTGTTCGACGTTTGTGTCACTTTACACAATTGCAAAGTAATTGCAATATTATTGACCTCAGCTATTACAAAACACTAACACACAGTAGTCCTGACATTTCGATCCAATTTTGAGGACTGGACTCAAGAATACTTTTTGATGGTCCTCAGGTCTCACCTATAGCTCCCACCCGTCGGAAGCACCAGGCGACAGCCATATCCCAGCACGTTTTAATTGCCAGGCTCAGTTCAGTATGGGGTCACCTGTTGCTGATTTATGGAATTATAATTTCTTCTTTATGTAAAGACTGTTGGAATAATAAGTTTACACAGCAGCGTATTGACAAGATTTGTTGGGTATCCGAGGTATTAGTCATTTCAGGTATGGGCACATACTACGTTTCTTAGATAGCCTTCTCTGAAAAGGAGAGAAACACCTCCGGCTAATCTGTCCTTTTAGACGTTAAAGTCTTATTAAAATAAACCTCATACCGGATTACTTGGGTATCGGATTACCTACACCGAAGCTGATATGTCAGTCCAGAATGTTATTGATAAGTTAAGTTTACGGTCCAACAGCTTGAGACTATTCAAAACAAAAATAGAAAACACTGGGATGTTAGGATTCCTCTGTGATAACGAAAAGCTTTAAGAATTGACTGACAAAGATAAAAACATCTAGTGAAACGGCACAGGCTTGTTCTAATGGACCCAACTGGGACAACACACTACATGTGAGCGACATTAACTCATTTCTCGCTGGTTGGATACAAAGCACGAATACTGGATAAGATCTCCAGTCAGCAAGTATACGAAAAACAGTAATTTAGCTTACAAACCTATGTATGAGCGATTAATGGGTATTCATATTTTACACCAAAATTGTCACAATCATCCAATTTTACGCTTCTAATTTAAAGCATGGTAATGTTAACAATGCGGATTTTTACAAGGAGCTGAGGAAAGAGATAAGAAAACGAGAACGATTCAGAAAGATAGGAAAAAAGAAGTAGAATGATTCAGTGAAGTATTGATCTTATTAATTTGGCTGGCGAATTCACTGACAGATTCAGACAGAGCTGAGTGTGTTCTAGGTAAAAAATTAACTACTAGAAAGCAATGAATAGCAGTGACGTCCCTGAAGGCATGTAGCAATAGATGTGTACAAGAAGCCACAAAGGTGAGGCCTCAAAGTAAGGATACAGACATACCAATATGGAAGTGTATTGGAAATTAAAAGAGATAAAAATGGGTCAGTGCACCTGTATAGAAAGAAGGCAAACGTAGTCCATTAGTACCAGAGAGGTATATGAAAAAGTAAAAGAGGTCAAGGAGAGGAAATGGCTAAGGACACATACCATTACTGACAATGATGCAGAACCTGTGACAGGAAAAAAGAAAATCTGTGAAAAACAGAGGACCAAATATTGTGACCTCTGTTACCTTACGCGACAAGGTAATAGTGCCATATTGCACTCACATCATCGATATCAACAAAGAAGTAGAACCAATCGTTTCTAGGAGCAAGTTGAATAAATTTCCAAAGTTTTTACATAAAGTTTTGTGGCTGTAGGTCACAGTGTCGGGTAGTCTGTGAAGAAACACGGTGAACTTTTTTTCACGATGGAAATTTCTATTAAGATTCCAGCCCAGTTGGCTCAAGATTTCTCCTTCTATAACAATGCACATTACTATAAATTCAGTAAATAGAGACCTCATCATTACCCTTAGTTCTGCCATCTTTTTCACGACTCCGCACTTCAGTACATTATCGTTAAAATAGCTGTTTTTAGTTAAATATTAAATCTGCAAAACTCATCTTGATAGGCTCGTCTGCCAGGAGAAAAAGTCACTATTTAACTAAGATTATCGTATTTTTACGAAATTTAAAACCATATATTTTCTTTCATTTCCGTCTTCATGAAAATATCATCATTGTCATTTGCCATCTTTTACAAGGTTCTTCATCTGAAGTAAACATCGGGGATCAAAGCTCTCCAATCAGTCTTACCTTCAAATACTTTCGAAAAAAGTGTAGAATCATGACTGATACTGGTTGCCGGATAATTCAAATTTGTAAGAAATGTTGTTTTCTGTTTCCTTCTACTTGTTTTGCTCTCTCTTTTTCCTGCTATAGATAGGTGTTTATGACCTTTTCAGGAACCGAAATCGTCCTAAAATTGCATTTTGTTTTGTTGGATTTAATAAATACCTTTCTTTACACTTTTCTTCAATACATATTCATTCGATTCCCTTTGATTCCATGAGACCCGTACGTATTCTTCTAAAAACCACATTTGTGCTTCTTCCCATCCTTAGTTATTTTCCAGCATTCACAGCCACACAGGAAATTTGAACAGGCATATATTACAAAAATCACAAACTTGCAATTTCTCTGAATATAAGGTCCTTGGGAAAAAGCAGTCAAGAATAAGGGGGAAGAGCTGAAAAACTCTTGGTTTAAATCTCAAATAAAATTTTTCAACAATATATTCAGTTAAAAACCAGCGTCTTACTTATCTTTCGCCAATAATAATAAATTCCGGAAGTACTATAAATTTATTTGAAATGTTCAAGGTGCTTCTACAGACAGTGCGTTTCAGAGGTGGGAAAAATATACGTTGGTGGTACTAATTTTGGGAACCAGTGCCTATTGCTCTTCTGGTCACTTACTCTATCACCTGAACTATCAGCACTTCGTTTTTTTCATATCATTTTGCAATCAGGTTTCTCACACAAGCAATAAAGTATCCGAGCAAAAATAATTCGGCAGGGTTTATTCCTATTTAGTCTAGTAGGATAAACACAAAAACTATATTTACAATGTTATTCAAATATAAGAGTACAGATTACCAAAAATATCTTGATTAGAAATTATACAACCTTGCCCATTCTAAGCTTATCCATAATTCATATTCTTTGATATGTACAGCTACGTAAAACATAAAATAAATGCTGAAAGGAAGAGTTAATTCAACGTTCTAGGAGGTGGCATATATTACTGGCATAATTCTGCAGCTGGATCCTATGTTTGATCAATATCAATGGTTAGGTCAACTTTATTCATTCTGGTTCTTGTAGAGTCACATCCTCTCAAGCCAGCAATATATGTGGAAGGCTTGGGAACATTCGAGTAGCCATCACGTTTTGACTGAGTACCAGTGTCCCTGAAATAAAAGAAAGCCAACTGGTTTTATTTGGATACTTGGAAGTGACGCTCAGTATACCATGTACTGACAAGATTACGTTTCAGAGAATAAAGAAAATGACATGTAATACAAAAGTTTTATTTTCAATGGAAATAATACGAATTTAGGCAGATTAGTAAAGACAGCACCCAATTCACACTAGTAATCTAACGAAAAGATCCATGTGCACTGGAATGGTAACTATGACAAATATTTTCTCACCAGTAATTGTGTTTAAGTGTCTTACGCTGAGTAAACATTGTTATTATTTTGAAACTTCTGAGCTTTATGGACTCAGAGGAAGCCATAGATGTAGATAAGAGCTTCACTATGTCTTGAGTCGTAAGCTTTTTCTGAGTTACGTTTCAAGACATACTTCTCCCATCGTTATTATTATTGTTCAGTTTCAGTCTGCAGGATTTAATTGGGTTTATCTTCTATCAGGACTCGGGACATCTCTAGCTTTCGATGGTAATTCTCTCTTTATTTAGTTGGAAATGTCAAACACTTTTTAACTCTAGCTCCTCTCAGTAGACTCTAAATCTATCTTTTCTAGTTCTTTTCCCATCACTCGAATGTCAACTCGGCATGCAATATCAAAACCTTGCAAGTTCGTGTTTGTTTCTCTAGGATTATAATTTCTAGCATTGACTGTTCAAAAACCTTACCTTTTTTAAATATTATGTCCCACAACAGTTTTATTTTTTTCATTTTCCATCACTATATCTGGTCTATGCTCATACCAATTTTATTGTGTTTAAGGTTAAAATTCTTCTTTTTCTTGTTCTTGTTTTTCTGATTATTATCATTTTTTCATTTTCTTTATAATGCGTAGGGTTTGAGAGCCACGTAACACCCGGCTGTTACTGATAACCTGGGGTATTAGATCGTTCATGTTACCTTGAAATTTTGCTGGATTTTTAATTTATTACTTATTAAGTAGATATGGGAGGCTAAATATTGTTATGTGTAAATCAATTAATAAATAAAAAACTATATACAATTAAAAAAAGTTAAATTGAAGCGAGTTTCAAAACTTTTATAAAGAAAGTGTCCTTTTGAGGATGTGTGCTGTACTACTTAAGACTACTTGCTGGATTTCTTGCATCTGGATATTTCCTGGTATTAGATTAACATATTTATGCGTCCCTTTTTTCACCATACCTTTGGATCCCACGATTACTGGAATAGACTAGAATAAATCTTTTTATTTGCTAAGCTTTTCGAATTCTTTGCCTGTAATGTTATTGTCGAATGGAACGCTCATATCGATCATTTGACACTGCTTCTTCAGTTTATCCTTTATGACTATGTCTGGACTGTTGGCTTGAATTGTTCTGTCGGTTCCTAAAGAGAAATCCCATGGTATAGTTACCTGTGGTGTGTCGGCTGCTGGTAAGGGTTTGTGTTCGTAACATTTTTGAACAGTTTTAATACCATAGTAGCTGCAGATTTTCCAATGAATATATTAGCCAGCACGGTTCTGCCTATTACTATATTCGTTTGGAGCGAGAATTTGACAACCTAACACAAGATGATCAATTGTCTCAACATTTTTACCACAAAATCTATATTTCGGATCAGCACCATTCCGTAAAACAATTGCCTCGTAGTTTCTGGTTAACAACCTTTGGTCTTGAGCAGCCATAATAAATTATTATTATTATTATTATTATTATTATTATTATTATTATTATTATTATATACGGCTTTCTTATGAATGCTGTTTATTTACAATTACTTACCGGGTCACACCCAGTGATCTGAGGTAAGCAAAGGTTTCTACGAGCAACTTAATTGTTCAATAAATGTGGAGTACAAAAGAAAGTATAATACAAATAGGATTAAAAATTGTATCAAAAAGTATAAAAGTTCTTGTACAAAATTGTTTCTTTATGTGGACAAAGATTTTCTTAGTATATTTGCGGTGCTGGTAAGGACAATCTTTTGTATCTCCTGTAGGTTATGGTTGCCCGGAATTTTCGCAAGATGTTTATCTGTTCCCTTTTTAATCATTCCCAAAGCTCCTATTATTACTGGAACCGTTGTTGTTTTAAGATTCCACATTTTAGCAATCTCGATTTCAAGATCTTTATACTTGCTCAACTTATCAAACTGTTTGACGGAGATATTTTTATCATTCGGGATGCTCATATCGATCAATGTACATGTTTTCGTTAGGTGGTCTTTAATAATGATATCTGGGCGGTTAGCTTGAATGGTTCTATCAGTATTAACCGGAAAGTCC
>RDPX01000206.1:71566-126211 GCA_003991215.1 Morbakka virulenta
CGAAGTCCATGCATATATCATTACTGAACGCCTTCGCTGTGGTTAATAACCCTTCAAGTTCTTGATCATTTTTCGCGTACAGCTTCAAATCGTCCATGTAAAATAGATGGCTTATCACTTTATCAAATATCTTATATCCTGAGCCGGTGTTGTTAGGCTCGTTTGAAAGAGGAATCAGTGGCATACAAAAGAGAAGTGGAGATAGAGGGTCTCCTTGAAAAATTCCACGCTTGATACGAATAAAATTAGACTCTGCTACTCCATTGTCGTGTGAAAGAAGAAGACGTGCTTTCCATTGCCCCATACTGTGTCTGAGAAAGTTAGAGATGTAGGGAGAAATTTTATAAATGCTAAGGCTTTTTAAGATCCAGTCGTGTGGAACATTATCAAAGGCTTTGCGGTAGTCAATCCAAGCAGTACTAAGGCTTCTTTTTCCTTTTCTACAATTTTCGAGTATCATTCGGTTAATCAATAGTTGGTCCTTGCATCCGTATGAGTTCCTTCGACATCCTTTTTATTATTATTATTATTATTATTATTATTATTATTATTATCATTATCAATATTATTATTTATGCGTTTCAAAATAGTGGTCAGTCTTATTTAACTGCGCTCCGTCCAACATTTCTGTTTTGGTTTAATAATGCGTCGTAACAGCAGCCCTGTGGAACATGTGCACACTATTTCAAGCAGAAAAATTGGGCAGTGTTATTATGGAGATGGACAGGATGGGCGTGCATTGCTTAAGCTTATACAAAGTCAGATGGTCAGGAGGAGGTGAGTTCTGTAAGGAACAGAAAGGCATCTTTCACTCGGGAGGTGCTGATCATGAACGCCTTCCTTAAGATGTTGGCTCATTCAAGCAGAATAACTTGCTGTTCGTTGTCAAAAACACTCTGGTCTATTTGAAGTGATACCAGTCTGTTTTTCAGACTATAGACAACTCCAAGGGCATCAGTCACAATTTGTATCACCCTACCTCTTGTATTCCACATTCTACTTACGTCAAACACAAGATCCTGGAACTTTTGTATCTTTTCAATTTCCTTTCCTTTAACTCTAAAGTCACCGGGAATAGCAGTCTTGATTATAATCGTCTCTTGGTTCTTTTCAAAAATGACAACAATGTCAGACCTCCTTGCTTTTATTATTCTATTACACCAGATATTGATATCATTTGAAATCATTTCACACCAAAAATATTTTGGTAGTCTTTTGTAAGCGTTCCGGTGGCAACTAATTTTCTTAGAGCTACAACACTTTCCTTGTTATCCTGGTTGTGTTCAACAAAGCGCTGATCTGCTTGGCTTCAATCTTCATTCGAAATTCGATTTTGTTTAATCTATTTTCCAATGCCTTTGGAACTGCTCCCAAAGCCCCAATAACTATTGGAATAACAGTACTTTCTTATTCCATAGAACCTTCAGTTCTCTTGCCAAATTTTGGGATTTCTCTCTTTTTTCTCTTTCTTTTATTTCAACTCTGTGATATCCAGGTATTGCAATCTGACACGTATTCCTTTCTTTGTCAACAATTATGAGTTCAGGCCTTCTAGCTTCCATATGATGATGCGTCTCCACTACGGAGAATACCACAGTAACTGGCTTGTTTCGTTTTCAAGGGCATATTCTGATTTGTGCTCATACCATTTATCAGTATGGTTGAATTCTAGCTGCTTGCTTAATTCCCAATCGATTGTTGTTCCTACCCAGCCATGTCTTCTTTTGTATTGTTTTGGTGCAAGTTTCGTGCAATCACAAATGATATGCATTACCCTTTCTTCTTTTTGTCCTGTTATTATTAATCTTTCATTACTTTTCTTAGCATACTCTGTCAAACTGACCACTGAATTCTCCAAACACTTACAAGATATAGACTGTCAACATCATCCTTTGGATAGAGAGCTTTGTGCGTTTTCTGGTTCTCCTTTCCATTCCTTGTTAGCTCATCTACTGTCCGGCCTGGAAGGCTACAGAATATCTCATTAGTGATAATGACCAGGTGTTATTCCTTTTTGTCAGATTCCTGCTATTTCACTTGGTTTCCAGTACTTTCTTTACTCAGTGAAGATATTCTTTACTGATTTTCTCCTTCATCTTATTTTTTCATAATGGTATCGCTCTTCAAGACTTCCAGATATATGTATCCTTCCTCGGCAATTAATGCCTTAATGACATTGTCATGTGGCAGCTTTATTGTTTGAATTTGACACTTCATTTTTTTCATTATCACTACTGCGAATTTCTCAATCACACATTCCATGCCAATATCTGACTCTTGGAATCAATACATAAACCTCTGCTTTTCCTTTTCCAAAAATATTCAAATCATCCATGTGGAGTAAATGGTTGATTTTATCCTTTGTTCTAGAAAAGTTATAAACGTTATTGCACTTTCTAAAGATGAGAGTAAGTGGAATGAATGCTATGACAAACAGCAATGGAAAGAAGGAATCTACCTGAAAAATTCCTTGTCGGAAGTTAAGTTCTGGAAGGACAATTCCACCTTCCATGACTTCATCAAATCTTTTACTAGGCATGACACTTTACCACCAACGCGGTAAGCATTCCAGCCCAGAGCAATAATCTTCTGCTTTGCCTTTACTACGCGCAAAATAATTCTATCTATAAACACCAGGTCATATACACCCCAAGATCCTTTTCGGCACCCTTTTTATTCCTTCGGTAGCAGTTCTCTTTCTTCCATTAAAGTATATACCTCTTCTGAAATCAACATTTTCCACATCAAAGGGAGACATGTTATCAGGCGGGGGTTGCTAGCAATATTTCTATATTATTAGCTATAACATTATTATTACTACTACTATCTGTCTGTTACACACTGTTTTCAAATGATATTGTTGTTTGTTTTTTATTGATCAGTGGATTCAAGCTCTTGAGCTTTGGTAACAAAAAGTTTCCTTTATTTTCAAGCACTCGTCGGAGGATTTTGGTAGTGTACCAACAATCTTTTTGTCAATGCTTTTGCTGTTGTTCCTAGCACTCCAATAATAACGAGGATAATTTACACTTTTTTGTTCCAGAGTTTTTCAGTTTTCTTGAAATTTCACTATTTTTTCTTTTTCTTTTTCATCAATCCTGCTGCCGCAAAGAAATACAAAGTCTATAAACTAACATTTTTTGGTTTGCTTGTTCACTATAATCATATCGATCCTTGTTGCTTCAATAACGTGGTCTGTTTGTATTGCAAAGTCCAATAAGATCTTATACCCTTCGTTTTTGAATTGAGTTTGCGGTTCATGCTTACATCATTTTTCTTCCGTTTCAAGACTGTACTTTCTGCATACCTCCAAATGTATCTTTTTCCCTACCCAGTCATGCCTGCGTTTATACTTCTTTCATGCTATTTTTCTACATTCACTTAATTTGTAATTCTAGCTTCAACTAACCGTTTCTCTTTGCTGTCTTCGACATATCGTTTTGGACCAATTATAGAGAGATCAGCAGTATCTTCAACGCACGCCACGCAGTCCTCTTCCATCTTCTTTCCTGGATGTGTATAATTTATCGACAATATTCCCTGGGTGGAGTCCCTTGTGCAAAGTTAAGAGCTTTCCTGTTCTTCGATCCATCACTTGAAGTTCGGGCTTTGTCCAGTTAAAAAAGTATCCGAGTATTTCAACAGAGGAATAGCCCACGCGTTAACACCTTTGATAACATATCTCCATTTTAACTTTGTCTCCAGTACCTTTCTTACCTTTCTTTTATATTCACTGCACACTTTCCATTTCATCTCTTTTACCTGGACTTCGTCTGGCTGCAATACACCTAAATACTTGCATCCTTCGGCTTCTTTCAGTGATTTTATGGCTGTTATCTGGCATTTTGATTTCACCTGGTTTGATCCTTTTCCCTCTCTTTATTACCAACGTTAAGGACTTCAAGATTCCAAATTCTATGCCAATGTCCTTGCTAAGAAATCTGGCTGTATGTAAAAGTGAATCAAGTTCTTTTTCGCTATATGAACTAAGATCGACCATGCAAAGTAAGTAAGTAATTTTTTCTCTAACTTTTGCAAATCCATACCCAAGCCTTGTCTTTTTCAATATGTTGGTTAGGGGAATGAGTGTTATAACAAATAAAAGGGGTGATAAAGCATCTCCCTGAAGTATACCTCTTTTATTCGTAACCTCTCCCAGTGATTCATTACCACACATCACCTCAATCCTCCAGTCTTTGATTGTCTTCTCTAGGAACTTTTTATTGTTTGTTCCTAGAATACACAAACACTCCAATATTAAGAATAGTGGTCCCATGTCAATTGCTTTCCTACAGTCAATTCGTCCCATTTTTAATTCCTATTTCCTCATTCTAGCCTCGCTGATTATCATCCTGTCTATGTACTACTGACCTCCTCTTCCTTTTGCATCACTTTAGTTTCTCAGCCAAAAGCTGATTCCCTTCCAAAAACGAGTAAATTTCACATTAATGCAGTTAGTAACTTCCAACAAAGAGGTAAACATGTGATAGGGCGGTAGTTACTTGCATTTTCCCCCTTTGACCTGCCTTTCTGTAACAGAACAGTTTGGCTCTTTGTCATTCACGCTGGTGTCTGTCCCTCGAAGCTTGCATTAAAATATTTCTTTAATTATTTATGCATTGCTGTAAAGTTTTTTAGCCAGAACACTTGAACACCATCTGGCCCAGGCGCCTTCCACTTTGGTACTTTTTAACGAATTTTTTTTATTTTCTCTTCCGTGATATTCACTTCTGCTTGTTTTGCTGCAGCATTCATCCTCGGTTTAAAGTCTTCTAACAACTTTGCATCCTTATTGTTTCTGACCGGAGCTGCCTTGTTTTATCTGCACGTGGCACTTCACTTTCACCCTGCTCTCCTTTCTTCTCAACTAATTTCCTGTCAATTAAGGTACTCACTCGACCTAGATCTTTGTTAACATCTTTAACTTGTTTGATTTTCATAGCCTACTTTTTCACCATGGTTCTTTTTTTTGGTCTTTGCTTTTGCTCATTCCAAGCGTTCCTATCATCCTTACGGCTCCACAATATATCAGATCATCAGTAATTTTGTTCACCTTCATCTTCCCCATTACATTATCCATATTTTTCACTGCTGCACACAAATTTCCTTTCTTAGTACCTCCCACTGATGGCAGTCTGCTTCTTTCCTTCTTAACTATCTCAATTAATTTTCCAATCAAATTCTTGCCTTCATCAGTTACTACCTCACAGAGTGAAAAATGACCATTCCTACAAGCACTCCCATGATCAACGTCTGAAACCATATCAACAATGTCTTCAGTTTTACTCTCATGCCTAATTCTCTGTTCTACCTGTCAATACAGTGAGTCTTCGGTCAATCTTTTTATCTCTTCAAGGTCCAGATTTGATAACCACTGTTTCTTTGTGATTTTTGTTCTTCTGATTCTCTAATCTTTGTTCAGTAACTGGGAATATATCTCTACTAACCCGCACACTAAGCATCCTTTCTTTTCCTGTAGCCATTACGACTTGGCTCGTTGCAACAGTAACACGCAATAACAATTCTGTTTTTATCCTGTGACCACTTTCTCTTGATCCTATCCTGTAGTAGCTTGATGATGACTGGGTTCATGCTGCTGGGCCATGAAACACCTGCCTGGCGAGATACTTTCCCCTGTGATTCCACTTTCATTCACGCTATTGTTTGTTAAACTTTGATAATACATACTCTACTCTTTCGAGGTTAGTGAGGCTTACGTTATACTACCACCAGTATTCTTTATTGTGACACCATCACTAGGGTGGGTTGTTGGCCAAGGCTGAAGAGTCCCCCTACCCATGAGACAGATTAAACCCCACCGGATGTCAACCCGGTACTTCAAGGTCTTAGGATAGGCTGACAGGTGGTACCCGTTGCCCAAGGGTGACCCAGAGGTAGTTGTGGCAAAGGGCCTCGAAACTCTACAACAGGTTACAGTCTTTTGTTAATGCCCAAGACTAATTATTATTATTATTATTATTATTATTATTATTATTATTTGTTTTGTCGTCGAGCAGTAGTGTGAAGGCGTACTCTATATATCATCTGGATTAATTTGTCTTAGAGCTACTTATATTTTGTGCTTCGTTTAGTTATTTGGTGGATATTTCCAAAATTTTGTACTTTTTGTTGAGACGATTTTGTTATCTTAGGCCACCATGCTCGGAGTAAGCGTATCCTACAGCGAACTAGAGAAAAACAAGCAGAGATCATGCCAGTAATTATCAATATTAACAATACAAATCCTGTCATCAACACAGAAATGATTAGATGCTCCTGTGGGAAACCGTGGAAAGCTATTAAAGGCTATCAATTTCATCAGAGCAAAATGTCAGATAAATTTGAATAACGATTTATACAAGCAACTGGAGATTTGACTTCTTTTGAAAACAAAATCGATTTAAAACAAGCATTGTTGCGATGTACTGAATTAGAGTAGACCAAAATAAAGAGAGATTTCATCTATTCAAGAGTGAAATTCAAAGGACTTCTGCTAACGATTATTGGAAATCTCCTTTCTTCAACTTACGCCTTATCGACCTGGAATTTGCCAATAAAACAGTAAAGCAGATGTCCTTCATCACCAATGACTATTAAATAAACACTTCTTGAACGATTTCCAATGTAAATTATTGTAATTTTTTGAATAATTATGAGCAACGCCCGGTTAAGGCATTGAAAACGAACTGAAGTTATTAAAATCAACATGTAATCTTGTTGATCAAATCAAATTTGTGAGAGCTTACACAGAAAACCTTTGCAGGAGACCAGCTTCAAAGACAACAGCTAATGACACAATTAACCCAAATAACCGTCTTAACAAAAACTTTTGGAATTGTATCAAGACTCTTCTCAATAACGGAACATATTTCCTTCCTTCTTTTTTCAAAGTTTGAAAAAACCCAAAAGAAGAGTTAAAAATATTAATAATCACCTTCTGTTTATGGATCAAACGGTCTCGAAATTCCAACAGGTGATGTTATAAAGAATATCGATTGTGGCATTGGTTAAAAATACCAGGGGTTCATAGAGGCGGGCCAAATCAAACACAGCGAAATGAAAAAAAGTTTATGCCAAAATATTTTAAGAGACTAAGGAAAATTGTGAAATCCTATCATCCGCTATACTGCAGCAACAGCGAATGGAATGTGGGCGAGTTAAAAATCTAGACAGAATGACGAAAAGTCGTTAACTGTGTATGTAGCATTCGCAAGAACAGGAGAAGTTGATCGACTCTACCCAGAAATGTGGGTACACGCGGTTTAATAAGCGTTGAGGTTATACTGCGTATTGAAGAATATTGCTTGGCAGAATATGTTGCTGAGAGCAATGAAGCGCTTCTCCAAGAGGTTCAACGAATAAGGGTCCTTAATAAAGGAATGGGGAAAGAAAAATATCTTGATGCAAGGAGAGAAAAGTTGTAAAACAAAAAACTGCATAGCGCCCTTCTAAAAACACCGAATTTAGTGAGCAGAGTAGTATAAACTGCTCCTGGGCTGCCATTATCGGTATCGGTCTGGCAAAAAACATGACGAAGTCACTCACGTATTACACTGGAACTTGTGCAAGCTACACGACTTAGACCATCCTCAAAAGTGGTATAGGCACAAAGCACAGGTTATCCAGGAAAGTGACACTGAAACTGTTACGGGGCATGCATATTCAAACAGAGAAAGTCTTCGAGTACTCAAAATCAGACATTGTTATACTAGACAAAATAGAGAGATCATGTCTAATCATCTATATTCCTGTCCATTTCATACACGTGTGCAAGAAAAGGAACAAGACAAGATCACCAAGTATCAGGATCAAAGATGGGAGGTGCAAAGGGTTTGAAAATGTACTGTAAAAGTCATTCCAGTAGTAATAGGTACGCTGGGCACGATACCAAAAGGCTACTCAAAATGGCTCAAGGAAATCAGTGACACCATCAGCTTCGAAACCCCTCAAAATGTATGTCTCACTGGAACAACTAGAGTGCTAGGATATGTTTAGGTACCAAAAATTAAGGGAACTCCGCCAAAGCCTGTCCCAAGCCTGGTTGAGAAAGGAGAAGGATTGGGGGTAAGGCCAGTCACCTGACCTCATGAAACTTTTCAAATATAGAAACAGGAAGAGGCGACCAAATCGGTTAAAATCCAAGGCGTCGAGCAAGAGCGGTAACATTTTTTGGGTCAGTTCAGAAAACCTCTTCGCGTGCTATGTCTCTTGATGTATCTATGACGAGTATGGAGCAAAGCCGCGTGGAACTTCATACCCCAAACTCCCAAATGTTCTCTGCTAAACACTAAACAAAGATTGGAACATGGAACGTAAGAACCATGTATTACGCTGGAAAGGTAGGGCAGGTAATACGTGTAATACGCGAAAAAGGAAGCAAACGTTGCATTAATTGGATGGGACTCGGTATCTGACAGGATTAAAAGAGCCAGACTGGATACGAAAATATGCCAAAACTTCAACAGTTCACGTTTAAGCACAAACGGAGGCTGCTGATGAAGATGGCTGTAGGATACCATGGACAATCTTCTGAGTCATGATATAAAAATAGTAGTGGGTGACAGGAATGCACAAATCGGGCAAGGCAGAGGGGGATGACCAAGCATAGTAAGACCTTTTGGATCAGCTGCCAGTACCAATGACAACGGAGAGAGAATGATAGAGTTCTGCAACGAAAACAATTTGTGAATTAGCAACACTTTCTTCAAAATAAAATGTATTCACAAATGGACATGGTCATCACCAGGGAATGCCAGATGGGGTACGTCTCTACAAGATGTAAGAAATTTCAGAGGAGAAGATGTACTCTCGGTCCACCATTTCCTGGGTGGGGAAATCAGGATAAAGTTGAAACGACTGAAGAAAGAGGAAAGACCTAGGAACTTTGAGATAGAGAAACTTCTAAACCCCGACATAGCATAGAGAGATACCAGGAAGATCTATCAAATACATTCGCCATCTTTCAATGGGATGCAAACATTACAGCGAAATGGACATCCTTAAAAAGCCGACACAGGAAGTGCTACCGCCTTGTTGGGATTCAGAAGAGGAACAAAAAAGGTGCAATGGATTTCACACGAAACCTGGAAGCTGATAGATAAACGGCGTAATACAAAGGCAGCAAAGGGATCAAGCAAGAACAAGAGAACAGTCTAGTATCGCTCAGGGGAAGTATAAAAGGGATGGTCAAAGCTGTCAAAAGAAGCTGCAGGAAGGACAGAATGGAATGGTTTGAATGAAAGACAAATGAGGCACAACAAGCAGGAGAGCGCAATGATACAAGTGATTATTCAAAATAGCCAAGCAACTAGCGGGGAAGAGTAACTCGTCAAATATACCAACGAAAGGCAAAAATGGAAAGGTGCTGGCTACTGAGGCTTAACAAAACGCAAGATGGACAAAACACTTCAAAGAAGTTCTGAACCAACCAGCTCCGATCAACCAAAATGACTGGCATAGCATGCCAACCCCCAAACGTATACAAGTAGAGTTAGGACCCATTACAAGAGCGGAGATTACAAACACAATAAAAAAGATTAATATCATGAACATACGCACACCAAGGCAAACACATATTGGTAGGTAGACATAAAATTTGTGACATAAGCATTATAATCCTTGTACAAAGGATGGAATTTTATATATTAAAATGAAAACATTTCGAAATTTTATGGTAAAGTCTCAACATGGAAGGAAATAAGCTACTTGGAAGAGGTTTGCACACTCTAAGTGCTTTTCCAGTTTACACTTTCTGGGATTCTTCATAGTTGATTACTGAAAGGCAATCGCCTTTTTACACATTTAATACGTCGTCTTGGTACCCACCTGTCTGAAATACTGTTTTGTGCAATACTATCATTTTGAAAGGTTTCCTTTTTAATTGACTTATCTTAGGTTGGTTCATGAAAATATCAACATTCAAAACTGCTAGGTTTTTTTCAGAACAACCTAAAAATGAAACGTCCTCTTAAACCTTAAAACACCTCAGGTGCCCCATTCGAGGAAACATGGATATTTCTGCGGTACTACCAACTACAAACAAAATCAGGTTTTTCAATTGACAAAAAAACATACCCATCCCTTTTATAAGGCAGTATTCTGTACAAGGTCACACAAAATAATAAGAAATACCTCAACAACTAAGGCAGTACCCTAGGGCAGTGGTTTCCAACCCTTTTGTGTGCCAAGGACCGGTTTCAAAGCTTAAGAACGTACTGAGGACCGGTGCATAGATAAGTGGCAGATTTAAAAATTAAAATTTAAACATCAGGTCCCTAAGTCCCTAAACTAGTTTAGGTTTTTACAAAATATATACATCACTAAAAGTAGAAAGAAAAATCATAAACACTAAAATTTATTAAAATGTAAACACCCAAAAATATAATGCTGTCATCCCACGGCCCGGTGGTTGGGGACCCCTGCCCTAGGGCACTCTGACAGCAAAGATTCTGACATCGGTAAAATAAAAAAAAAGACCAGATACTTACTTTGGAAGATAAACTTGAGTACTATTCTCACGAAGATAGTTGCTCAAATTTGTCTGCATCGAACGCGTAATTTTCTTCCTTAAATTTGCCTGCCACGAAAGAATGGGAAAACCGAGAATTCAAAATATGTTCATAAAAAAAAGAAAGAAAAAGCATTAAAACATTTTTTAGAAAATTACATAGTGGCCATTAAAGATACCTTCTTTTTCACTTTTTAAAGCTCCGTAAGCAAACTTCTTTTTAGGGGCATAGGATGTGGACTGTGCTTTTTAACTGTAAATCTCTCTTTCGCACCGAAAACGCCAGTTTTTATATCTAATTTCAAGGTCACAACAAGAGGGAAAATATCCAGAATTTTCTTTTGTTTCTCTGTGCTCACCTATCACAAAACCACATCTCTTAATATCAGAAAAAAAGTTTCCAGGTTCATCTTCAGCAGAAACAGACTGTTGTGCGTCCCATATCATTGCCAACAATCGAGAAGTCTCAAAGCTCATTGTTCTGATGACAACAAGCAATGCGTAAGTTCAAAAAATCATCATTAAGATACTCAAGTTAACACGTACACATTCTCATGATGATGATGATGATGATGATGATGATGATGATGATAATGATGATATACGTATATTTTAAATTTTAACTTGGTATAAATGTGTATACACAATGGTAAAAAAAAATTTAAACAACAGGATTTTTATTCATGAAGTGGAATCAAGCGAAGATTAAAAGATGCTCTGAATTGGATTATAACCAGTTTTTCCGGACTTAATTGCTATGGACTCCAGCAAATAAACCGACAGTGAAACTTTTTAAGCAGACCATTTTTACAGCCTAATTTTCCGCTTGATTCCTTCACTCTTTCTCTGAGTCCCTGTCATTGGATATTTTAATCAAATATACCCAGGCTCATCCTCTACAGGACAACTTCCCCCCTTCCCCAGCCTGGTACAATTCAGCCAAAGGAACAAGGATATGGTAAATTGTGAAAATAATAATGAATGTGGGTATTTTTTAATTGAAGAAGCTGAAAGAAAAGAAATTGGACCTACGTAAATTTAAGAAATTTTTACCCAATTCCTAGATAAAAAGCTGGACAATTGTGGTGTGGATAAAATCCGATTTGAATGTTTTTGTGACTCATTGAGGTGACAATGAGGCATATGGTTCGGTTTTCTTGTGCTAGCTTTTTCACAAAATGTGTCTAAGCTTAAGGTTATTCAGTCCAACTTACATAACCGATACCATATTTGTATTGGTCAAAAACGAGGCCAAAAACATGACAGGGACAATAAAAACAAATTCACACAAGTAAAGCTGGACCGAAATAAATGTAGCAGTTCAGAATTTCAAAAAACATACATATACATATACATATATCCATACACATACACACATACATATACATATACATACACAAATACATATACATAAACATATACATTAACATATACATAAACATTTACATATATATAATACATATACATCTACTTATACATATACGTTCCGACAGTTGGTCTTTATCATACTACTTTTCTATACGTATTACAATAAATTTATACCGTTTTGAGAGTTTTTATCCAAAAGTATTTTCTCTGTAAGTGTGAGTGTGGGTCTGACTTTTGTATTAGTACAACGACACAATCCTGTTCTAGGGCATGATGGTTTTTCTGAGAAAATGTTGATGGAAAATGGATTGTGGAAGACTCACCCATAGATACTTCTTTAAGGCAATTTTTATAGTTGTTCCATTTAAACCAATACTTTTTGGTCGTTTTTCCTATGTATTTCAAATCACACACTTTTTATTTCAACATGAATACTATATTGGTACTGCTACAGTCAAGTTGATAGTCAATTTCAAAAGTTCATTGTCAGACCCTTTCAATTCATTGGTGATCTCTACCTTTGCAGGTCTTACATCTAGTTAGGTCATACTTACCTGAAGCTGGCATTTTTTGTTCTTTGTTCTTTATTGGATAGCTTAGCCCTAACTAGGTAACTTTTTAAGACTTCGTGCGCTACAGAACGAAGCAAGCAAAACCTCTGGAAATACTGTTTTTGTCTCTGTATCCAGATCAAAGATAAACAACAAAGACCGCAAAAGATTGCGTGAAGACTTCAGAGCTGGAAAAAAATCAACTACAAAGGGAACAGCATTCTAAGGTGTTTTTTTGTGTTTATTTTCAAAAATATCATTTCAAGATATTTGTCCGACCTTTTCAAGTTCATGTTCAATCACCCATTCAGGATATCCCCTTTTGAGGTGCCGGTCTTTAAGGTTCGAATTTTTTCTACTAACTCATGATCTTGAGAACAGATCTTATGTAATCTTAATTCATGGCTATAAACTGTAGATAATTTAGTATGTTGTGGATGACAGATGGCCGCAGGAACACGTTCATTCCTTGTCAGGTAAGTATGAATGGATTTGGTTGGTGACGCGCCAAAAGTCTTCGGAGGAATGTCTAAATAAAAATCCAATAAATATTGGGTTTTTAGCGCAATGTCGACAAACGACGGAAGGCGTATTTGATGATGATGATATGGATGACAGGAGTTAAAATGGAGGAATTGGTGGCATTGCGTGGGTTTGTAATAAAGATCTGTGAAGAAGTGTTTTTCCTGGGTCGAAATTGTGATGTCCAAAAAGTTAACCTTATGTAGTGATGTTTCAAGAGTAAACTTTATAGTTGGGTATGCTTCATTCAAACGTTGGAAAAAACTTTCAAGGATTTCCCTTTCGTGGGTCCAGACAAAGAAAACATCGTCAATCTAGTGCATCCATCACCAAGGTTTCAAAGTTTCACTTTCAAGGAATTTTGCTCAAACAAATCCACAATAAAGGCATGCATAAGGAGGAACAACGTTAGGTCCCATGGCTGTTCCAGCGATCTGTCTCTTACAAACATCATCAAATTAAAAAACAATATCTGTAAGTACGAAGTCATCCATGTTAAGTAGATCTCCTGTGGGAACCTACTTATTTTTTCGGCTGTTTAGATTTTGAAGCTATAATACCATCTTTATGTAGGATTGATGGTTACAGTTTCATAACATCTGTGACTAAACTGGTACCTTCTGGGCTTTAACCCAACTCTTTAAGTCTAGAAAGAGAAAGACACTATTCCTGAAATAAGAATCGCCTGTCTGCATGATAGGTTTAAGGTGAAAGTCCAAGAACTCAGCTGCCTTCTCAGTGGGAGCACAGCAGTTTCATATCAGAGGGTGGTCTGGGGGCATTACCGAGTCTCCTCTGGATCCTGGGGGTTGAGCAGAACTTACCCAAATTAGTAGCCTTACGTTGAGTGTAGGAGAAGTATTTAAGTTCCTTTTACCTGATGGCGTCACTGGTTGGTAACTGTTTAAACATGGTGTTATTTTGTTCTGAAAGCTGACTAAGGAGCCCTTCTTTTCTCTCATGCTTTTGACAGATGTTATTGTCACCAAGTTGTCCTTTGGCCTAAGCGACCTAATCATTTCGATCCCAGCCTACAACACAGAAACACTTGTCTGCTGGTTTGGTGCCAATACTTCTATCAGAAGCAAGAGTTTTCATGGTCAGCCATTCCACCTCGCCAAGATTAAATTCACTACTTTTTCCGGGTAGTATTTCAAATAGTTTGTGTTCTAATCTTCCTAGAAAAAGCTTCAAAGCAGCGCTGCGATTCTGGTTTGATTAGGGTCGAAATGCTGGAACCTGACTAAAATCTTCAGATACACCATCCCTAAAATGCAATTTAAGGCGCATTTTACGACAAAAGTTGTTAAAATCTTGTCCTAGCTTATTTCTGTTGATACTAAAAGGTATACATACACACAAACACACACACACACACACACACATATATATATATATATATATATATATACAAATATATACATAAAAATATACAAAAGATGCAAAGAGGATATTGTGAAAATATATTGTTATCAAAACTTGTTAGGGTTAGGGTCTGGTATCCCATCCCCCAAATAAGTTTATTTCTTATCCATCTGCTATTTCGAGTCAAAAACTTTCTCGTAAAGTCTTTTAATACACGCATTTTGAAAATAGTTCAACACGATTTAATGGCAGAAGGAGCAGATGACTATGCTTAGCAAAAAAATTGTTAAAGGTTGTGGGGTAGACAATTTCATATTCAGTACTAAAAATAATGTATGTATGTATGTATGTATGTATGTATGTATGTATGTATGTATGTATGTATGTATGTATGTGTGTATCTCTCCACCTCACTTTCTGTAGTCCTCGGCTTCTTTTTCTGTGTATTAATAACCCACAATTAAAAAACTGTCTCATGATGATCGATGCTTATCATGTAAAGTTGAAATATTTGTAGTTCAAAAGTTATGGGGTAAGGTATGCCTTTTCTCAAGCAAAAATATGTTATTTAAGAGAAAGCCCAACTTAGAGTTAAGATAAGTCAAGTCAAAGCAATACGGACTTGCTGTTGTATCCACTGTTTAAAAACTTCAATTCAGTCGTAAGAGAAAGAGGTCACAGTTACTTTGTTAAGAAACATTTACTTGTTAACTACTCTGAAAGCAAAAAGGTGTAAAACTTAAAACAGTGGAACTACAAGCAATTTACAATGGGGCGACAAAGGTATTCATATCCCTGACAACCTATATTATTAAGAAAACCCAAACAAAACTGAGATGTTTTAGGTACTGATAAGCAGCCTTGTGGTGGTGGTATTGTCATGTCCTACAAAGTGAATCATACCAATTTGATGGCTTTCCTTCTTAGTTCCCATTCATTCCATTCATAAGATTTGACAATGTTTGAGTCCATGAAATGTGTATCCGTTTGGGTTCCAGCGTCTGATTTTCTCACGGGTTGTTCTATCATTTTCCCTCCTTCCTTAAAAATAAACAAACAAAAAAGTATATCACTAAGCTTAAAATATCATTCTACCAAAAATAGGAGCAGTGAAATTAATACTATTGTCAATTGTACTAGAGTACTTTTAGAGTAATTTGATGTGCTAATTGCGAATATAGAATTGATTTTACTGGAGTAGTTTTAATTTTTGAAGTAATGATGCTTTCAAAGCTCCTTTGATTTTCATGTATAAACTTCCTTGTTGCTTAACTAAGCTTCCATTTTCTACTCCATTATAGAACATAACAGTACCTCAAGAGCGCCAAATATTGGATGATGAAGATAGTCTATTTCAAAAATGCATTTTCTCAAATCATACAAAAAAGTTATAATACATTTATTAATGGTACTGTGAGTTATATAATGCTTTTCCTCTTATAAATATCCTAAAAAATCTCTTGATTGTTACCCATGCATTAAAAGCAGTGGTTTCTGATCGTTGAGTATGGTAGAGCATTCTATAAAGTTCTAGAACGTAGTATAACATCCTGGAAAACGTTCCTGAAATTAAAAAAATATCAAAAGCTATTTAAAAGACTATTCATTAATTCATTTGAAAGATGTTGAAATTGTTGAAATCTTCCACAAGAAATAAACAACCACCTGTAATTAAAGCCCTCTGCTTAGACGAGCTGAAGCCAGAGCTGAGCAGCAAAGATGAGTACAAAAGCAGAGCACTCAACAATAAAATCTGAATAATAAATTTCATGTTGGTACTTATTACTAATGAATCTGATGTCTATCCATACTCTGACCCAATTACCTGACTCAAAAGCATTGGATACCTAAGTGCATATGCAATGAAGTGTATGTGAACTTAACGAAAAGGAATTATTTACAGACTGCTTCCATACAGTTTTTCTTTTTTCATTAATTATTCTTTCTTTTTTCATCAGTTATTTTTTCTTTAGTTATTCTTTTCTTTTTTCTTTAGTTATTCTTTTCTTTCATTTTTAGTTATTTTTTTCCAATTTAATTATTAATCTTTTTCTTTTTTTCTTTAAGTTTTTTCTTGTTCATTTAGACTTTATGATGGTACTTATGCTATATCGGTAATAAATAATTATTTATTTCAGATATTGCATAATTACCAGAACGAAATGCAAGAACTAATTGATAGCCTGATATTTCTAGAATAATCCAGAGCATGGAAAACTTTTTCAAAAAAGTTCTAAAATAGGAAAGCAGACACACAAACAAAGTCTGGCGAAAACATAACTTTTTGGCGGAGATTGAAATATAATTTGAAATGTACCCAAGATACAAATTTCACAGCACAAAAAAGAAATGGATAAAGTTAGAATTTGATAACTAAATTTGATTTAACTAAAAATTATTGTCGGGTTTTCACTTCTCCTTTATGGTAGTCACTATAATTTTTACAAATGCAAATTGCTGACACTTGACTAGACCAAAGAGACAGAATAAGAAAACAAAAGTAAAATGGTCTTTTTTAATTAGTCCGCAATACAAAGAGTAGTCGAGTGTCAGCGAAAAAGTTTTCAATCAAAATGAACGTAATTTTAATTGTGATACCCAGGTTTTGTACTATTAAATCAAGTGGGACGAGGGTTTGTATTTTAGGTGTCCCCCAAGCAAGATTCGAAGGTACTTTAGTGGAGAGTGTTACTTTTTTTATTTGATATGTTTTTCGTTGTACATTTTAATCTTTTAATTTATTGATGTCTTCCCTATTTCAATTCTATCTCCAAAAACAAATACAAACTCAGTAGTATATCACTTATAATAGAGAAACAAACTTAGCACAATACTTCCAGGCCAGTGACCGGGGTTCGAAACGCGAACCTCTTGCATCTGTTAATTTAACCACTAGGGCACTTCTGCTTTTACAAAGAAAACAAAAATAAATTAAGAATTTCACTGTACGCTTAAAAATTATTTTCTTAAAATCTTACCTGGGAATATGGAGTAATGGCAGCAAATTGCTTATGCAGTTCCAAGAGCTGAATGAGCTCTGGCGATTTTTTGGCTTTTTCTGCCATCCCTTGAATATAAAACTCTGGATCACTGGCAAACTCATATGCCGCATTGGGCGACGAAAAACTGTAATAATTGTCGTTGTACATCAAAATGCCTAGCTCAGGATTGCCTGCCAGTAGGAGGCGATCAAATGTGACAGCAATGTAGCCACAAAATCCCTGTCAATGAAAAGAGGAGATAAAAAGTACTCATATTGAAAAAGAAAAATAATAAAGCAGAATAACTTAATATAGTTTAATTAGAATAAATTACCTTGAGCATTTTACCTTTAAAGTAAAAGCATTTCTAAACGAAAATGCATACAGCATCAAATTAAAAAACATTTTTCATATGTTGAGCTTATCGCTTATGCGAAAAATGATGAGATCGCAGAGTTCATATTTTCGGTCTTTTACAAAAAGAGTGCAGTGTGTTAGCTTACTGTGCTACACTGCTGGGGTATAGTTTCAGGGTATGAACGTAATATTACGTCATAGCTGTTTACTTTTAGTTATAGCATAAGGAATTTTAGATGCCTACAGGCAACTTAAGAAACCATTTCAGATGATTAGAAATTATTGTTAGCTTTGGAAGCCTTAAGCTTTTAAATGTTAATTTACTTGTTCTCTCTTTACTTTATCCTTTTTCTTTTCTTAACGCTATGTTTCTGCATGGGCTATACTTGTGTCTGATACTAAAGTGATCAGTTACAAGGTCACCAAAATGATTAGCCAGAACCCCTAGGTCACAACGAACTTAAACTTAACCTGGTTTTAAAAGCTTTTTTATTACTTTCAGATTGGCTTAATAATTGTTGTCCAAATAGTTAACGTTTGAAATTTGCTTAGCTCAACGAAAAACGAAAAACTGAATTTTATCAAAACAATATGTGTCACTTTAGCAGCAGATTTCTACGTTTACTCCTACACCTTAAGATTTTAAGGCAATATTGGAGCTGGTTAGCTCAACTCACTAATTAAATCTAACCTAATGTCCACTTCTCAAAGAATGAAGACTGTAAATTATGCATAATAAAGAATTCTAGATAAAATGCACAGCAATACACTTGTAACGCCTCCAATCCTACAAATGTAACATTTTCATGTTTGCAAGAAGGCTGTAATGTCTCCAATCCTACAACTGTAACATCTCCTCCCCGGCGTAGCGCAGTCAGATTTCTATCGCTTTTTATTAAGTGTTGACCGAATATTGTTATAAAAAATTCCTGGTCTGTTAATTTTTTTTTCAAAATATTTTGAACCCTCCTCTCCCAGTGTATATGTTCTTTCAGAGTTGTAATATGATACACAAAAATTTCAAAGAATTCTGAATACGAAAAACAGGATTTTCTTTTCTTTAGTAATACTAAAGAGCATTTTGATAATCTTTTTTAGGATAAAAGTTATTATTTGAGTATTATAATGTATGTATATAGTATTATAATATTATCATTGATATCATAGATTATGTATACAAATTTTCATTATAACTGCTTATGATATGACGTAATGCTAACAACAAAGCATAATAAAAATAATCCTTTTGCCTCTATCCTGTTTTCTTAAATCTCTGTTGATAAACTCTTTTTAGCAAAACAACATTGCATGTCCTTAAAATTTCAAAGCTCCTGAAAGAATAAATTTATAGTCAGGAAAATCCATTGTTCACTTTTCTGGTGAATAATGAAGAAAATGAACACGATGTAGCAAAATGATGGTTAAAGATGATTGTATGCATGTTATCTACGCTATTGTAGCACGTTTTAACGATGTGCGAGGGCCCGTGTTCTTTTTGGTAGAGATTTGTGAACGGCAACCATAAATCTTGTGTCCTTTTCCGCGATGAAGATGGGTAAGCAATTTATTATGTCTCTTGAACATCGTAACCTACTCTGACTGCGAGTCTTCAGTATTCAAGTATTTTACTCTAACCTGTTATTTCTAACCTACATTTATGTAAACGTTGGGAGAAAAGGAAAGCGAACTTTGTTAGCGACCATAAGACAAAATAAGATGACTTATGATTAGTCGAAAATAATATGATATCATTATAATTATAATATTCTACTGGTTAAGGTTTAAAGTTTCCAATCGTGGTTGTCATTCGACCCACGTATTATGACCCTCCTAAGTTTATAGCTCAAGGTTAAGTCTTGTGGTCATTTAATTAAGTAGCGTTTATTGAATTAAAGTAGTAAGCAGTGTGTTATTTTGAGATATAGAACTGGGTCATAAATGTTTAAACAGTCATTATCACTTTTCTCAAACGAGATGAAATTCAAACCTCAGGCCTTATTTGGCTAACAAATGGTCACATGATTACACTATATTTGTCGTTACTAATTGACTCAAAAGATATGGAGCCTACACTGGACCACATTCGATATTCTAAACGAAAATGGCGGGAACGTCTCACCGTGTAAAAACAGCTTTCATGGCGCTCATACGGGTTAAGGAAATGGGCAGTTGGGAAGAATATTAATTTTTACCATATCTGGAAATTCTAAGATACGACGATAAAACATTACAAAATAGAAAACAAAGGGTTACGCACACCTACTTTAAATTGTTTTTTCTTCTAAAACTATGCTGTGACAATAATAGCTCCTACAGAGCCCCCATTTTACAAATTTTCTAAACCGCTCAAGCTTTCTAACATTTTAGTTTAACCAGTAGTGAAATTTTTTGTTTTTAAAAAATCTTATTGGTTCTTGGAATATTGAATACTTCCTCAGGATTAATTTTTCTATCCTAGCTGCTAAGCTTAAAATAGCGATAAAGTAACAAGAGCCCTTTAAATGTAAACCTTTCCCCCTCTAAAGTTAAATAATGGAAATGTACTAGGTCTGTAGAACACAGTAGTTAGATTCTCTGGAATTGGAAGAATCAAATGGTGACGGAAATTTCAAGTTAATCTTTTATGACAGTGGCAAAAACCTCAAAGAGATAATTGATAAACGATAATACTTCAAAACACAAAACTTGACTCTTTAGACATATTACACAATGAAAGGGAATGTTTTAAATGGTTGAGGGTCCTGTTAAAGGACGATGCTTTGAGGTGTTCAATACTGCATCTGGCAATGCAAAGATTATGTAGTATTATTAGCATTAGTAATGTCAAAGGAAGATCTCATAGCTTTCTTTAAATAAGGTTGTCTTAAATATCCCAAGGGGCGTATGGGGTGTTCTGGTGGAAGTACTACCTGTGACCAATCGGCAGCCGCATTGATGTCATCAATGGCTGAAAGGCATGGGACTTTCTCTCGGTCACCCAACTCTTACTGTTGGCTCCACGTAGCTGCTAGTGTACGACAGCGGCCACACCCCGGTAAACTACCTCGGCTGGTAGGCTAAACGCAGTAAGGGGTGAGCTTCGGCTCATATTCCACTAATGTGCACAGGAACCGGAAACGATTAAGGACGGAAGAAGGCAATGGCAAACCACTTCCGTATGTTGCCAAGAAAACACCCATGACAATGACGAACATTGCAAATTTCGATATGGTGTTGAACGGTGAGCCCCCCCCCCAGGCTTGTAAGCACCCAAACTGCTACTGGGGAAGAGCGAGGGGAGCTTCAAGGAGGTGTCATTAATGAAGCAAATGAGGCAAAGCCGCAAGGACCCTCAGATGTTGATACAAACATAACCAAGACTTTCCCTATCCGCTTCACGAAAAAAAACAAACATTGCCACATGGAATGTAAGGACGATGGATCTTGGAAAACTGGAAGTGGTTAAAATGGAAATGGATGAGAGAAATATCAGTATTCTTGGTCTGAGTGACAGTAGATGGACAGGCAAAGGCTTTTTTCAGAGTGACCAACACCGAGTCATGTTTTCTGGCACTGAAAGCATTAGAGAAAAAGGAGTTGCTCTAATATGTAACAAAGTAACATCGCAATCCATCATTGGATACAACCCAGTCAGTGAGAGAATGCTTGCTGTACGTCTCAAGGGACAACCAATAAGCATCACTATCATACAGGTGTATGCCCCGACTTCAGCAGCAAATACGAACGAAACCGACAATTTCTTTGCAGACCTCCAACAGTTGATTGACAAAACACCAACCGGAGACATCTTAATAGTGATGGGGGATTTCAACGCAAAAGTAGGAAATGAAGAGACAGGTGGTGTAACAGGAAAGCATGGAATTGGGAAGCAGGAATAAAGCTGGCGAAGATCTTGTCGAGTTCTGCGCAGCAAATGATCTAGTCATTTGCAACACACTGTTTGAACAGCCAAAGCGTAGACTATACACATTGACAGCACCGAACGGACTGCATCGAAATCAGATCGACTACGTCATGATCAAAAAGCGATGGTCGAGCTCAGTACAAGCAGTCAAGACCCTACCTGGAGCATGCTGCGACTCAGACCACGAACTGCTCTGCTCTACAACCCGAATCAAACTGAGGAAAATGAAAAAGATGGCATTACCTAGACGCTATGACCTTGAGAATATTTCACCTCAATACAAGATTCAGGTTCACAGCCGGTTTGAGGCCTTAGAACAGTTGGAAAAAGACCCCGACGACCTATGGAGCGAAATAGCGGAGACATTAAAAGAATCTGCTTCTCAATATATACCTCGGAAACAGAAGCCCCACAAATCCCAATGGCTTTCAGAAGCAGCAATCAATATTGTCAAGCGAAGACGCGAACGAAAGGCAGCAGGTGGAAGCGTGGAGGAAATCAAGAAACTCAATTCGGACTTTCAAAGACAGGCAAGAAAAGACAAGAACAGGTACNAGGTTCACAGCCGGTTTGAGGCCTTAGAACAGTTGGAAAAAGACCCCGACGACCTATGGAGCGAAATAGCGGAGACATTAAAAGAATCTGCTTCTCAATATATACCTCGGAAACAGAAGCCCCACAAATCCCAATGGCTTTCAGAAGCAGCAATCAATATTGTCAAGCGAAGACGCGAACGAAAGGCAGCAGGTGGAAGCGTGGAGGAAATCAAGAAACTCAATTCGGACTTTCAAAGACAGGCAAGAAAAGACAAGAACAGGTACTACAGCAAAATTTGTGCAGGCGTAGAGGCAGACAACCGAGCGGGCAAAACAATAGACCTTTACAAGAAATTGAAATCCTTGAGAGGGGCCTTCAAAGCCAAGTCTGACGGAATAAGGGACAAGAATGACCACATGCTGATGGACCAGGAAAGCGTGAAGAAGAGATGGAAGGAGTACGTTGAGGAGCTATATCGTAAAAATGAAGACATTGAAGCATCCTTCACAGAAGCAGAATTCACAAGGGAACCGAGCATATTGGCATGTGAAGTAGAGGCAGCACTCAAAGACATAGCAGATGGAAAAAGTCCAGGCGCTGATGACATTCCTATTGAACTCCTCAAGGAGATAGGAAACTCTGCCACACCTATTCTAACCAAACTTTGCAATGAACTATGGAATGAAGTTTCATGGCCAACAGCATGGAAGAAATTAGTCTATATCCCCTTGACAAAGAAAGGAGACACGACTCATTGCACGAACAACAGGACAATTTCCCTAATATCTCACACAAATAAAATTCTGCTGAAAATAATACAGAGGATGGAAGACGTGATGGAAGAGAACTGCCACAGGAGCAAGCAGGGTTTAGAAGAGGCAGAGGAACTAGAGATCATATCGCAAATTTGAGATGGATTGGAGAGAAAGCAAAGGAATTTCAAAAGAACCTCTACCTGTGTTTCATCGATTACAGCAAAGCCTTCGACTGTGTCCACCAGGATCTTTTCTGGACAAGATTGAGGGAACTGGGGATTCCTGAGCATCTCATTGGCCCGCTGCGCAACTTGTACACAGGACAAGAAGCTGTTGTAAGGACACTGCATGGCGATAGCGAACCATTCGGCATTCACAAGGGAGTACGCCAAGGCTGCATACTATCACCAGCCCTCTTCAATCTATACACCGAAAGTATACTGCGAAGAGCTGACCTCGAGAACTTTCATGGAGTCCGGATTGGTGGAAGAAAAGTTACTTACGAACTTAAGGTACGCCGACGACACCACATTAATGAGCGAGGAAGGAGAGGACCTGAGGCTAATGATAAAGAGAATAAAGGAGGTGAGGGGGAAGGCTGGGTTGCAACTAAATGTGAAAAAGACTAAGATAATGACCAACCAGGGACTCGTCGAATTCCAAATCGAACGAGGAATGAAGCTTGAAACCGTCAACAGTTTCGATTTCCTCGGTTCACGCATCGACATCACGTGGTCCAGCCGTAGCAAAATTCGTAGACGACTTGGTCTAGGACGAAGCGCTATGGCAAGTTTAAGGAAGTTATGGGGAGACAGCGATCTTACCATCTCGACCAAGCGATCACTGATAACAACTCTAATTTTCCCCATTGTCATATACGGATGCGAGTCATGGACACTTCGGAAAACAGACATACAAAGAATAGACAGCTTCGAGCTCTGGTGTTGGCGTCGAATGCTCCACATACCTTGGACAGCAAGACGGACCAACAAATCAATTGTTGAAGAGATCAAGCCACCGCTCCCATTACAAAGTATTGTGATGAAACAAAAACTCAAGTACTTTGGTCACATTATGCGAGCTCAATCTATGGAAAAATGACCTCATGCTGGGACGATGCGGAGGGAAGCGCAAGAGGGGAAGGCCTTGTGGCAGATGGATTGACGAGATTATGACAGTAACGGAAAAGACATGCAAGAACTGGCTGCAGCCACACAGGACAGAGCGAAATGGAGAAGGATCGTTATGGGTGTCACCAGAAGTCGCACTCGACTTGACGGCACAAGGTAACAAGGTAAATACTCCAAAAGGTTTTTTTTATCTGTTCACATTTGAAGCACTTCCCTTGAATCTTGTTAGTGTAATTCCAAAAAAAATACAGTCTCCTGTCATTGGTTAGATAGACTTGCTTTATCAAAATTAAAAACCTATGTCTTCACTGCTTTGACCACTGTAACAAGAGTGCCAACTGGACCTTGTGTAACTTAACGTTTTTCACTTTCTTTACAGCTATTCTCTTCAGACCTTGCTAGTTCTATATTTTTTCTTGTCCTTTTGCAAAGATTCTGTTCTCACTGGTGACTCTATATCAGTACAATTGCAGTGTATTTCACCTTTTTTGATGATCAAAATACTAGGTTCTCTCGTTTTAACCAAATGGTTGTACTGGATATGGCAGTTTTATATAAACTCCACTACCTCTAAGTCACTGTAGCCAATTGAGGTTATATCACCTCCCCGTGTTGTTCAATTTGTTCTTTCCGTGTAACTTCCACTCCACAGTACATGCAATTTCTACAAAACTATTGTGAAAATAAAGTAGCTATATATAATAATAAAAATATAATATATATAATAAACATAACACATAAAATAAATAAAATAATATAACAAGTGAAAGATATGGTTGCAAAATGATCTAGTTGAGAGTATAGCACCCATAGCTCAGTTGGTAGAACATGTGGCTGTGCTAGTAAGATACACAGGCTCGAACCCATTTCAGTGCACACATATTTTTCACTTTTTTCCAAACCTTTTCCTATACGTAATGCAAGTCAATTACCATGTAAACAAAATCTAAAAGAAAGTTTGAAGGTTTGGAGCCAAAATACAAAGAGAAAGAGATAGTTCTAAGCTCGCTATTAATTTATAAACCTTACTTTGTACTGGATTGGCAGCTTATCAAAATTCTTCGTTGACTCCGGGTACAGGACGTCAATCAAATTGTTTGAAATCCTTGTATGTTTAATTCTGCTTTCCTCTTTGGTACTCTTCGACAACAAATGAAAACGACAGTAGCTTTACTAATCCAATCGAAACCAAAATAACATTAAAGAGATATTTGACATTTTTTATTACTACATAAAACAAATAATGAAAACTAAGAGGAGAGTATAACTAGCTCCAATCAACACAATAAAATAGGTAATGATGTAAATTTAAAAGACATTTTAGAAAATAGTTTCTATTACTTCAGAGCATAAAACACAACACTTATCTTGGCATTTATCTTCTAAAAGTCTTGTATGTAAATCAGTATAATGTGTTAATATCAAGAAGCTGCAAATATGTTATCAAATAAATGAAAGAAGTAAACAAAAAAAGTGTAAAAAGAGAAGTTAATACAAAAAAAATTATAATCAAATCTCTCTTAAAATACATAATACCAGAGAATGTGGTCATAGGTCAAATTTTGAACTTAAATTACTTTTTCCCAACAATACAACTCAAGTTTATTTTGGTATTTTATTCACTTTTTTTTGTTTGAAAAAATAATTTAGGAATAAGCAATGGCATCTGTTCAGTCTTTACAAAGTTCAGCTTAAAAGGAGAAAAATGATTTGAAGAAATGAAGGTTGTTTACTTCTTCCAAAGGATAAAGTCTGGCAAATCAACGTATGTACTCACGATAGTAGTACGACTTCCAAAGGTGGGAGAGCACAAGAGCATTGGAAAAAAGACACCGCAATTAGCAAACCAGGCAAGACGGTACAAAGAAAACTGAAACCAAAGAAAAAACCTCACCAGAGTACTTCCTTTGGTAATAAAAATGTCAAGTTAGTGCGAGGTGAATTCAAGAGTTGAATGTAGCGCGGAATCAGTCAGATTGGTAACTCGCCTCTGAATACACTGAGGAGATAGAAATGATAAGATGGGTTATCTGTCCAAACATAATTTTTATTCTGTAAAAGGAATTAAATTTTGAGCAGGAAAAAGTACTCTTAGAAGTAAGGCAGTCCTTTGGCTTCTACAGCAACCAAACCTAACAAGAAGAATTCTCACCAATCAACTGGATATGAGAATCTCAGAAAGGCAAGCAAAACAATTTAAAAGTATATCTTTCCTTAAGCCCTTCCTTTGCCTTACCATGTGATGCCCCAGATCTTCAATTTATGAAAATGGGAAGAAAATACGACTTTTACTTCCCAGTAAATAAACTTGCAATGAAAGAGTTTTTAAAACAGCTTATTCTTGCCAAGGTTGAAAGTTATCAGCCACAATTCACTCCGTTCAAGCTTGAAGATCCCAAACTACCAAAGAAAGAAGACCTCTGCATCTGTGGAAACTACAAAGGGATCACGCTACTATCTATCAGGAAAAGTCCTTAACAGGATCCTATTAAGGATCCTGTTAATGTTTAATGGTTAAATAAACAAATATTTAAAGGTTAATGTTTACACAGGATAAACTATGAGAGACTGACCTCAAGAGTGATTCATGGAGGACAGCTGGCTGAGGTCTTCTAATTACGGGCAGGGGAGACAAGGATGTTTGCCGTCACCGTTCTTGTTCCTGCTGTCCATCAACAGGGCCATGAAAACATCTACAGCACAAAAGCGGAAGAGCATTGAATGAGCGCTTTGGACTCAGATGGACGACCTAGATTTCGCAGATGATATAGCTCTCCTCCCGCACAACCAAAAGAAGATGCAGGAAAAGACCATCATTGTAGGACAGAGCTCTGAAAAGTTGGGCCTGAACATCCATCGGAAAAAGAGCAAATTTCTGAAGGTGGAAACGCCAAAAGCATAGCCACCATCACACTTGCAGGCGAAGTATTGGAAGAGGTGGAGAGCTTTACCTACCTTAGCAGGATTGTTGACAAACAAGCAAGAACAGATACAGGTGTGAAGACCAGGATCGGCAAAGATAGGTCAGCATTTTTCCAACTAATGAACGTTTGGGCATCCAGAACCCTGTCAGCTAACATAAAGATCAGGCTCCTCAACACCAGCCTTAAACCGGTTCTCCTTTCCGGAGCTGAAGCCTGGAGGGCAATAGTTAAGACTAAAAAGAAAATCCATCCATTTATCAACAACTGTTTGAGAAGAATCCTCCGCATACGTTGGTCTGGCACCATCAGTAACAAAGAGCTGTTACAGCGGACAAACTAGAAGCCCACAGAAATGGAAATCCTAAAACGTCGCTGGAAATGGATAGGTCACACTCTACCCCAGCCAGTAAATAACACCACAAGACAAGCTTTCAGATGGTACACCGCCAGGGGAAAAGGAAGGAAGGGGAGGCAAGGAACAACTGGCGACGTGACCTTGACGCCGAGGCCAAGAAGACAGGGTACTCATGGAACCAAATGGAGAGACTGCCTCAAGACGGAGTTGTTTGGAGGGCCCTTATCGGCGGCCTGTGTCCCAGGAGGGACGATTGGTATAATTAACTAAGTAATACAGCTGGTTTGAAAATAAAGAGAAGTGTTTATGAACTTTTTTCTCGAAATTTTTATTACCACTGAACTCCTAATTAATGAACTATATTAATATATGGTATTTATTCANGCACCATCAGTAACAAAGAGCTGTTACAGCGGACAAACTAGAAGCCCACAGAAATGGAAATCCTAAAACGTCGCTGGAAATGGATAGGTCACACTCTACCCCAGCCAGTAAATAACACCACAAGCCAAGCTTTCAGATGGTACACCGCCAGGGGAAAAGGAAGGAAGGGGAGGCAAGGAACAACTGGCGACGTGACCTTGACGCCGAGGCCAAGAAGACAGGGTACTCATGGAACCAAATGGAGAGACTGCCTCAAGACGGAGTTGTTTGGAGGGCCCTTATCGGCGGCCTGTGTCCTAGGAGGGACGATTGGTATAATTAACTAAGTAATACAGCTGGTTTGAAAATAAAGAGAAGTGTTTATGAACTTTTTTCTCGAAATTTTTATTACCACTGAAATCCTAATTAATGAAATATATTAATATATGGTATTTATTCATATACCATATAGCGTACATTAAAGTAACATTTATATTTGTATTTATTTATTAATGTGCATTAATATCAGTCAGTATCTTTCAATAATCATGATTACTGTGGTAAAAGAGATTTCGAAAAACGAAAAACCCCACTCTCAAAAAGTATGAATTCTGCATTTATTTTTGTAATAAAATAAAATGCCCAATTTATATGTATATATATATATATGTATATAAATGTATATATCTGTATGTACATAAATGACTAGAATATTTATACAGGTTTCTGTTGAGTATTAAAAATCCAGTTTACAATTATTCACAACTTAATCCCACTGATATGAAAATTTGCGTAAAATACTTTGGCAATAATAAACAGGGGTTTGTTTAAACTCTACGTTAACAGTAAACCGACACATGTAATAGTGTAATGATGCATTAAAAGCACAAGATGAAATATTCATTCAAATTTCAGAGTTACAAATTATTGTGGAAGTATGTACAAGTTAACTCAATCATTATGCATTGAGCTATCAAAACAGAAAAGCTTATTTTCTATAATTCCAAACCCTCTCCTTCAATATCATTGAGGAGGTTATATCTAAAGTATCTTATGCTACTAGTATACCTTATCGCATCGCCGTCCCTCGGCAGGCATGGCAACAAACAAGAGAATTATACAGTTTTCTAAACTTCCTTATTTGAAAGAGAAGGCAAGTTCTGATTTCACCTCCGGTTGTTCTTCTTTCGCCATCTATAAGCTTTAACCTCTGCCTGTCTCTCTGCCTGTCTCTCTCTTTCCCATTTAATTCTTTCTATCGCATTCAGCTTCTCTAGCACCCCTCTCCTTGTGACACTTTCCAGGATTTTCATTTGATATTTACCATCAAGTCTCTTCAAACATCCATTCTTCTATATACTACTTCATTTGATCTTTTTTTGTTCATGAAACCTTCAACAGCAATGAAATATTGAAAGATAATAATGATTATCAAAAGATATAGGGCGTGTACAACAATTATCTAATTAGATTTTAATTACTTTAGTAACCTCACACTGAAACAAAGTAACATATTACTTACATCAGCAAGCCTTTCCTCGTCAGATTTTACTGTAATATTAGCACATAAAGTATCAAGTAACTCATCTGGAAACAATATGCCGTGAAACTGAATGGCAAAAAGAAATTTCAACATCAGCTTCTTTTGAAATACACATATTTATCATCACAAATATAGTATTTTCAATTTTACATTAAGTGAAGAAAGATTGTGAACATAAATACCCACGCACATTCTTACTCTTTCTTTACAGTCCGATACAGTGTAATACAGTGATATAGTACAGTGATATAGTACAGTGATATAGTACAGTGCAGTGTAGTATAATATCGTATAGCATCGTATTACCTTGATTAAGCGTCCTGGCTACATACTCTAAAATATCCTCTAAGCTAGAGAACCCTTAATTGACCGAAGTCCTCATTCAGGTGTAGGCGCTTAATCGACGAAATTTTGTACTACCAATATCTGTGTAATAAGAGTTTAAGATTGATTTTCATTCGCCATGTTTACAGTGTATGGTTTTTGCCAAAAATATTAAATGATGAGACAATGTAATACGTATTTCAGAGTAGAGTGGATAAGAGCTATTAATTTTAAGAAGGCGGTGATCATTTATTATTTGATTGTTTATTCAAGAAAAAGCTTATTCGACGATGGGTGCTTAACGAAGCAAAATATGGTATGGAGAGCTCATGTGTGTTCAATATTATTGTGCAATTATCGCACCCGACCAATAAACGAAACAATGACGAAGAAAATTAAAACTACTGAAACGTGTGACTTCCAAAAGTGTAGAAAATGTCATGGATTAAAAAGCAAGAAATAAAGCTGCTTTAGGTTACGTGAATCAGGCGAGTACTTTGTCAAAGAGCAATTGCCAAAGGCAAGCACAATTTATGACAAGCGTTAGAAGAAATTTGAACACCTTAGTCTGATTGGGGGAATCAATCGCGGAAGAGTGACGGAAAATTAACATGAGATATTTCAGCCATGCCTCTGTAAGTATAGCCCCTACTTCGTTTCTCGGTTATAAGTGGCACACTACTACTTAGTTTGTACATGATTTTGGAGATAAAAGCAACAAAATGAAAAAAAAATTCAACCGTTTGCACTACAGTGGGCAGTCTTACATAGGGTGAAATAAGGAGGGGGAAAGGTAATGGTAAACGTAAGAAATAAAAAATAAATAAAAATAATGGTAATCGGAATTGCCACGTTGAAAACCAGGGGAGGGCAATTCCTATCGACACATTTAACTCTGGATTCAACAACACAATATCAGTTCACTCAGAAAAAATATCTTGAATGAAATCCTCACATAAATCAATTTCTAACATATCTGAGGCTTTCTTTCCAGTTCCAAGTCAAGATATACGTATCAAATATAAATTTACGAATTATATTTATGAAGCTTCTCTTCTTGTTAGGTGTTAAATCCAGTTTTATTTTTCTGTCAAAATATTTAAAAATTTCAATGGCTACTCTAAGTAACAACCACAACCAGCTACTAAACAAAATGTTTTTTTCTTCTTTTTCACCCTAAACAAGATTGTAAACCAGTTCAGTGCGGCGGGGTACTTTGCTTACTTTTTTTTCTTTGTACGTCTTAATCTTTTAATTTATTCTTTTATTTTCCTCTCTTAATTCTCAGAAAACGTGTAGACACAAGTAGTGTACCACTTATAAAGGCGAAAAGAATTGTGCGTAATACGTTCAGGGACGGAGCCGAGGTTCGAGGGGGGGGGGGCTCTTTGATGGTAAACTTGATTTAACCATTGGTTTGGCAGCTGGTACAAAATACATCACTTGATTAAGCATATTTAACACTGTCACTGACGTACTTCACCGATTAGCTCTGTTAATATCATTGAATTTTTCGACCAACTAAAGAACTTCGTGAAGATCACTGGCATAACACCCTGAAAACATGCATACCAAGATTCCTATTTATCATATTTATCAAGATACCCAACGGAACTGTATAGAAAACTCAAACTCAAATAGAAAACGAATTAAATATTAAAAAAATAATTGATTAGTCATTGTTGATGCGGCTTTGTTAAATCCTAAAAAAGGAGATAAAGATCCGGTTTTGTAGGAGCAAATCTATTTAGTAGCTATAAGTATGAAAAAGCAAAGTCTTTGTCACCTCTTTAACTGTCAAGTCAAACTTTTTCATCCGTGTAAAAGAATCGTTTTCCTAACTTTTTAAATACTGTTTTTGAGAGGGGGAATAGGGTTAAAGTCATTCCCTTTATCCTTTGTTCATAATGTTCATTTTCATTGTGGTTTTTGTGATTCTGCTTTTATTTATTGTTATTATTGTTTCTCCATTCATACCTTTACTGGACAAACATTGTCAGTAGTAATGTGTACATAATATGTTATGACTGAACATAAGTTATCTTGTAAATGTACTGTTAAAACTGCTAAAACAAAAACAAAAGCACAGAAAATAGATAAATACATAAATAAAAACCAAAAGATACAAACAATAAATAACCTTTCTTACTTCTCAAATAGAATGCACGCATACATAGATACCTTGTTGAATTGTTGCAAACCAGAGAATATATTGCTCAAGACACTAATGAGAACCATTTCATCCTGAAAACCAGTCCACACATTTGCAATGTTGATAAATTGTGGCTAATGAACAAACAACAAGATGTATACTATATTAAACAATGACTCTTTATGGTAAACAAAATCTTTAATGTAAATAAAGATACAAGAAGATACTCAAAATAATTAAATTTGAGCAAATAGATGCCATACAAAAATATGATACCTGAATACCTGATCTGAATCACACCAACGTGGTTCACATGTTTAATTTTGCTCATAATTGCTCTCTGCAATAAAATGGTTTTACATTCATTGCACATAAAAATTAAAAAAAACGCAAACATGTTTAGCTATATGTAAGAATATTACCAAAATAATGACTGCGTGATCACAAAAGAGAAAATTAGCGTTCCTCCAGTTGTAACAATACACCTGCAAGCATTTGATCTTGCCAGTTGTTAATGATATTGTAAAGAAAAAAAGAATTGGTAAAAATAAAATAATTACATAACTAAATAAATGAATGGAAAAAAAGAATAAATACATCAATCAATAAACCAATAAACCAATAAACCAATAAACCAATAAATAAATAAATAAATAAACAAATCAAGAAATAAAATGCAAATATGTTGCAAAAATATTGGCATTTTAGTAGAGCTTTTTCAATGCTTTAAGGTATGCTTTTTTAAAAACAGGAAACTGCAGTCATGCAGACTCAATAAAAAGAGAAAAAAAACAAAGGATTTTTTTTTCTTTCCGACAACTGTAGGTACACTTATCTCAGTAATATGGCAGTGGATCTTTCTGTATCCAAGGATCATGAATTGCCACTGTAGTGGTGAACAACCCCCAAGAAGGCCAGAGGTTAAGTCTTATCCTTTATATAATTTTAACGAGAAATCTGTAGTAGATTATGAGCATATATATATTTATATATATATATGAATATATTGATATATTGTTTGAAATTTCGTACGAATATATGAAACTTCAAACAATTTATTATATCAAAGGTGAAAAGTCAGTTAAAAATAGCGGGTATACAAAAAATGGAGGGCCATTTTCAGTCAAAAATTCTTCTCTTAACATCTGGTTTTACATACGATGACCAAAAAATGCACACCTAGTTCGTAGATATAAAATATTGCATTAACACATTGATAACTAATGACTTTGGTACATTACTCACATAAACCTGGGCAGTTGGTACAGCAGTTTTAGATGACACAGTGTCTTTAAGGACTTCCATTCTACTTTGATATTGTTCTTCTAATGCCTCGGTTTGTTCCCTACAGTTTGATATATCATGCTAAACAAAACGAAAAGAAACTGTGAAAATATGAAAACAGTTGTAGTGCAGTGTACCATCAACAGAAGGGAATGTTGATTTTTGGAGAAAACTAACCTCTACTAGCAAATCGCCAACTACCTGTTTCCTGGTACTTACCCTTTCTATAATATTGTATCTTCTGCTCTTCCCGTTACTAAACATTTCATAGATCAACTGAGCAAAGGTGATGGATTGATAGTAAAAATATTGGTGTGGGCTGGAAACTAAAGATACCGAAATAATGATTATAAGAATATACTTCAATAATATACATATTATATATATACACATATATATTTATATATGTAAGAATTATCAAAGTAAAGACCAGACCCGTGGGAGTTGTAGAATATTGTTGTTGGATATCGGAGTTATATGTTTGTATACATACAATTGATTTCCTTTATCAAAGAAGAGTATTCCATACACAAACTAGTGGAGCATTACAATATAATAAAAAGATAGTAAGTGAAAAGTTTTGCATTTACGATCTTCGTATTATATTATATACAAAGAAATCAAGATTCTCATGAAACCTGGATATTCTGCATATTTTATAGAGATGATTAAGCAGCTCACCATAACATGAAGGCCTGGGTAAAGTTCAGTGAATCAGTGTCAGAACCTACTTTTTTCTTTAATAGTTCTTTATGCTTTTAAGGATTGTGATTTAGGGGTAGGCATACAATTTTGAATATCAGGCAAGTTTTTCAACCTTCAGCGTCTCAATTTCAGGTCGAAAACTTTTCAGAATCTTATTTTCGAGCTTTTGTAGACCGATGATGCTGATCTTGCTGCACATCCAGAGGGGGAAATGTAGCTGATCATGAACAAACTCTCAAGTGCTTGCAAAGCCTTTGGTCTCATCATTAATCTCAAGAAGACGTACGTTATGTTTTTACTTCCAGTTGGAGTGCCACAAGCTGAACAACATGTACTAATTGATGGGAAGAGTTTAAACGTTACTGATAGTGTTGTATATCTTGGTAGTACACTCAGCAGGGATTGCAGTTTTAATGCTGAAAAAATTAACAGAATAGCCAAGGCCAGTTCTGCTTTTGGTAAGCTGGAGAAACGCGTATAATCAGATCTGGCAATTACATACAAATGACATCAAAGACAAAGATTAGTGTTTATAAAGCACGTGTGCTTGCTTTGTCATATGGCTCAGAAACGTGAACTAAATATAGGCGACAGCTCAATCTTTTGGAAAGGTTTCATCAAAATTGGAGCAGAAGAATCCTTTACATCAGTTAAAATACTTTCGTACCTGTACTACAGTCCTTGAACGATCCAACAGCACCAGCATTGAGATGTGGATCATCGAGAATTAGATGCGCTGAACTGGACACGTTGTCCAGATGGAAGATGAAACCCTCCCTAAACAGTTGTTTTATGGTAAGTTATCCAAAGGAAAAATACCACAAGACAAGCCGAGAAAAAGGTTTAGGGATGTCCTGAAGAGCAGAAAAAAATCGAGGAATGATATAAAGAATTTGATGAGGGACATGCAGGTCATGCTGTGTTAAGGCGTGCTCTAAGAAAGCAGGATGAAAGTGCAGTGCTTAATGATCTGCAGTAAGAAATGAAGTGCACTGTGTGTGGTAGTGTTCTTTTGTCCAAAACTGGACTAGTAAACCATGTTAACTCACATAATTGAAGGCAAGATCAACAATTTATGAGGAGTCTTTGCCACCTCGTCCACTGATGTACTCTCGCACTACCCGTGTGGTCAACTCTTCAAATAAGCAAGTGGTTTAATGAGGCGTTCGAAAATTCATAATGAAGTTCATCTGCATGCAGCTCCAAAAGTGGGAAAGTTTATCTGTCATATCTGTGAACGTTCATGGCAGATAGAAGCAGGGTTGAAGAATCGCCTACGTCCGCACGGACAAACAGTAACAAATTAAAGAGATAGCAAACTTCGTCAAGAGTAAGCAATCAACATATATTTATGTATATTAAAACCCAGGATGACACGTTTCAGCCTTTCATAACTGGAGTTACGGAAGGCTTAAAGTTGCACAGATCTATGTCAAAATTATTAAACCGTAAAGTTGCAATAGAAAGCTTCGGCTACAAAAAGGTATTGTAATGGCAACTAAGAAATTTTCAAAAGTATGAAAAATGCAGAAAATAAGCGCCTTCTAGCAACGTATGAGGTTCTTTAAAATTTTTTTAAAAAACCAGTGGGAAGAAGTAGGGAATAATTCCGGCAGAAGAAAGGACGAAATGAATTAAATACGAAAGAATTTACTTTCATGTAAAAGTAAATACTAGAAAACTACAATCAAGTTCTCGATATTGCTATTCTTTTTAGAGTAACAGGTTCGACATTCCACGTCAGATGACCTGTCAATATTGTCTACAAAAAAAGCGAAGAAAGAGGAACTTTTAAAGCACTTAGAAAAGCCTAAGGAATTGCGAACTTGGTGATAGTGAAAAGTTCGTGATGGTAAAATATTTATTTTTCTACGAAAGTCGGGGAGAGCAACATGTGTCATTATTATTATATTATTATTTCTCAATCTTTATACAGGATAAAACTTCAGTATTTATATGTATATATGTTTTACTTTGTATATATGCAATATATACAAAGTAAAACTGCTATCCTAGTTTGTCCATCAAAATGACGCTGAAGAGTCAAATGGAAAACCCAACAAACCTTTCAGAACAAGTAGTCTAAAAAGGATAAGCCAAGCGCATGCATCAGAACCAAAAACGTGTGGTATGGTAGTAACCATCTGCTATTACTGCAATATATGAATTTCTGGATGAGGCCAATATAAGATATGACTGGTTAGGGTAACCAAGTCGACTCAAAACGGCACCTGGCTGAAAGTCCACTCGAAATTCTAGGTTTCCAATGCGTTGCCACAAATGCGCTAATCTTCTTAAACAATTCAAATATTCTTGGTACTTAATTATGGTGGCCCCCATTGCTCCAGTCCTTGAAGAGTCTGCGTGGTTTGTCAGCGTTTATAGGGTACGATCAGGTGGTCAAGCTTAAGCAATTGGCAAGCGCTTGGTGTGGAGCAGAATATTTACTGTAGCAATATTCCGTTCGTATGTATGTACGCCGGTAAATAACTATTTAAGTAATTAAATAAGAAAGTAAATAAGTAAATAAGAAAACAGTATAGTAGCCTGAAAATATCTGCTATTTTTAGTTCTGTAGACTTAATCATGCAATTTTCGGAGGGCTGCAGTTGTTCATGTTTTACAAGAAGCAATGTTTAACTTAATTAAAGGAAAAATCCATTTATCTTGATCCTCCAAACGCTCCATTAAACAACAGGACTTGCAGGTAGAACAGTTTTTATTATTATTGAACTGAATTGAAATTCCTTTATAACGACTATAAATAATAATAAATAAATAAATAAATAAATAAATAAGAGTCAACATATAAATGTTCCTCTACATACATATAAAGTAGAAAAAACTTAAATAAAATTCTAAAATTTCTGTGTGAAGCAGACAGGTAGATACTAACATGATAATCATTGCAATATTTTGTCCGTAACAATTAAACACTAAACAATAAAAGTTACCTACTGTGTAAAATATATACGAAATAAAAGCTTGTTTTGTATATCTAATATTTATTGCTTTAAAACGGTCAGAGTTTTAAAAATCTAAAAAATACATTAAACCTAAAACTTACCAAAAGAATATTGATGAATGCTTCTTGTTGTCTGACATGAACATGGGCATCCTTCATAGCATTCCAGTCCACATCGTCAGACAATGCTTTCATATTGTGGCTATTTTCAAGCACAGCTGTAGGTTAAATTTGATTAAGTAGTAAAAAACCGGGAGTCACACACACACACACACATACATACATGGTGGTAATAAACGAGTTGATAACTTTAAAATTAGTGTTATGAACATTTGTTGTCTAAGTTAAATATGAAATACAATAGGCTCAAAATAAAAGACATCTTTATCTAAAATAAGCCAAAACCTTATGCTTAAAATCTTCAGTGCTAGATAGCAATTGGCCATACAGCTATGTTAATATACTATTTATAAATATTTTTGTAAAAACATGTTAAAACAATTTAAAAGCAATTCCTGTTGGAATGATACAGAAGGAATATATTCATTATATACACAAAGTAAGAAAAATATCCACACAACTCTGTTGATCATTATTGAGGTTTATCATACTATGGCTTATCATAATACAACGTATAAAATCTGAGTTAATTGGTTCTTATTTGAACCTAGTACCAAACTGAACCAAAATAAAAGCAGGCAAAGCAACAAAACATAGTTACTAAAATCAGTGGTGAGGGAGGTTGAGCATGCAGGGTGTTACCAGACAGGTAATTGTAGACATAAGAATACATGTAGGTGATAGTGCCACAGAAAAGATTATTCGGGCATCATCTCAGTAAATAGGATATTTAGAACCGGTTAAGAGTGCCAATAATTATAAGGATAGCAGAAGCCATTAAAGGATAAAGAGCTTAAAAAGGAAAACACTGCATGCACAGTTTTTAGGCGTGTGGATCAAGTAGCCAGAAAAAGTTGATAACTTTGGTTAAAGAATGGAATTTTTTAAAGGGGCAGAGGAACAATTGTACACCATGGAAACAAACGACAGGAACTAACGTTATTAGGGTGAAGGTTGGCAAAGTTTTAGCAGTTAAGCACGTGTAGGATGTGTGTCAAATTTGACGAAACGATAGACCATTTCGTGTGCAAATAAAGAAAGTTAGCCTAAAGAAAATACAAGTCACGTCATCATTGGGGTGGAAAGAAGATCCACTCGGGAGTTCCACTGGAGAGACAAACTAGAGACAGTGATAAACACGCATTCCTGAAAGAATATTACAGGATTGGAGTACGCAGACTACCTACTTAATCAAAAATCGTCATTTGCACATATTAATTTCTCTTAAGATTATGTGAATAATAAGTGACTTTGCAGGGTTATATGTTGGTAGCCTGTTTATACATCAAAGGAAATACAGCAGTGAAAACAAAATTGAGAAGTACCAGAGTCTAGCAAATGAAGTAAAAAAAGCTTTCGAACACGCAACTGCAAAAAATTCTAGTTGTGATACTTGATCTAGATGCAAAATCAAAACCCATGGCACAGAGGCTAACAGGAAGTTGGATTGAACCCAGAACTGTTTAGCTGCAGAAAACGCTTACTTTAAATAGTGCAAAATTTTTAAAGTTTAAAGTGGTGGCCAATACAAACGCAAGATGTTTAAAGCTGACTTGCAACCAACCAGGATAATGCTAATAACAATAACAACAACAATAAACGTGATGATGATTGTAATGAAGATAGAGATAAAAACGTTTGGGGCTGATGTACTGCGGGATAAACAAAGAAAAACAAAGACATAGTATTTTTATCATTATTTCTATCCATCATAATAATCTTGATTATACATCTCGCTTTTTGAGATCGAAAAGACAGTATAAAACGTGCTAGAGATATCTCAAAATATATAAAATTATTATTACCATATAACAGCACACAATCAGTATTACCATTACTATTAAAATTCATATTCATTTGAAACTTTTAAAAAAATTTTTTGGCACTTAAGAAATTGCAACAACAGACGGAATAATGACTATTAACAGGTGAGTTAGTTCATATTGTTTTTTATCCCTTTTCTCTTATCAGTTGGTTATTGAAAAATACAACCCACTAGCTGCTTTATTATATTTAATTTGAAGCAACAACATCTGATCTATTATAACTTGTGCCTTCAGGCATTAACAGTTGGTTACAAACCTGCGTATACATGTGCCAACTGTGAAACTCTACTCATCTCGTTTTGCATATTGTAGATTGTCGCAGGCACAGCTTCAGAAAGGACAGCTGGCACTAGAAGAAAAAATGGTACCATGAATATTACAAAAAACTATATATATATATATCAAATTATCGAACAGATCATTCAAAAACCTTATTGACATTAAAAGCAATTCAGATAGTACATTACAGGGGCGTAATCAGCCAAAATTGGCTTGGTCATATAACTGCATTTCTTGGTAAAAAGCTATTGGCACAGCATGAAAAGATCGAAGGCTAAGTCTGTAAAATCAGAATGACTATTTTACAGACCACAATAGTACTTTTACAAATAACCCCACAATTGCCTGGTTAATTTCATTGGGGTACTACTGGGTTATATTATAAAGTGAAAAGTAAAGTGTATTCCCCATTGCGACAAAAACTGGTTATAAAAAGTAAAGAAACGGCGGAGTTAAATCTAATGGAACGTTTTAATATTCTTATCAAAGGCATAATAACAACAGTGGAAAACGTTGCCCATGGTGCAATTCTGCTGTAAGTAAAAATAAAGAATGGTAAAAGGCTTTTCCTTGGTCTTCTTGGATGTATAAGCCAATGTTTAATATCCCATGTCATTCAAAATATATTTACAGATAATAAGCGCATTTCTGACTGCTTATACTAATAAATNTTTACAGACCACAATTGGACGTTTACAAATAACCCCACAATTGCCTGGTTAATTTCATTGGGGTACTACTGGGTTATATTATAAAGTGAAAAGTAAAGTGTATTCCCCATTGCGACAAAAACTGGTTATAAAAAGTAAAGAAACGGCGGAGTTAAATCTAATGGAACGTTTTAATATTCTTATCAAAGGCATAATAACAACAGTGGAAAACGTTGCCCATGGTGCAATTCTGCTGTAAGTAAAAATAAAGAATGGTAAAAGGCTTTTCCTTGGTCTTCTTGGATGTATAAGCCAATGTTTAATATCCCATGTCATTCAAAATATATTTACAGATAATAAGCGCATTTCTGACTGCTTATACTAATAAATCTTATTTACACATTTCCAGTGCTAACTCTAGGCAGATGAAAAGAAGTAATACAGTACAACTTTATAAAGTTAAAAAAACCCACCGAAAACCACAAATAAATTATTAATTACAACGAAAAAATCTGCTTAGGAATATAGCTCTGATGCTATTGTTGGTAAAACAGGCAAGAGCCGTCAAAACAGATTTCGATCCAATTTGATCCATCCTATATTTTTCGAAATACTCTCCTTCAAATTTAATAAATCTACTTAAGTATGTGATATATACTTTCTTAAACTATCATAATACCTGGCTCGTAAAAAAAATTACGTTTATTACCAAAGTTAGAACTGTTTATGAAAAATCAGCCAATTATGGAAGACAAAACAGTAATCAGCATTAAAAAGCTTAATCATACCAACCATTCCAATCGTGCGAAAGTAGGTGCTTCTGTACTGTTATTACAACGATCGAAAAGTGAAAAATATGTTTCAATCAAACCAGAATTGTACCAGGGCCAAGGGCTACCATGACCACATGCTCTACCACCTGAGCTATCGGTGTCCGTTCTTCACCAGACCATTCTTGCAAATACATTATATATTTCACTTCATTACATTTCATCTTACACTCACTATCTATATTTTATTATTTTCACTTTTACTAGTATATTGTCATCGATCCCTTGCTTTAAGTAAGTAAAGATATGTGGGGTATTGCGACTTAAAAGGATGCTATTCAAGTTATTAATGAAGATATTCAAGTCTTTGATTAAAACAGTGCTCCTGTATAGGTTGGCAACATTTGCATTATGAAAAAAATTAAGTGAGTACTTTGCAGACCACTGAGACAATGGTGATAAAGTGGAAGCTCAACGTATCATTTCAAAAAAGTTTCGTACCCTTGTATGTTGCATGAAACATCGTTGTCACTCCTGCCTACTTTACTGCAATGCTACCTCAATTTCTTTGTTCGTATTCTGATATGTGTCTTCTATGTAATTGGACTTATGTTGTCTTTCTATCAGCAACCATTATTCACCATCATCCACCATCATCAGTCATCATCAGTCATCATCAACCATCATCCATCATAACCCACTATCATCAGTCACCATCAAACATCACTTTTCATAATCCACTATCATCAGTCATCATCAACCATCATACATCATCATCTACTATCATCAGTCATCATCAACCATCATACATCATCATCTACCATCATCAGTCATGATCAACCATCATCCATCATCATCCACCATCATCAGTCATCAACCATCATCCATTATCACCCACCATCATCAGTCGTCATCAACCATCATCCATCACCATCCACCATCATCCATCATCATCAACCATCATACATCATCACCGGCATCAGTCATTATCAACCATCATCCATCATCATCCACCATCATCAGTCATCAACCATCATCTATTATCATCCAACACCATCAGTCGTCATCAACCATCATCCATAATCATCAATCATTATCAATCATCATCAACCATCATTATTATCATAAACCATCATTAACCATCATCAACCACTGACCAGTTATCTATTTACCCCTGTATTATGGATAATGTTTGTTCAAATGATTTTCTTCATTGACGATCATCTTCCATTTACACTTATGTAAAAATAAACCACCTTGCGTAAATTCTTCCCAGCTGATTGTTTTCCTCTAAAGTACAACCTGAATTAATGCCAATTATAATTCAATTTTATAAAAATGTAAACAATTTTGACTTCTTTTGTATACTTTTCTTTCTAACTTTGCTCTGTTTTATCCACAGGCAATTCATTACCCAGCAGCGGAATATTTTTGCTTGAAAAATATGCAAACAACTTTTGAGTAATAAAATTAAATTCATGCTTAATCTGTTATGTTGTTCAATCTAATTACAATTAAAAATTACACATTTTTTTACATTATGTTGAGAAATAAAATACAAAAATCTTAAATACTAATAAATTTTTGAATTCCTGGCTCAGTTACTCATAACAACCAATTCATAAAAACTATTTTACTGACTTTATTGGCTTTTATTAGCTCAGTCGCCTAAACCAGGGTTGAGCCATTTAAAGGTGTCCGTAATAATAATAATAATAATAATAATAATAATAATAATAATAATAATAATAATAAATACCATTTCTATTTTGGGCTCTCAAATGGAATCAGTACGTCCATTAACTTACAGTGAATTTACCTTGAGATAGGCTTTTGTACCATTACAACAGAATAATATATTAAGCTCAACAAATCAACCTGTATAAAGATAAAATACTACTACTACTGCTGCTGCTACTACTACTGGTAATAATAATAATAATAATGATAAAAATAATAATTTAATTATTACAACTATAATTATGCTCTTTGGCATGCATTACAAAATGTTCTTTTAAAGCCTCTTTATTGTTGTTTTTGTCACCAAACAGGGCAATAACAAATATCCAGTCTGAATTCAATGCTGCAATACCAGACTTGATACTAGTACCAAGATATCTTTCTATGTATTGTCAGTTATCAGGCTAGGAGTGAGGAGTACTATTGTCATGGGTTGTTGTCATACAACAATAACCGCTTGTGCAATGTGCTTTTCTTCACTTGTGCGACGCTAGTTTGAAGTGATGTTGCCATTTTTTTTTGGTTACCAATTTTATCTCACTTTTGTGGCTACAGTACATGTGCCTGCATTCACCTTTCTTGGCTTGTTGATGGGTACTGTGGGTTTTTCAAATAATAATAACAATAATAATAATAATAAAAATAATAATAAACAAAGTTCATGTCCAGCATGACAGCCCGCACAGGGAGATAATAATAATAACAACAATAATAATAATAATAATAATAATAATAATAATAATAATAATCTTCAACTGCCAGATCTGCTACAGATATCGGCGATCATGTCCCTCCATTCCTGTCTGTTGCCAGTTCTCCTGATGAGATCATTGTTCGGGAGTTCTTTCTTGGTGGTGTAGATGTTTAGACTGTCGGTGTATTGATCTGTTGTATCCGGCTATTTCCAAAACTTCATTATTTGTCTTCTTTTCAGTCCATGATATCCTCATAATTCTCCCAATGTACCACATTTCTACTGCTTCAAGTATTCTTTCCTGGTCTTTTGTTATCATCCAGCATTCACATCCATATAGCAGAACAGACCATACACAGGCTTTCATTGTGTTAATTTTAGTGCTGAGTCTTATATTTCTGTTGGTGAATATGGATATCATTTTGGTAAAAAAATGCCCTTAGAAAGGGCCATTCTCTTCTTTATTTCCTTGTCGCACCTGCCGTCTGATGTTATGATGAAGCCCAGGTACGTAAAGGTGTCGATTCGATGAATCTTTTGCTTTTTACATGGAATATTACATTCTGGCCTTATTGGTCGCTTTGATATTACCATGCACTCGGTCTTCTATGCATTATGTTGGAGACCTTTGTTTTCGCTTTCGTTTGTGATCGTTGTAAGAATTTCTTGTAGCTTTTGTTCAGAGTCAGCTATTAAGACTGTGTCGTCTGCATATCTTAAGTTGTTGATATTTTGGCCCCCAACTTTGACTACTTCGTGATTTTCTATGCTTCTAAAACTTGTTTCGCTATAGATATTGAAGAGGTCTGGGGAAAGAACGCAGCCCTGTCTCACTCCTCTACAGATCGGTCTATATTCACTGCCTCTTGTTCCCAGTATAAGTTTCTCAACATTCTTAGATCTTTTCATCTCAGTGAAGTCCTTGTAATATGTCAAACAGATCTGGGTGTCTCACTTTGTCAAATGCTTTGGAGTAGTCGATAAAACAGAGATACAAGTTCTCTAGCTTTTTATATGAGGGTCCTCAGGGTGAAGACGGCATTTATGGTACTTTATCTCTCATAAAACCAAATTGGGTTTCTGATATCTCAGGTAGAATTTTATTTCTCATCTTGTTCATCAGCACAAGAAGCATAACTTGTGAGATGGCTCATAAGACTTATCGTGCGGTGTTGATCACACTCAACTGTGACTGCTTTTTTGTGGAGGGCTACGTATACCGACTTTTTCATATCTGCCGGAATTTCACCAGTATCATAGATAGTGTTGAGGAGCTTTGTTACTTCTTTGATTACAAATTCTTTAAGCGCTATTATCATTTCTGATGTCATATCATTCGGCCCTGCTGCCTTGTCCTTTTTCACCTTTTTGAGAGCAACTGTAACCTCATCCTCTGAGATATGAGAACCATCTTCCTCATTAATAGATTTGGGTAGTGGACCTATTATCATGATACAGTTCAGTGATGTATTCAGACCACCTGTTGAGGATGTCCTTCTTTTCCATCAGAATACATCCATTTTTTTGAACGAAGGCACCCATTTGTTGATGCATCGTTTTACTGTCTATCTTGCTGTTGCCCTCTATTTCCTCGCACTGTTTATTGATCCAATTTTCTTTTGCTTCATTACCCCTCTTTTTTATCTGCTTGTCTAGTTCTTTGTATTTCTGGTCGTCTCTTTTGGATTTTCTTCTCCTATTCATCAAGCTAAGGATTTCTGGGGTTATCCATTTTTTGTCTTCCTTTCTTTTCATAACAGGGGTGTGTTCTTTTGCTGATTCTATAATGCTTTCTTTCATCAACTTCCATTTTTCCTCTACTAGGGTTAGTTACTCTAATTGTTTTGACACTGATGCTGTATTTCTCTGCAAATGTTTCATGTTCCAACAAGTTGATTTGAAGCTTTGGCTTATGTTGTGTTTTTCTTCATACGTTTTAGTTTGAGACCCATGGTACCAACTACTGGAGCATGGTCACTCCCACAGTTTGCGCCAGGCATTGATTTGCATGATGTTGTTGAATTACGAAATCGATTTTGCATTAGGATAAAGTCTATTTGGTTTCGAGTTCTATCTCCAGGGCTTTTCCATGTCCAATGTCTTCTTGGATGATTTTGGAACCAGATCTTCATTGTTGTGAAGTTGTGCTCCCTGCACCACCAATCAATAAGTCTTTCTACTCTTTCATTTTTTTCACCTATTCGAAACGGCCCAACAATTGATTCTGATTTCTCGCTTCCAGCTTTAGAATTAAAGTCTCCCATTATGATCTTAATGTTGTGGGACTTTAGTTGTTTCATCGCTTTCTAAATAGTTTCATAGAAGCTCTCGAGCTCTTCTTCATCTTTATCAACAGTTGGGGCATAGATTTTTATGATTCCAATATCGAAAGGCGTCCCTTGAAGTTTGACAACAATAACGCTATCATTTTTTATAGTCCAGAAACCTTTTATTGTTTTAGCAGTTTCTGAATAAAGTATAACGCCTGCTCCCCTGTGGTCTCCTGATAATAATAATAATAATAATAATAATAATAATAATAGTAATAATAATAATAATAATAATAATAAACTAAACAGTGATAATCTCAAAGGTATTAACTCATGGGCAGTATCATTACGATCTATCTACCTATCTATCTTTCTATCTTTCTTAAATCTCGAGTCTCATGCATGAGACTGAGCGTCATATGACAATCGTTTGTCATATGACAAAAGATTTTATCTTTCTTAAGATATACTGTTGCATTTTTAGATTGAAACCATGATGAGCTAAGAACGATGGACACAAGAACAAGAAAAGTTTCAACAATGCACAAGGCGCTTCATCCAAAGTGTAATGTGGATAGAATTATCATCTCTAGAAGAGATGGTGGTAGAGGACTTATAGGTATCGAAAATACTACTGAATTAGAACGAATAGGGCTCCATAATTATGTTTTAAATTCAAATGAGACGTTGCTAATGGCTGCAAGCTGTGAAGCAGCAGAGATTGATCAGGGCAAATTGGAATCGAGATAGGGTGTTAAACAACGAAAAATTAGAAATAGATTAGAACAATTTCGAGATAAACAAATGCACGGTCAATTCTTTAGGGAAACTAAAGAGCTTGGTCAAAATCATTGGGAATGGATTAAAGATGGTAGTTTGAAAAGAGAAAGAGAGTCTTTGATTTTCGCAGCACAAGAACAAGCAATCAGAGCCAACTATGTTCAAAGTAAAATAAACAAATCTCGGGAAAATAGTCGCTGAAGAATGTGTAGTAACGCAGGTGAAACAATTAACCATATCCTTAGTGAATACCTGAAACTACTCCCAAAGGAGTATAAGAGAAGGCACGATTGGGTTGGTAAGTGGGTACATTGGAAGCTTTCGAAGAAAAACGGATTTCTAGTCAGTGAAAAATGGTATGAACATGAGCCTGAGGTTGTTATTGAAAACGATGATTTCAAGATTTTGTGGGATTTTAATATCCAAACGGATCATGAAAATGAAGCCAATAGACCTGACTTAGCGTTAATCCACAAAAAAAAGGGTCACAAATATTGTAGATTTTGCATTTCCATTCGACTCAAGCGTTCTGACAAGAGACTGAAAAATTGAAAAGTATCAAGATCTAGCGAGGGAATTAAAGAAACTGTGGAATACTAAGGTTGATATTATACCGATTGTCATTGGTTGCTTAGGATGTACCTCCAACAGATTTAAGATGTGGCACGAAAAGGTGGATATAGAACTTGATATTAAAGAAGTCCAAAAACAGCATTACTGAACTCTGCTAGAATCCTTCCAAACGTCCTGGAGATGCGAGGAGACTTGTTGACACCATAGCTCCGGGACAAACTATCCGTCGGAAAATTCCGATGTGCGATATAGCAATAATAATAATAATAATAATAATAATAATAATAATAATAATAAAAAAAATAATAATAATCATCATCATAATAATAATAATAATAATAATAATCATCATCATCATCATAATAATAATAATATTTTTATTTTCTTCTTCTTCTTCTTCTTCTTCTTCTTCTTCTTCTTATTATTATTATTATTATTATTATTATTATTATTATTATTATGCTATTATTATGCTATTTAAAAAGTGACCAAAAAGAGGAGTATTTTGTAAAAGAATGTTGACCATCTGGAATGACATTGGCCTCCTTGAAGTAACAGAACAATAACTTGGTGAGCAAGTACTGTGCATCAAAAATCGAGGTTGGATGTCAGACGTTGGAATCCAGGAAATAAAGAGAGAGATAGAAAAGAGGGACGAAACTCTACAAGAATATACAGTTGATGTAGGGCAGCAAGAGAGAGGAGAAGGAGTCGAAGAGACCACTAGAATAAAGGGAATAGCAGCAATAGACCCCACTGATGAAGAAAGGGAGATTTTACAGCAAATATAAAAGAGTTGATTTGATCTGAAACTCACGAACCAATAAATCTAAAGAATTTTGATCAGAAAAAACTTAGGAAAAAGACTGAAATTGAAAACAAAGTTATTAGTAAAATAAATACAAACAAAATTACGGAGACTAATTTTTAATTGTAAATGATCTTGCTCGGGCAAAGTAAATAAGCAGACAGAACAAAATACCACGGTGGAAAAGAAGAATTCAAAACCAGAGAGCAGTTCTAAGAAGCGATATCAGCAGAGTAAAAGCATTGAGAAAATTAAAGAGAAAAAAAAGAGAAACAAAAGCTTAAAGGTAAATACCGCCTAAATGCAAAAGAATTGAAAACTGTGGCAGAGGAACTGAAACAAAGTGTGAAAGCGAAGAAATCCAACATCGAGAGTTACGATCAAAGAAATAACCAATATCGACAAAACAGGCTTTAAATTAAAAACGTCTCTTTAAAGAGATTGAAAGCGTAATTTAAAATAAAATTGTAATTCCAGGTGCAGATGAGAGAAATATTTCTGGGAAAGTCTTTGGGACAATGAGGTAAAACACAACGTGGGGGGGGGGGGGAAGTTGAAGAGAATTAAAATGTCCACAAGAAATGTACCTGACCAGGTTGAGGTTGTGATAACAACAAAAATCTTGAAGTAACCACTGAGTAAAATGCCAAAATGCAAGTTATCTGGACCAGACGGTGTATATTGGTAAAAAAGCTTCACCATGTTACATGAGACCATTGTTCAACAATGAGGGGAGAGGTTAACATCAAGGGAAGTTCCTAGCTGGGTGGTGAAAGGGAGGACGACGATCTTAAAAGATAAGAATAAAGGAAATCTGGTGTCCAATTTTAGGCCAATAGCATGTATGCTGATAATGTTGAAGCTCTTCACTAGGATAATTGCTGAGGGAACATACACCCACATAGAATAAAACAACATACTACCAACAAAACAGAAGGGCTACAGAAAGAAGAGTCAGGGAACCAAAGACCAATTACTTATAGATAAGATGATATTAAAAAACTGCAAGAAGAGAATGATCAATTTGTGCCTTGCATGGATAAACTACAAAAACGTTTTTCATATGGCATCACATTCCTGGCCGTTGGAATGCCTAAAATTACAAAGCATTTCGCCGAATGTGATTGAACTGCATAGCAAATCTTTGATACATTGGAGGACAGAACTGACCGACGGAAGAACAATGGTAGGAGAAGTGAACATCAGCAGAGGCATTTTCCAAGGCGACATTTTGTCACCTATCTTATTCGCCTTAGCATCGATTCAACTGTCAAAACTGCTAAACATTAAAAAGGATGGCTATCATCTTGGAAAGAAAAGGCAAAAAGTGAGTCATTTATTTTACATGGACAATCAGAAGCTCTATACAAAAGATCCAGGAAATAGTCATCCTTATTCAAACAATCAGAGTCTTCATTAAAGACATAAAAATGAAATTTGGAATGAAAATATGTACAATAATTCAGATGAAGAGAGGAAAATTAGTAATGAGCTAAAAAAAATTCAGTTCCCTGACGGCACAGAAATAAGATCGTTGGATGACTAAGATGGGTAAAAGTTTTTAGGATTCTTCAATTGGATGATAAAACGCACAAGGAGGTGAAAGAATAGTTAGAGAAACAATAATTTAGAAGAGTGAGAAATATGCTAAAACCACGACTAAATGCAGGAAATGTAATCTAAGCCATAAAGGCGAGGGGGTATCCATAATGCGATAAATACAGGAATATTGGATTGGACAAGATCGGAATTACAAGAACTGGACAGGAAAACAAGGAAGTTGCTAAATATTTATAGAGCACCACATTCCCAGGCTGACGTAGACTGATTACACTGGAAGCTTGCAGAGGGACGCAGAGGATTGTAAAGTGTTGAAGAATGCTTAAAGATCGAACTAAATAATATTGGCTATTACATCAACAGCAGCAGCAAAAGATTCTTGGCAGAGATTGGGGAAAAGGGTATTTTATCTGATGGAAGTAACCTGAAAGATAAGAAAAAAGAGCTGAGTAAGGAAAGGAAGAATAGATACCTCCAAAAGAAAGTACACCCGATTTTCCACAGGGAGACCATGGACATAAAAAATAAAGAGAATTCCTGGGGTTGGATCAACAGTGGATGTCTAAAGAAGGAGACAGAGGGGGTGAATTTGGCGACACAAGGCCAAGCCCGAGAAAAAATTGGGTAAAACACCATATCAATAAAGACGACTTGTTATCAAAGTGCACAATGTGCGGGGAAAGGAATGAGACCATTGCTCATGTGTTATCTGAATGCCAAACATTATCACAGGGGGAATATAAAAGCTGGAGAATTGACAAAGTAGCAGCTGTCCTGTATTGGTATCAATGCAAGAAATTCGGATTCGAATGCGACAATAAATACTACAACCACATAGTGACAAAGACAATGGTATTTGAAAACGACCAAGTACTATTATTGTAGAGCTTTGCAATTCAAACTGAAACTGGATAATAACAAACCAGATATCGTGCTGAAGAATGAGAATGAAAAGAGTTGCCAAATAATCGATATGGCATGTCCATTTGAGACTTGAGCAAAGCAGAAAGAGGAGGGGAAGCTATAACACTGAAAGTATCTCAAATATCAAATTATGAACATGTGGATGGATGATGCAAAGAAAGTTGCTATAATACCAGAGTAATCGGGGCGTTTGGAGTGGTCTCAAAAACTTTAATGCAGCACTTAACTTTGAACCAGGAATACAGAAAGAATGATTCATAGGTACAGCCAGGTTTGTTAGAAAAATACTGGACATAAGAGATTAATTGTCAGGAAGATCTATTTATGTTTTCTACAGATACAACATGTACACTTTCTCAAGTTACGGGATGTAACGTGAAAGTGGACTATGCATTACCAGTTTTACTGTGATACTGATCCAAGAACAACAACAACAATAATAATAATAACAAAAATAATAGTTTCTTCTATATTCTTTACTTAAGTTTCAACTATTGTATACAATGCCAAACCTTTCATTTACTGGGAGTTTGGCTAACGTAAATACAAAAAAGTATACACAATTCGTATAATAATATTTCTTCTTGTGATTACAAGGTATAAATAATAGTGGACAAAAGTAATTACTCCCTAGGTGAGGAGATATAGAATGTGAAGACTAACAAGACAGGAGAACAGGATTACTAACGGTTTTTTTGTAACAGTAGAAAACAAAATAAGTAGAACAAATAAGGATAGCTAATACTTTTGAAATAAGAGAGCGCCAGTTCCCTTCATTCATACCCAAGTAGGCGCATATATTTATTCAAATGTCACAAGAAAAAAAATTCCTGTGGAATTAATGACAATATTTATAAACGTGACACTAGAATTGTTTAGTTCGAGTGTACCAATAAGCAGGATATTCCTGTCTCTTTCCCCTTCTGTATTGGTTTTCGGGATTATTTCGAAGCGCACAGTGTCTCGAACTCCACTAAAAAGTACCATGTCATTCCTACAGTAGCACTAATCATCATCATCATAATAATAGTAATTTAATATTATTATTATTATCATCATCATTATCATCCCTGCTGACCAAAACGTCGATGACAAACAATGGATGAAGAACATCAAGTAGAGTGAGGTAAACCTGGAAGTAATGAGATTATGGAATGTTAAAGTAATTCCAACAGCGGTTGGGGCACTCGGTCCCACCCCAAGTAAAATAAGAGAATATTTGGAGGGTTTAGTGGTTCCAGATTATAATCATTGGATTTAGAAATCAAAACTCTATCGACCTGCCGGAATACAAAGAAAAGTATTGAGTGTCTGCGGCTACTTGTTACAGCCTGACATTCTATGAAGACTTCTCCAAAGTGTGAACTTTAAATTTAGGACGGAAGTCGATGATAATAAAATGATGATGATAATAATAATGTGTAAGAACAGTAATAATAATAACAACAACAACAACAACAATAATAATAATAATAATAATAATAATAACACAAGTCAACAAATGAAAAAAATTCTGTTGCCTTGAATTTGAGACCTGTTCCTGGGTAATTCGGGGTCGCTAAGTTCAAATATTACAATAGTTTTCGTCTATCACATCAAGTTTTAAGCTATGGACTGTGTCATATTGATCCTATCCAAAGAAGCAAGCAGTCCAAGGATCAAGTGAAGGAGTGCATTCACTTGCCATTCTTAGGGGAAAAAATATTGTCTTCATTCTAAATCTGCTTTTTTGTGGTCACCTAGCTTGGGTTTTCAGTAAAATCTCATTGGGAGCCCTGGTACTAATGAAAAGGCTCCAGTACAAGTTTAGCATTCAAAGTGTGAGATTGCGCTGTTCAGTCAGCCATGTGCATGCGCAATTTTTAGTCTTTAAACGTGTTGAATCTTCCGTCTAATATTACGTTTTGTATGCATTTAAACTTTCTTTATGCATGAATATATTGCGATTGTGTATAATATTTTGTACATTGAGTAGCATGGCCTCTTTGCGTAGGAAATGTACCAGTTCCCCTGACTCGTTTTGTTATATCTGAGGTACATTTACTGTATCCCATCAAAGAAAAAACATTAGTATATTTGTGAAGCAAGCATATTTTCATATCAAATTAGGTGATCAAGATATGAAAACAAAACCTTGGGCTCCACACTATGTTTGTAAATCCTGTGTTGAAAATCTTCGTCAGTGGACAAAGGGCAAAAGGAAGCAACTAGGATTTGCTAATTTTGTCTCACAAAGACCTCGGATTATACCAAAAAAACGCATCATACTATAAGAAAGCCTAATCTTGATTCCGCTTTTCGCCCAGTGCTCCATTCAGATGCTATTCTAGTACCTGTACTCAAGGAACTTCCTTCAGTGGAGAGTGGAAGCGATACATGAACATAACAGTGATCCAGACTTTGCAGAGACACCTGACAAACAATCTGAAATCTTCAGCCAGTTTGAACTAAATGATTTAGTTAGCAACGCAGAAGTGTTGGCCTCTAGACGTAAGGGAAAGAAATTGTTGGAAAAAAATACAAATGTTACTTTCTATCGAAACAGGGAGAAAGATATATTGACATTCTATACAGCTGGAGAACAATTTGCTTACTGTTGTGACATAGCAGGACTGTTAAAAGCAATAGGTGTTTTAAAGTATGATCCAAGTGAGTGGCGACATTTCATAGACAGTTCAAAGAAAAGTCTGTATTGCTTCATATTGGAAACTTGTATGACGCGATTCCTGTTGGTCATTCTGTGCGTTTAAAAGAGAACCATAAACACATAAAAACGGTATTAAATTTATTAAAATACCATGAACATAAATGGATCATATGTGTGGATTTGAAAATGGGCCAGGGACAAACATTGGGAACAAAAGGTCTGGCCAGTTAGAGAAAGTTTAATTGTTGGAGAGAAAAATGCAATACACCAACCACTTGTTCCTCGAGAGAAAACCACTTCCCCACCCCTCCATATCAAATTAGGACTAATAAAACAATTTGTGAAAGCTCTTAATGTACAGGGCAGCTGTTTCAAGTTCATATGTAGAGCATTTCCTGGCTTAAGTTACAAGAAAAAAAGGCTGGTATTTTCGATGGACCACGAATCAGAAGGCTGATGCAAACTAAAGACTTCTCAAATTCGATGAGTGATCCAGAAAAGAGGGCATGGGATTCATATGTGGCCCTTGTGAAAAGGTTTCTTGGACACGAAAAGGCTAAAAACTACAAGGATTTGGTTGAGACATTGCTTGACAGTTTCCATCGTTTAGACTGCAACATGAACATAAAGACCCATTTCCTTATGAGCCATCTTGACGAATTTCCTGCTGATCTTGGCGATGTCAGCGATGAACACGGAGAGCGCTTCTATCAAGATATAAAAATTATGGAGGGGAGATATCAAGGCCGATGGAACATAAACATGATGGCTGACTACTGCTGGAACATTTAAAGAGACTGTGCTGAACGTCTACACGCCTGATGAAAATTTCTACCATGAATACAAAGGTGGGTAGTTGATATTACGTGTTTGTTCCATTAGTTATATTGAAAATAGACTGTGTAGATATCTAATGCATATATGTATTTAATGTAGCTATGCTTAATCTTTATGAAAGAATATTCTTTAGGATTACGTATACATATACTGAATTACAAAAGAGAGATATGTTGTAGCACGAGCCCCTGATGTGTTGACCAGTGTAATAATATAAAAAAGTACAAAAATTAACAAACGTGATTTTGCATAGTCAATTTTTAGCAGTCAAAGATATAAAATATACCAAAATCACAAGGATAGACTGAAACAAAAGAAAGAAACCTTAAAGTGCTTACAGTTGTCAATGCCTTCTCCTCCTTTCCCACAATCTTTGTTAAACAGTCTGATTCCGGTAGTTATAAGGGCAAGTTCAATCAGCTGCCTCTCTTTGTCCTTCTTTGACAGTGAAATAAAAGTACCTATCTCTGTGACTGGAAACACACTTTGAAGTGCAGCTATAAAGAATAAAAGAAAATCGCGGTGTATAATGACATTGGTAAATTCAATGGTTAAAGAGAAAGACGAATTAAGCAATAAACAAACAATAAGCAAACAATTTCAAAAATTTTAAACAAAAATTTTAAAAATTATGTGGTTTTCGACATACTTTTGAAATAGAGTTGTGTTTAACAAAACGCACTTTTCAGAATATCTTCCAGCAGAGAGAAAATAATTCAGATTTTTTTGAAAAGCTGGCATCAACAAAACAAGTACAATATGTCATCAAATTCTTTTCAATGTCTAATTATGTCGTTACCAGCCTCTTATGTTACCAGTCTTTTAACATTGCCATACTTCTGTCTGTAATAAGTAGGGATCTGTAGTAACCATAGATACAATTGACTGTGCTAATTTAGAAGATAGATTACAGTGAAACGTGTACTGCACAACACCACAAAACGGGCATTCGCTCTAAAATCCTTTGATACATACCGCAAAAGTTGGCTCCAGGCCTACGGATAAGGTACACTGATGTGGCAATTCCTTTACGGGAACCACTGGAATTATTTTCATCTGTTCAGGACCAGAAAACATTTGGTGGTTATAATAGTACTTTTCATTTAAATTCTTCCAATACTTTTTCAGTGACTTCCCTCCTACTACTGACATTTTTGCTACTATTACTAACATTGCTGCTACTAGTACTACTAGTAATATTCTGATTATTATTATTATTACTACTACTACTGCTACTAATAATACTGCTACTGCTACTGCTCCTCCTCCTCCTCCTCCTACTACTACTACCACTACTACTACTACTACTACTACTACTACTACTACTACTACTACTACTATTACTACCACTACTATCGCCATTACTTTTGTTACTACTTTTGTTACTACTTATGGTACTGCTACCTTTCTGTGGCTGCGAGATCTTGTACCCTATTAAAACACATATTAACCATTAATAGTTAACATAAAAATAAATTGCAATATTTCAAAAGCAATGTGGTTTTCCAGTTGAAGGATTAAACATTCTTAACTATGAAAACAAGGTGCTCAGGTTGAGTTAAATATATCGATAAA
>RDPX01000206.1:130951-164744 GCA_003991215.1 Morbakka virulenta
GGCTGTTGTTGTATGACAACAACTCATGACTACAGCACTCCCCACTCCTAGCCTGATAGCTGACAATACATGGAGAGATGTCTTAGTACTAGCACTAAGTCTGGTATTGCAGCATTGAATACAGACTAGATATTTGTTATTGCCCTGTTTGGTGACAAAAACAACAACGCACAGGCAAAAAGAGCCATGTTGTTATGTATGCCAAAGGGCATACATTATTATTATTATTATTATTATTATTATTATTATTATTATTATTATTATTATCATTCGTCTTGGGGGTTGACATTAGACTCAATTCGGTTATGGAGTTTCGACGTGGGCGAATGAGGTTACCCTTTGCCACAAGTACCTCCAGGTCACCCTTTGGTAAAGTGTAGCACCTGTTAGCCTACCCCGAGACTTTAAAGTACTGGGTTGACATCCGGCGGGGTTAAGTCTGTCTCACATGAGAAGGACAGCTCAAAACAATAAACCTCGCTAGAATGAAGTCATTAGCCATCGTCGCCAATCGTTCTGTGAGAAGGAAAACTCAGAACAATGAACCAACCGCAGTTGAAAATTTCGTCCGGCGGGATGTACCTGTGTCTCATGGTCAGGATTGAATCAAGCCTTGGTTGGTAGCAATCCTAGAGCTGGTGTCTCTATAAAAACACTGGTGGTTGTGCAGCCTGAAAACCACTAATTCTCTAAAGAGTGTCAAAATGCAATGCAAACAAGAATAAAAATAACTGTGTTTATGGGACTGGAGCTGTAAGTGAAGGCCCCTCGCTCGGCAGGTGCTCCCCGGCACAGCAGCGGGGACCCGGTTGTTATCCTGCCACTACTAGAATAAATTGGAGTAAAAAGATGAACAAAATAGTCATGGAATGCTTTTATAGAAGTAAACCGTTTGATGAAAATGGGAAACCTGTTAGAGGTTATAGGCAAAGAGTGTTTAGAGTGTGGAGAGATACGGGTTTGGTCGAGTTAACGAAGCAATGTCTATGTGACAAAGCAAGAACCATTAGAACGAATGGGTGGCTCTCTGAATCAGAACTAGAAATTGAAAGGAGAAAAGTAGAAGAAGAGTGCCAAGTCGGGGGTTATGTAATAGAGGAAGCTAATACAGATGAAAGGGCGACTAATGAAGTTGAGGAGAATAGCTATGACAAAAGAAATTTGACAGTAGACATAGAAGATGCATATGATATGCCAATGAATGATGGTGATATGAAGGAAGATGTGAAGGAAATTGTTGACGAATTGAAGAAAATCATTGTAGAAAAGCGAACAAGCAATGGAATTATTTTTTAAAAAGCCTGATAGAAAAACTACAAGACTTCAAACTGAGAGAGTGAATTCAGAAATCAGATTTGTAAGAACTAAAAACATAACGGAAACGAATAATCTGATTAATGCTGCAAGTATGTGGGTTGCTGAACAGATGGGAAATTGCAACCTAGGCAAAATAAGGAACCAAAGTGGAAAAGTAGAATCGAAGGAGACATTAAAATGCTTAAGCATGATATAAACATGCTTGATAGGCAATCGAAAGGCGAGCAAGGACCAAAGAAAAAAACAAAAACTTGGATGTAAAGAAAAGCATAGGGTGAACAGAAAAGGAACTAAGACCGTGATTGAAGAACTTAAACAAAGGCTTCTTGCAAAAAGTGCCAAGATCAAAAGATACGAACAAAGACTAACACAATTTAGACAGAATAGGTTCTTTAATGTTGATCAGAAAAAGATATACACAGAGTGGAATGGAGGTGGTTCCAGGTCAACAGATGTACCAGATTATGAGGAAAGCAGAAGTTTTGGGGTGATATTTGGAGTGTTAACAAAACAACACAACAAGAAAGCCCATTCGCAAAATAATTCACAGCAAGATATGAGTGAAGAACAACATCTGCAAGACGAATTGACTATAACTGTAGACGAAGTCAAAATGTAGTTGAGAAAAATGCCAAATTGGAAAGCTACAGGGAAAGATAACGTCCAGGGATTCTGGATTAAATGTCTTACCAACCTTCATGAAATAATAGCTGAGCAATTTAATGAGATTGTTACGGGAGTTTGTGATTTGAGAATTGAGTGGACTACTTATGATCGTACGAATTTATGTTAGAAAGATCCAGCAAAAGGTAATACAGTGGACAATTATTGCCCAATAACTTGTCTACCGCTAATATGGAAATTATTGAGTGGCGTGATAGCTGAACAACTGTATATGTATCTCGATGCGGAAGATCTGTTGCCGGAAGAAGAAAAAGGTTGTAGACGTAGGAGCAGAGGGACGAAAGACCAATTGTTGATAGACAAAAGGGTCTTAAAAGTTTGGAGGAAAAGACACACGAATTTGGCTATGGTGTGGGTGGATTATAGGAAAGCTTATGATTTTGTCCCCCATAGCTGGATTATTGAGTGCAAGGAAATGTTTGGTATTGCAAAGAATGTGAGAAAGTTTTCAGAGAAAAGCCTCAGTCATCATTAACGTCGAATGGAGAAAATATTGGGGATGTAACAGGTAACAGAGATATCTTTCAAGGGGACAGCTTATCGCCATTACTCTTTGTGTTAAGTATGATCCCAATGTCATGAATCCTAAGGAATGTGAAGGCAGGTTATGAGTGGGAAAAGAAAGAATTTAGTGTGAACTTGCTATTCATAGACGACCTTAAATTGTACCGTAAGAGTGAAGAACAGATTGACTAACTTGTGCAGACTCTCCAGCACAAATAATGGGATGGAATTTGAAATTCCAAAGTGTGGTGTGCTAGTATTGAAGCGGGGAAAAATGGTATAAATGTGATGGTATAGAACTCCTAAATGGTGAAATTATGAAAAAAGTTGTACAGAACGGATATACCTACCTCGGAGTAATAGTTGATAAAATCAAAGAAAAAGAGATAAAGAAGAAAACAACAAAATAGTACAAAAGGAGGATTAGGTTGATTCTGAAATCAAAACTCAATGGCCAGAACAAAATAACAGCAATCAACACATGGGCAGTCGCGATTTTAAATATGGTGCTGGTATAATAAATTCGAAACAAAGTGAATGAAAAGGATAGACACAAAGACTAAGAAATGGATGAAAACCTACGGAGCACAACATCCTAAGAGTGATGTTGACAGGTTGTATATGAAGAGGACAGAAGATGGAAGAGGGCTGAGTAAGGTGAAGCTTGTAGTCAGAGGGGAAGAAAATAGTTTTGGTTATTACGTTTTGAACTCAGAAGAAAACCTCATGAAAGATGTGAGTTGGTCCGGAACTATTGTTACTAAAGGTACGGTTGCCACAGAAAAATTCAAAAAGCAAAAATCTGAAGAACTTGAGCAAAAATGGATGTAAAAGGAGATGTGTGGGCAATTTATCAGAGATTCTACTGAAAATGTTAAAAACGACAAAATGTGGTATTGGTTATCCAAAAGTAGCCTTAAACGTTAAACGAAGACTCTTGTTTGTGCTGCCTCAGAGCAGGATCTTAGAACAATGTATATCAAGTGTAGGAATGATGAAAGTGACCACAATTCTACTTGTAGAATGTGTGGGAAGAGAGAAGAGACAGTGCAACACATAGTTAGCGGACGTGAAAAGCTTAAACAAAAAGAGTACAAGAGAAGACACGATAATGTTGCCAAGACAGTTCATTGGGATCTTTGCAAGAAAAATGGATTGGAGCATCACGAAAAGTGGTGTGAACATACTCCCGAAGGGGCTGTCGAAAATGATGATGGCAAACTTCTTTGGGATATCAATATATAGTGTGACAATGTAATAGAGGCTAGGAGGCCAGATATTGTCTTAATTGATAAGAAAAGGAGAAGCTGTATCAGTGTGGATATTGCAGTGCCTGCAGATGAAAGAGTAGAGGAAAAGTTAAAAGAAAATGTTCAAAAATATCAGGACTTGAAAAGAAAAATAGCAAGACTTTAGAAAATGAAGAAAGTTCAAGTAGTGCCAGTAGTATTAGGAGCCCTTAGAAGTGTAACAAAAACATTTGAGAAGTGGTTCAATAAAATGGACTTCCAGGTTAGTCTGTCCTTTACTAGATCGTCGGTGACACCGTTTTGCTTCAAATCCGATTTGATTACTTCCTCCCATGTTTTTCTTGGTCTCCCTTTCAAAACAGCACCCTCTACTTTCACTGATATGCACTTCTTCACCCAACCATCGTCATATTCTTTCTCCACATGACCAAACTAACTAAGCCGTCTTTTCTGCATGCACTCACTGGTGCTATCCAACTTTAATCTTTTCCTGAGATCCATGGTGCTTAGCTTGTCCTTCAGGATTACATCACACATCCACCGAATCATTGTCGTTTCATTTCTTTCCATGCAGCTCAGATCTTCAGCTTTCACTGCCCATGTTTCGCTGCCATTCATCATAACATTCTGTACATATGCATGGTAGACTCTGCGTTTCGTTGGAAATGATAAAACTCTACTGGTTGCATCCGCCCCTCCACTGGCATTTATGGGGTCATGAAGGTAACAGAATGTCTCCATTACTTCAATTTCTTCACTATCAAGATGCACATTTGGAATCTCAAGATTGGCACATAGATCTCCACTCAAACACTTTTGCAGTTAAAAGAGGAATTTTCTGACAACCTTTCTTTTATCCCTCTGCACTTATTATGCACCCAGTGCTTGCATATAACACAAAAAAATAAGTTGCTTCCCACTTCCTTTCCACAAACCGAGCATGGAAATTTTGCCTTTGTTTTATGCTTACCAAAATCAAGCCCAAGTTAACTCTCAAGCCTTTGCTTTCCATACCCTTTTTCCACATTTTCAGCGTTTCCACATGTCCCTCAACAGTATCACTTGCCAAACCTAAATCATCAGCATAAAGCATTTCCTCTGGACACCCACTGCATAACTCTCTTGACAATGCCTCCAGGACGCAGAAAAAAAGTAATGGGCTTAGTACTGATCCCTGGTGTACACCAACGATAACACTAAGACTGTCGGTAAAAGAGCAGTTGATTCTCACCAGACTCCTTGGGTTCTTGTACATTGCCTGGACCATTTTTACCAACCACTTACATGCTCCCAATTTCCTCAAAGCCAACCCGACCACATCTCTTGGAACTCTGTCAAATGCCTTTTCCAAGTCAACAAAGACAAAGAAGATGTTCTTTTTCTTGGACAGATACTTTTCCTGTTACTGTCTGAGAATGAAAATGGCATAAGTTGTTCCTCGTCCAGGCATAACCCAAATTGCATATTATCAATAGCTATTTCATTCTGGATTTGTTTTTCAATGACCCTCTCAACAACTTTCAAAACTTGATCCATTAACTTTAGTCTCCTATAAGTTCCTCTGTCTGATGCTTCTCCCTTTCCTTTGTAACAATTACAATGGTGCTAAGTTCCCACTCCTCTGGTATTGTGCCCTCCTTAATGATTTGATTTGCCAAATCAGTTACCATTTGTATTCTTCTTTCACCTGAAGCTGTCAACATGTCAGCCACTATTCTCGAAGGTACGGATGCCTTGCCTTGATGTTCATGTTCTTGACAGCCTCTATCATCACTTCTTTTGTGACCAGAATTGGTGGTCCTAACACTGATTCAGTGCCTCTCAAAACATCTCCCATGAAAACTCAGTGTTTCTCATAAAGGCTTTTCCAAGCAGTCTTCAAATCAGCTTCACTTGTTGCCACTTCTCCATCATCCTTTCTTATACATGTCTCTCCCACGATGTCCTGATTGGTCATTCTCATTTACTGAGCAATTCTGAACACCTCCTTTCTTTGGTCAACCCTTTGCACTATCTTTGGAAACCTGGCCTTTTCAGCATCAACTTTGGCTTTGTGAATTGCTCTCTTAAAACCTCTCTTGGCTTCCATATACCTTTCTTTTATGGCAGTGCCACATTTCCATTGCTTACATAACTTTTTCTTTTCTTTTACACAACCATCAACTGACTCATTCCACCACCATGTCACTTTATAGTGTGCATGCCCTTTGGTCCATCCACAGGCTTTAGTTTGGCTTGCACTCACAGTTTCAATTACTTTGTCCTCAAAAAGCTGTCCTATTTGCTTGGAGTAAATTTCCTTGTCAATTCCTGTAATTTCTTCACCTTCAAATCACATACAATTGGCTTATGCTGGGTCACAATCTCCTCACCTGGGATCACTTTCACATCATGCACATGCTTTCTGTCCTTCTTTCTCACCAAAATAGTCCCCTTGTGTCTTAGCAGATCCTGACTGTTATTACATCACTGTCCTCTTCCTTGAATGCTGTGTTGGTCACAATCATATCCATTACCAAACCAAATTCTAACATCCTTTTACCTTCTGCATTTCATTCACCATTTGCATTACTACATGGATCCCTTTAAAACCAGATGCACTCCTTCCCACATGACCATTTAGATCCTCTGCAACCATGACAACTTCTTTTTCATTCAACTTTCCAATTGTTCCAATCAACTGATCATAGAACTTGTCTTTAAGTTCTTCACTCAAACCACATTGAGGAGCATAAATTGATACTGCTGTCAGTACTGTCTCACCAAGCATTAACTTAAGCAACATGATTCACATATTCACTCATTTGACATCAATAACTTGGTCTATCCATTCTCTGCCAGGAAAGTGCCAACACATACAGTTCCATTTTCATTGCCAATCCAAAACAACTTATGTCTTCCCTTCTTTTCTTCAATCATTCTGGCAGACTTCCCTCTCCATTGGGTCTCTTGGGTACAGCATAAGTAAATTTGCTGACATTCCAAAAACTCTGCATTTTCACCAGATCTGCATTTCAAATTTCCAACATTTAGACCACATTCTAAAACTCATCAATCCATTTTGAGGTTGATGTAGTAACTTGATCATGGGTTGATTCTGCATACATCCAACAGAAGTACTACCATGCACAACACCTTCACTCAGAGAGGTTTCAGTCCCATTGATGCAGTTGTGTAACAAGGCATCAGAAGTCATTTCATGGTATATGAGGCAGTGTTTTTATTGACTGGATGCCATTCCTGATGCCAACCTGTTGAGGAAATGAGGACCAGTGTCAAAATTGAGACACTACCTCTAGGTGCTTGCCAACCAAGGCAAGAGTGCTTCACCTGCCCTTTAGAGAAAGACTGTACCCTGCTAGTCCTCAAGCTAGTATTTCATGCACAAAACATGGTCTTTGGGGCAAAATTCAGAAGTGACTCAGGCATTTTGTACAATGAAAGGACAAAGCAGTATGCCAACAAGGAATATGGCATTACACAAGTGAAAGGAACTTGAAATGGAGGACAGTTCCCTTTTCTTTTAATACTCGATATTTGTTAAGTCACCTTATGAGTTCCATGTGGACTAAGTGAGTAATAAAATGTTGAAAATCCATGGATTCAAGTAATGGATTTCAGTTTTGATGTGGTTAGTCTGGAAAAAAGCTAGTGATAAACACAGAATTTCTACACAAAAATTGTATAATGGTGTGGGAGGCTCACCAGGATGCCTCAGGACAATAATTTTTGTAAAAAAAATTAGCTAAGTTTCTATTTCCTGTTGTTGTGTCATAATATCTTAAGTATAAGTATGTAACAGGAAATACTATCCAAGCAGATGTACACAGACAAATGTGCTAAGAGCTTTGTGGAAACATCAATTGTTGTATTGTGGAAGCCGCAACATTAGGTGCTTTTTTAGGCGACAGTTGTCTGACATAGTAGACAATTGTCACATTTTTATGTCCNCTAGTGATAAACAAAGAAATTCTACACAAAAATTGTATAATGGTGTGGGAGGCTCACCAGGATGCCTCAGGACAATAATTTTTGTAAAAAAAATTAGCTAAGTTTCTATTTCCTGTTGTTGTGTCATAATATCTTAAGTATAAGTATGTAACAGGAAATACTATCCAAGCAGATGTACACAGACAAATGTGCTAAGAGCTTTGTGGAAACATCAAATTGTTGTATTGTGGAAGCCGCAACATTAGGTGCTTTTTTAGGCGACAGTTGTCTGACATAGTAGACAATTGTCACATTTTTATGTCCGGTTGGTTCTAAGACCCAGAAAGTACTATAAGTGTCAGCCAAGTGCGAGAATCTAAAAAACGTCACCTAACCCATACTCTGTTACCATAAATATTGGAGTTTTTCTCCTGAGTCTTCAGTGATGTTTGGAGTTGGGTATTGTAAGATGTTTGATAGATCTCCCAATGAAACAAGACTTTGGCTGACAGAGGGAGAATCTGTTAGTTGTTCCCGTTTTTTATCTTGGAGAAAATTTGCTTTTAATAAAATTTGCATGAGAAATCCTTGGATCATTGTTATTCCACATTGCCACGAGTTTGTCCTGTTACAATGGATCAATGTAATATTGAGCCTCTGCTTTGCAAGCTAAAAAAGGAATATGCTCCCAACTTCAAGAAGAGACAAAAGTCCAGTCAAATCATTATGAAACTGTTTTGCATAGTTTGTTTTCAGTTGATATCACAACATATTGTAATTTAAGTTGCCTAACAAAGTGGTAAAAGTTCTTAGTGTAATATTCATTTATTAAAGTCAAGTATTGGGAAATGTGTAGAAAATCAAGTATGTATGCAAACTAGGCAAAATTTTAAAAATCAGTAGACTTGGAATTTTCTTTTGTGAAGAGAAGATCAAGGTCAAGTCAATTACTTGTATCATCTACATGTGGATTTCTGACAATCTGTCTTTCCAGAAGACTTACATATATCCCAAGTCCAGCTTCAGAATAAGAGGTTAACTTATGAAGAAATTAATATCTATTTAGGATACGAAATTTATCTTTTAAATGGAAAAATACTTGTAAATGTGAAATAATTACTTTCCAAATCTTCTTTTGTTCTTGCTCTACTATCTGTTATTTCTCTTACAACCAAATGAAGTCTTGACTCCAATACCTTTCGATGTTCACTGAGGAAATCTGACCGTGATGTATAATTCATATCAAAGTACACTTGCATTTTTACAGTGTTTAATGCAGGAGAATCTGTATCCAACAGCCTTTCAATGCAGATCTAAAAATTGAAATTAAAGATAATACCTCTGAAGAAAACAACATAACCTTAAGTAAAACTTGTACAAAATAAAGACAACAGCTGCTTCAAATGTAAAAAATAATCACAGTACACAATGAAAATAGTAATAACTATGACCCATTAAAGAAATAATGGGACATTCTTTGTGGTTCTAAAAAAGCATAGCCTTCATTATAGCTAGTTATGTTTCTGCACATATAGTATAAAGGTATGTTTTATCTGCATTTAAATGCCTGTCTGTTTATCTGTAAAAAGAGCATGTACTCTTGTTAAGTTACTAGATCTTCTACAAGGGAAACTAGCTTTTAACAAACAATTCAAATAATGTTATGCTAATTTATGTTTGTAAATACCAGTGCTTGGTGGATATATAAAATACAATTCAAACATTCCCTAAAATTTTGCTAAGTTCTTACTCTAAAGTACTTAAATATTAGGCTATAGTAGAAGATCAACACTATGTCATTGTTAGATTACAGTACAACAGGGTATTACCTGAATACAAACAAGATAAACATGACATGAGATAGTTGGGAAAAGTATGCCTCTTTATTACTTCCTGCAAAAATTACAAACATAGATTTTTTTGTAATTAAAATATGAATTACCACCAATAACAAGGTTTTAAATAAAAATAAGAATTTTGCAAAACATCTTGAAAATTTTGGGTTGAAATGAGTTGATACAAAGTTTTACAATGATTACTGAGAGATTACTTCAAGAAGCCATAAAAATAGATCTTTCCCTAACATTCCATGTCAATTTTTTTCACTATTGTCTTGTTGTTATGTTACTAAATATAAAAGTGACAGCAAAAGAAGTTCACAGTAAAATGTCAGAATGGACAACCTAAGTTATGCTATCACCAAAATAATATCCAAATAACATCTATGGCTTCTTACTTTGGCTGAGTTGGGAAAGATGAGTAATTTCTACTCAATATTGAAAATAATTGATTTTATGATCTCTGTGGAAACCATTGATATAGGAAATTTATCATGCTGCGAGTTGTAAGCATTTCTAATTTATGCTTTGAGATTCAATTAAATCACAAGGACTTCCAGAAGTAAATAACTTCCAGAAGTCATTCTGGAAGCTGAATCTCTCCTTTAAATATACTAAGGCCTGAACACTACCACATATTAATTTTATCAGTTAATGATACTTTCAGGCAAAGACCATCCCTGCAAAGGAGATAATCTTGATAGTGGAAACAGCAGTAAAATATCTTCCCAAAATTGATGCTGACACAATCTGATCAAAAACAAGTCTTATACCTCAAACTTTCAAAGTACCCATTGACAACCTTACCAAAAAGGAAAGATGCTCTCAAGAGCTTAATGGATAATGTTTCAATCTCTATCCTTCCCTTTGACAAAGGCTGTGCAACTGTGATCCATAACAAAACTGGTTACATCCAAAAGTGCCATGAATATCACAATAATAGACCATATACCACAGTTAAGCATAACCCAATGAACACAGTCAAGGCCAAGAAAAGCAAACCACTTATTGCACTACAGAAAAACCATTTTCTGGACTGGTTTCTCTACCACAGATTAAAATCTAAAAACTCACCTTTATCAAGGTTTTGTAAATTACTAAAGATAAACGTACATTGTACCCATATGTCCAATCAATTGTCTAATACACTGATAGCCCACTCCATTCATTCTCATGCTACATTGCAGACCTCCTATGTCCATACTGCAACAACAGTACTAATTTTTCACCCTTCATCATACAACAAAGAATCCAGGCAGGTGAAGTCATGGTCTCCATTGATGTCACTTCATCATACACAAGTATCCCATCAATGACACCTTGCCAATTATCAAGGATGATTCACTGCCATCAAGAACTCCTGTAAAGCCTCTAGACATTCTGAATTTACTACAAACACTTCTTACAAACACATGCTTCCTACTTAACAAAGACATATACAACACAGACCAGTGGTGTACCCATGTGAGCTCACACATCTTCTGTAATTGCTAATATTCATGCAAGCATTTGAAGCCACAGGTTTATCAAAAAAAGACCAAGCTCTAAGTGTCTGGAAAATGAATGCTGACAATGTTTTTTAAATTATTAAAGGAGATCATCTAAAAGGCTTCTTTGAGCACATCAACAGTCTTCACTCAAACATTGTGTTCACAATGGTAAAAGAAGAAAGATGATGAAAAATGGTCTTTGTTGATGCTCTAGTGAAGATACAACCAAACTGTACCATTCCTGTTACAGGAAACTAACTCACAGAACCCAGTACTTAATAATGCATCACACCATTCAGTTTCAACTCATCATAGTGTTACCACCACTCTAGTTGGAAGGGTAGGAAGCATCACTTCAAACCTGCACTACCTCAGAAAGGAAAAAGAGACCTGCAAAATGTTCTCTTATCCAATGGATACCATACTGGGGATGTCCAGACAGTATTATAAAACTACAAGGCATAATCATAAAGAAAAAAAGAACCTATAAAACTAATATGCTAAGATGAACTTTGACATCATATGATCAAATATACATTTTTCACAACATTCTTCTTCTTTTTATCGAGTCACTACATATCATCAGATGATTCCAGTCCAGTGTTGGATGCATTGTCTGGTATTAGGGGTTAGATCAGTTTTGTTTCACAACATGCATGCTTAGGACACAATTCTCAAAGCCAAAGGATCCAGTTCCACTTGAAGAGAGAAACAACAAAGTTTATAGACTACATTGTAAGCACTGTCCTGCCCTAACCATTGCAGAATCAAAGTATTCCTTGGGTCAAAGAGAAAAAGAATGTAAGGGAGATGTTCAAAAAAGGAACACCAAAATATTTTGGCCTGGGAAATAAATACTACAGCAAGAAAAATAAAAGAGATAATCCATTCCCTGCAGCAGAACAATCAAATCAACACCATATCTTAAACTCTTCCAGAAATATGGCTTCCAGCATTACAGAAAAGAAACACAACAAACACAAAATAGGAATGACACAACTCCTCAAAACAACTCAAATCCTGTCAACAACAATTCCTGTCACCAAGCATGTCTGCACTATCAAAATACAAAATAGCTATGCCTATTTACTTTAGTAGCCTGATGATGGGAGAAGTATCCTTTGAAACATAGTCCAGAAAAAGCTTATGACTCATGACATGATAAATATCCTACATCAATTCCATGCAATGTTTCACTGCTGCTTTTGCATCTGTATCTAAAATTCTGAGGTCTTTTTCCACACAGTAGTGTGACAGTCCTACTCTTGATACATCCAACCATGTACTTTTGTCAGAGAACCCAGGCTTCTCTTTTATGGCACAGCAAGGGTACTTCATTCTTCTAATTCAAATTACTGCACCTTACTCAAGCAAATAACGTCCCTGGAAGCAACTGATCATTAAATAAGCAAATCTCTTCACGAAAATGATCAACTTTTATCAACCAAATGATATCATGCATATAATTGTTTTTGAATTAAGTTCTACAAAAAATTTAGCCCTCAATTAATTTTTATGTGATGTCTGATATACCCAGAAACTTTTTCAAAAATAAATGATGAATCTGCAGATCTGCACCAACAAAGATACCTACATTCTATTCTAAATCATCATATCATCATCATATTTTGTTTAACGTCCGTTTTACATGCTAGCATGTGTTGGACGACAAGTGAGTAATTTTCAAGCTCTCTCATAGTATATACCATGATAAAGGTATAGCTTTCAGCTCATAAATAATATAAAGTCAGTTTATTAAACTCACAAAAAATACTAAAACAATTACCTTGATGAGTCTCTGAACATCATCCTTGGTAAGTGTCCTATCAACATTAAACCCATTGTCTGGATCAAGAACAGCAGCTTTTACCTTCGTAGGGAGTAAGATATAGAAAAGAAGTGACTAATTTAAACAATTAATGATACAAATTTCAATATATATATATATATATATATATATATCACTCTACATGTACATTATGCACAATATAATATTAATATAGAGTAAGGTGTGAAATTTATTTATAATCCATAATATTGTTTTAGCATTCAATTGTTATATGGCCCCAACAAATGCTTGAAAATCAGAACAAAGTTACGTGAGATTAGACTTGCCGATTATAATCAAAGAAAGCTTGTAACCAAATGAATTTTACAATTATGGTTCACACCAAGTGCTGGTGTATGAAATCTCCTCAGGTCTGTGCAAAGGTAATGCCCCATGAAAGAGGATATAGTTACATTTCTCTCAAAGTGTATAAACAGTAAAATAGAATAACCTGGTGATAGGCATGTTGAAAAATGAAAAATGTGAAAAAAAAGCAATAAACCACGTAAACTTTAATCTTCTTTACAACTGTAATAAATGTAGTTTTCAGTGCTTTACCAAAAGTTGCCTCTGAGCCAGTGCAATTTCACTCACTTTTCATTACAATACCGACTCAATTACTATTGAGAGGTCAATAATTTAGTGACTTCAAAGACATACTGTTTTTACTTAGAAGTGCGTTGGACCTTGTTCACCACCTATTACCTTACATCTGTCATGAGAGTAGCAAAGCTATTTATAAATACTCCTCCAGTGGCATTTAATTAAACCAAAAAACCTTATTTTTTGCATTGTAAATATTGCATACCATAAAAGCTACCAAAGTCTCTGAAACAACTTGCCCTCGGTGTGTACATTCTTGAGCGATTTCTCTGATAATATTCTTTATAACACTCTCTGCCTGTGCTCTGGACATCTTTCTTGTCTATGCTGGCAGAACTAATTTGTAAATATGCAAGTTTAATGTCAACAGATGTAGGAAACTTTCTTTTTCTGTCCTCGGCACTTCATAACCGGTCAGTGATAACTTCCTTCATCAAAAAATATGATACGCAAATTTCAGACCTTCATCAGCCTCCTATTGATCTCTTGAAAACAAACCTTCCGTCACCAGGGAAACAACATTGAGGTCGTTGACATTAAAATTTATCCCCAGGGAAACCTTTTGCTACCAAGGCTTCCAGCCACTTTAACGCGGAGGATAACTTTTTCTTATTTTATATTTTTTCGTTGTACACATTAATCTTTTAATTTATTGATATCCCCCCCCCAATCCAATTTCCGCTTCAAGGTACGTGGGGAGGGTTCGGAACTGGACCCACAGCATGGGAATATGTTGAGTTAGGTACTCGGCCACTGCTACACTTAAAATTGCCTAAGAATTAATTTCTTTCTGACTGGCTAGACTAGAACTCACTAGCAAACATTTTCAACACCACTAAGAATAATATAAGAGCAAATGTGGTATAGGGTGGAAACTTGCTGGTGACATTATCTGGGATACATGTTCACTATCAATAGGCTAAAATAAGAAAAATAAATCTGCCAAAAGCTCATTGACGCTCTAAACTATTTGAATTAACACGAATACAGAATATACCAAAATTCCGTGCTTGATTTCTTTGCAAGAAAAAAACCAGCTTAGCATAATCAACCAAGGACTTACCAGGTTTATCCTTGATCATGATGGAAAACCAAAAAGGAAAGTCACAAAGAACGCTACCAACAAGAACAGAAGAACACCTATTCAGCATAGAAGAAAGCCATGTGAAAATATAAAAAAGAAGATCTGAGAAAGAATTTGTCCAAGGTGAAAACAAAAGACTCTGGGACTTTATAAAGACCAAACGTCATAGGAGTGTCACCAATGAAGAAGGATGGGCAACTGTAATCAAACAGGATAAATGAGAAATACTAGTATCACAATTCAAATCTGTTTTCACAAAGGACAAGAAGGACACCAACAGACATGGCAAGCTATTTGCATCAAACTATCCAGTTATTAACACTTTAGCCACTTGGGAACCAGGAGTAGGGAAACAGCTATTAGGAAAAAATCCAAGTAAGGCACAAGACCCAGACCAGATTCCTTAAAGATTACCAAAGAACTTTCTGTGGAGGTTACCCCCACCTTCCCAGTCCTTTTCAGACAGTCCACATCATCAGAAGACCTGCCATCAGCTTGTAAATGAGCTAGGATAACACTACTGTTTAGAAAGAGGGCTCGAAGCCTTTATGAGAACTTTCGACCTGTATCCGTTGCCTGTATGTCATGCAATCTCCTGTACCTCATCATTTGTTCACCCATACATCAACAACTTGACAGTCATGGCATTCTAACAACTATTGTTTTACGGCAGGTTCCCCATGTTAATCCCATCTCCCTGTAACAATTCACAACTTCATGAAAAGGATTGATCCAGAAGACAAAGTAGATGTAGCTGTGTTAAACTTGAGAAAAGTATTCGATACGGCTTCACATCGGCACCTACTTCATAAGTTATCCCATTATGGTCTTCAGAATGTTAAACAATGAACTTCACATACCACCAGAATTAATGGCCACAGAGCACTCTAAACGTTGTGCTAGGGTAAAGCAGAACAACGTACAGCTAACTCGTTTGGGAACAGAGCAGATAAGTTCACAATTGTAGTCACCCCCACTCTCTCTATCAATACAGAACTGGAACAAACTCCCCGAAACCATCAGAGAGAGAGCGACTCTAATACCCCATTCAAGAGCCAGCTAGCCGTAAGTTACCCCTAGTGTGTGCATTATTCATTTGCGTGTTGATTCATTAGAAAGTGTGTGTAAAAAAATAAACCGTCTTTATGTATGCGTCAAAAAGCTGTTTTTGTCTTAATGTACTCGGTCATATTAAATTCTCTTGGAGGATTATTTGAGTTTTAAATACATAATGCATACATGTGTGTGTGTACGGGCTAGCCATTTGAAATTGCTAGACGTCTAAGTTGACTAGTGTCTTCCTAGCATACGCCGATACTGCTTTAGGTTGAGTGGCAAGCCACTCAAGTCTTCCTTGATGGTGACCAAACATCTGTTGTCGGATACAGTCCAGTGCTGGACATGAAATTAACCAGTGTTGAAGTGTGTGTGGATGTTGTTCACACTTCGGACAAGTCGGATCGGTGTCAGGATCCAGACGATGGAGATATGCGCATAGGGCCGGATGGTGACCTGCTCGTAATCTAGCCAATAATACTTCATCTTTACGGGAATTGATTGCTCTCTCGTCGATGGATGGACGGTGCTGTTTGTAGATTTCTTTCGTCCTCTCGTGGGATATGTCAGAATCTTTGATGACATCGTTGATGACTTTCGCGGCACTAGACATGGATATCGGCAGAACAGTATCAGGAGGCAGTCCGGTGGCTTCTTTAGCTGCTTTATCGGCGAGTTCGTTACCAGGAACGTTTGAGTGACCAGGGATCCATTGAAAAGTGACTTTTGCTGAGATTGAATTTAGCAGAAGTCTGATCTCGTCCACTTTTGGGTTCCTACCAGTGAGAGCTTCACACAAGGATTTGCTGTCTGTACAGATGAGGATGCTCTTATCGGCTGTTGTATTATTGGCGATCCACTGTAGGGCAGAGATGGTAGCTGCGTGTTCTTCCTCGAAGGAACTCGTGTAAGGACGTCCTCGCTTTTTGATGGTATTAATAACAGTTGGATGTTGGGCTGATCCTTGCGTAATAACAGCCGCAGAACCCCCGTTTGTTGAACCTGCTGTAGCTGAACCGTCGGTGTAGATAGTAAAGTCGGCTGCAATTGTGTTTATCTGTGTGGTACAATGTGCCGTCTTTGTGGCCATGTTGTCATCTCTGCTAGCAATACCTGGTACAGAACAGAAGACTTGACAGTGTTGGGAAACGTCAAGGTCCCACGGAGCGATAGTGAAAAGTTCTGTCTGCAGACGATGTTGTAGGGCGTCTGGTAGAGCCTCAGCTAGCTCGTTGGCTTTTCGTCTCCAATGTTGGCGCGAGTGGACACGTTGCACGATGTTGTTTTCGAAGGCGGTGCGCTTTGGATGATCAGCAGGGCAACGTAGAGTCTTTTCCCGAGATTTCAAGATCAGACGAGAGCTGGTCGTCGAATAGCTGGGTACGTTGGCTTCGAGATGCAGAGCTTCAGTCGGTGTTGAGACTAGTTGGCCAGTAGCAATGCGGAGAGCTCGGTTTTGTAGAGACTCTAGGCGAGTCATGTTAGTTGCTGATATCCAGGGTTGCCATGCGGGAGCTGCGTAGTTCATCTTGCTTCTGATGTAGGCGAAATACATTGTCTTCAGGATAGATTTTCGCCAGCCCCAGGTGGAATGGGCGACGACCTTCATTGCTCGTAGCTTGTTGGTGGTATCAGCAAGGACTTTGTTGATGTGCGCATTGAACGTCAGACTGCGATCCAGGATGACACCGAGCAATCTTGGAGTGCTGTTAAATGGAATAGTCCCTCCTTGTAAGTGGATAGTTGGTACCCATTTGCTGTCGTTGGTCCAGGTTGAGAAGGCTGACACTTCGCTTTTGTCCACGTTAAGTTTGATCTTCCACTCGGCACTCCACTGTGATACTACATCAACTTGTTGTTGGGCGATGTGTTCTGCATCGGCAGGTTTTCTAGCAGTGGAGAGGATCGAGACGTCATCAGCAAATAGAGCATTTACAGTTTCGTCGGAGAGTTTGGTTGCCAGGTCGTTGATGTAGAAAAGGAACAGTAGCGGTGACAAAACTGAACCTTGAGGTAACCCTTGACGGAAACAGCGGCTGTTGCTAAACACATTGAAGAGCTGGACGCGGGCTCGACGGTCGTTCAAGAAGGAATGTAACCAATGGATGAGACTTGACGGGATCCCCATGTTGAACATGTGTAGAAGTAGTTTCTCACGCCAGATGGTGTCGTAGGCTTTACTGAAATCAAGCAGAACTAGCACAGATCGGTTCATAGGTTTCTTTTGGAAACCATCTTCAATAGCTTGGACAACTCGTAGAATTTGATCTTCGCAGCTACGACCCTTTCGAAAGCCTGCTTGGAACCTGCTGAATAGATTTCCCGTTTCTGCAATGTAGAATAAGCGGTTGGCGATCATTCTTTCAAGAAGTTTCACCACGCATGATGTCAGACTGATAGGCCGGTACGATGCAACTTCACTTGGTGGTTTGCCAGCTTTCAGGATTGGAATGATAATGGCCACTCGCCATACACGAGGACAGTCAGCATGTCGAAACGAGTCATTAAAGATGGCGAGAAGTTCTTGTAAAGCGATCGGTCCAAGAGCCTTTAAGAATGGTGGTGGGATGTTGTCAGGACCAGCAGCACCTTTCCTCTTTATTCGTTGGATTGCGGACGTTAGTTCTTTGATGGAGAAGTCAGAGCAGCTCTTGTCGTCGGCAAAGGGAGCATCGAGGCATTTCTTCAATTTGCGGTTAAGCATTCGGCCAGCGGTAGATGTTTTATGCTTACTGACATTGGCATAATGATTGACGAAGACGTTGGCTTTGGCTTTAGCGTCGGTGATCAGTCTCCCATTTACAGACATGGCCTCGTTTGGTGAATTAGCTTCTGGTGTACCATTGAGACCCTTTATAACTTTCCACATGTCCCGATCATTGCTGTTGGTCATGGCGCCTTCAAGTACCTCCTTCCAACTTTCTGTTTTTGCTTCGATGATGGCTTCATTGGCTTCACGGCAGGCCTCGATCCATTCTTGTCTGTTGTTGTTAATAGTACGCCGAAGATGGTTTCTGGTGCGTATTTTTGCTCGGACGTGCGGTGTCATCCACGGCTTGGCTTTGCGGCGAGGTTTAGTCTTCCCAACATGTGTTTCAGCTACTGAAGTCAGGATTTCTGTAAATCGGGCTAGACGTCTCGACAGGTTCGGTTCGGCTGTCAGTTCCCGCATGCGCTCATCAACAATCTTCCCAAAGTTTTCCCAGTCAACTCCCTGATGTTTCCATTTAGCTTGTTTCGGCAGAACTGGTTGGTACCGGACAGAGTGGCAAATTTCGAGGTAGATTGGTAGATGGTCAGAATCGCCGATCGGTTCTGTAGTCTTCCATGATGTTTTGGTCGACCATGTAGCACCACTGATAGAAAGATCAGGAGAGCTGACATTGCCAGTGATTCTGCTTGTTCTAGTAGGTGACCCGTTGTTGAGGATGTGAAGGTTTTGGTCATATACCCACTCTTCAATCTCATCACCTCGAGTATCTGGTGGTTGGACGGGATCCCACAGTGCTGAATGACCATTAAAGTCCCCGACGACTATGGAATCAGTGTTAACGGCAATCATTGATGGATCGAATCGTGTAACTTGGGTGTCAGTGTTTGGTAGGTATACATTATGCAGGTGGAGCCATTTGTTTCGAGCTGTGCATATACGGATGGTCTGTATTTCGAGTCCCATTCGCTCCGTAGACTGTAACTTCTCGAAGACAAGGTCGTTTTTGATGAATAATAGTAGGCCACCCCCGTTCAGAACCTTCCTATCCTTGCGAAGTGTGGCATACCCTTCAATGATCGGCGTCTTGTCTGCTTGGCGTAACTTTGATTCTTGCACTGCGCAGATGTCCACAGGTGAATGAAGTAGATGGTGACGAAGCTCGTAGAGTTTTGATTTGATGCCGTCGGCATTCCACTGCAGAATTGATAGTTGCTGACGAGAAGTACCTGGTGATGGTTGGGAAATCAGGCGGTTCGGATCTTGAGAAGGAACGGCTCTTGTATTGTTGCGTTTCTTTGCTGTACACGTATGACACTGCCAGTCCTCATCGCGGTCGCTGCTGTGTGGGCCAGTGCTGCACTTTTGATGAAAACCTTTCCCGCATGATTTACAACGTACCGGAACAGCATTTGATCGTAAAACAGCTGAACATTTACCACAACGTTCTCGTGACTCTTTAGCTTCAGCGAAAGTCATACCCTGAGCTCGAAGTTCGTTAATGCATGGTGGGTTTGAACGTAGCTGATCTCGTGTGGTTGGTCGGTTCTCTTGCGTCCACCTGCCATCGTGTTGTTGACATTTCCATTCCCTTGTAGCTAGGACGCGTTCTCTTACTTCTCGTCTTGGTTCGATAAAGCCACTGCAGGTTCTTGTAAGATGGCACACACTTGAACATGATGGATGAGAACAGTGGTAGGCGGAAGCTGCATACCTGGCTTGGATGGTCTTGTGGCACACGGAGCATGACATACCAGCAGCGGATGATCGAGTGTTGTTGTTCGAAGGATCAGCGGCTGTAGCTACTACCGGAAATCTCGTTGGAGCTGGATCAGTGGAAAGTATCTCGGTAGGTCCATTGCTGTGTAAGGGACATCTCCAGCGTATGATCTTGTTTGTGCTTTTAGCGTGACGAGTTTGAGTTGTTGTTAGTCCGTTACATCGTTGGTGGCATTGCGAATTACAATCAGCTTCAGCACAAGTAGGCGCGACGTCTTGTTTGATTCCCCTGTTAATCTTCTTGTTGCAGACAGTACATATGACAGGATGTTGATCAATCGGACGAGGTCCCGGGTTGCGTTCAATATCTCCAGATTGAAATATAAGTAAGGTCCAATTCCAGATATAAATGAAGAAATATGACGTCAAATTCCAGCTAAACATACTTCGTAAGCAGTAGCTGGATACCTGCTTACAGAAGTCCATGTCGAAATCAGGATCTGTACCGTAACTGTAGATGTTTGGGTGTAAAGTTTGAAGTCGAAGACTCACAAAGACAGTATACCTGTAGACTTAAATAAGTTCGTTCGTATATAGTCAATACGATCCGCACAGCGCCGACGAGGAGGCCTTATTCGTTGTTGTGCTAATAATGCATACATAAATGGTGACAGTAAGAATTTTTTTCATAGTAAACAAGAAAAGCTGAAAATATAGAAAAAGGGTATAGAAAGCAAAGGCTTGAGAGTTAATTTTGGAAAAACTAAGAGATGGTCAGCTGCGCTGATTTTGGTAAGGCTAAAACAAAGGAAAAATTTCCGTGTTCGGTTTATGGGAAGGGGGTGGGAAGCAACTCAATTTTTTGTGTTATATGCAAGCGCTGGGTGCATAATAAGTGCAGCGGGATAAAAGGAAGGTTGTCAGAAAATTCCTCTTTTAACTGCAAAAAGTGTTTGAGTGGAGTTCTATGTGCCAATCTTGAGATTCCAAGCGTGCCAATCTTGATAGTGAAGAAATTGAAGTAATTGAGACATTCTGTTACCTTCGTGACCCCATAAATGCCAGTGAAGGGGCGGATGCAAGTGTGACTGCAAGGGTTAAGAATGGATTGAGTAAGTTTCGTGAACTATTGCTACTGCTAACCAGTAGAGTTCTATCATTTCCAACCAAAGGCAGAGTCTACCAGGCATGTGTACGGAATGTTATGATGTATGGCAGCGAAACATGGCCAGTGAAAGCTGAAGGTCTGAGCTGCATGGAAAGAAATGACATGAAAATAATGGTGGATGTGTAATGTAACCCCGAAGGACAAGCTAAACTCCATGGATCTCAGGAAAAGATTAAAGTTGGATAGCATCAGTGAGTGCATGCAGAAAAAATGGCTTCATTGGTTTGGTCATGTGGAGAGAAAATATGACGATGATTAGGTGAAGAAGTGCATATCAATGAAGGTGGAGGGTGCCATTTTGAAAGGGAGACCAAGAAAAACATGGGAGGAAGTAATCAAATCGCAAAAAGATGTCACCAAAGATCTAGTAAAGGACAGACTAGCCTGGAAGTCCCTTTAATTGAACAGTCCAACTCATGTCAATATGTAAAACGGACGTAAAACCGAATATGATGATGATGATGATGATGATGATGATGATGATGATGATGGTGATTATGATGATGAAGCATCTTTACAGGTGATGGACGTTTTTTTTATTTCTTGTTGCCATTGGCGTTGAATGTTCTTTCCTAGCATCTCAAATGACTCTCTGGTCTAGGTTTTCATGAATGGTTGTGAGTGTGTCCAACACATTAGGATTGACATAACTTAAAAGGAAAACAGGTTCAAGGGGTCATTTTATACGACAGATATCAGCTTCTTCTTCTGCACACGAGGTTTTTCTCCTATTCTGCTACATTCTTCATTTCTCAACAATTTTCATTTTTCAATATCATTGTAGTCCAAGTCTGGATAGACAATTATATTGCATGTTAAATTTCCTGCAGGAAGAAAGAGAAATTATAAATTACTTTGAAAGTTTGTTTGAAGCACTATTTCGCTGTACAGTAAGAATACCCTCAACTATGCTGTTTGCTGACGATATTGTGCTGTGCAACAAAACCAGGAACGAGGCCGAAGAAGAACTGGAGGAGTGGAGATATGCCCTAGAAAGAAGGGGAATGAAGGTAAGCAGGGCCAAGACCGAATACCTGGTCGTGAATGGGAGAGAGGATGACAAGATTTGCATGCAAGGAGCAGATGTAATGAAGGCAAAAGACTTCAAGTACCTTGGATCCACAGTGCAATACGATGGGGGATGCGACAGAGAAGTGAAGAAGAGGATACAAGCAGGCTGGAACGGGTGGAGGAAGGTAACAGGGGTGTTATGTGACCGGAAGATATTGCCAAAAGTGAAAGGAAAAGTGTACAAAACGGTAGTGCGGCCAGCTTTGCTATATGGGCTTGAGACGGTAGCGACAACAAAGAAGCAGGAAGCTGAGTTGGAAGTGGCTGAGTTGAGAATGCTGAGGTGGTCACTTGGGGTCACACAGCTAGATAAAATCAGAAATGAAAACATCAGAGGAACAGCACACGTTAGAAGATTAGGAGAGAAGCAAAGGGAAGGAAGACTGAGATGGTACGGACACGTGGTCAGAAGAGAAGATAGCTACATCGGGAGGAGAATGTTGAGGATGCAACTGCCAGGGAAGAGGAAGAGAGGAAGACCAAAGAGAAGATATATGGACGGAATTGAAGAGGATATGAGGACATTAGGAGTGAGGAGAGAGGACGCTGACGACCGCGCCAAATGGAGGCGATTGATCCGCTGTGGCGACCCCTGACGGGAGCAGCCGAAAGATGAAGAAGAAGTAAGAATACCCTAAACCTCTGTGTGTGTTTTTCGCGAGGACAAGTTCAACACCTGTTATGCGGATGTTCACTTCCTAGTTAATTTAGGCACAATTCACACTTCAAGTTTACTAGTGGTGAAAAAAAGTTTGATCCATGTTCGTTAAACAAATGACATATCAAGAAGAACTGAAGGTACACGAGGCGTCAATCGCATGCCCATGACAAGTGAAACTATTTAAGGGAGATTTGGTTGTTTTTTAGGTCCAGAACAGTAGGTCTCAACAAGTCTTGTACAAAGGGAAAAGACTGCAAGAGCTTATTAAATGAAAAAAATTTGTAAGTAAAATAATGATCTCAAAAAACACATTACTGTGACACTCAATGAAGGAAAGTTACCTCCTTAACACTTTCCAAGGACATATCAACGTTAATATCATCATCAGTAACGCTATTCGTCGTTGGTCGACATGGCGCCCTCTATCAAACGTGTAATGTCTCTCCAGGTTTTCTATCTCTTGCTGATTCTTCTATTTCCTCAGTTCCCATTTTCAAGTTTGCTTCTTTTTAGTTGTTGTCAATGTTAAGCAGGGGCTAAAAAATGTTTTGGCCTCTCTTTCGACACAAGGTTGTTTAATGATTGCAAACAGGCTGGATGTGTGTGTATGTGTGTGTGTTTGTGAGTGTGGTGAGGATAAAGACACAATTTAAAACAGAATGAGTGGGGTAGGAATTGTAAATTTTAAGTCCGTAATTGATAAGTTTGGAAGATATATTTGCCCACTAAAGCGAATCACACTACATTATAATTCGAAAGCAGGTGGAAGCAGAGGAATACGGTAGGTGCCTTTCAATTAATAACTCTTGGACAAAATTCCACAAGCAGTATGACACTATGATTATGGCTTCATCCAGGCTGAATTTTTTAACTTTTTAATCGATAACTGTTTTTATTATAATTTTTTCTAACGTTCCAATTCTCATTTTTATTTTTTAGAAAGTAGTTTTTCAAAGTAACCCCCAGAAAATGCTATTTATTAAGTTCAATGATGCAACGTTATACGTTATATACTTTTTATAATTTTAATTATGCAATGAAGTGGTTTTTACTTGGCCTTGTGGGTGATGTTTGTGCAGCAGCTTATCATCATAACAGTGTACTCATCAGCCAGTTTATTATATTATTACCGTTTGATAGCCGTCATTAGAAGGAGCATCTTCTTTCAGTTTTTATTACTATAATATGAATTTTACATGGCGGGAAGTGTTTCTTCAAATGTCTTTAAAGATACATAACTCCTTCATTTATAAAAATATCCCATTTAGTTTGACACCTGATGGTTTGGGTTTTGCCTTTTTGCTCATTTTTATAGACCAATTGATAGTCAACTTGTGATAAAAATGGGTAGGTTCAAGGGGCTAACAGGTTTCTTTCATAGTTTCTATCCTGAATGTGTTTATAAGGAATATTATAAGAGTCTTTAGAGTGAATTTAGGGTGAATTTTATAAAGAGTAATAATCTTGAAAACTCTTGACTGAGGCTGTAGTAGAAATTGCACAAATATCAACAGTGTATATGAGTCACCAAATCATCCTGAAAGATAAAGACATCAGTCTTTGATCCAAAGTTCATCCTAATGCACTCGTTAGCCATGCCTGCCTTGTTTGTAAGGCATTGAACCTGACAGTGGAACACTAAAGGTAAATTTTAGTAATGGTGCTTCCCAACAAAAAGATACTGGGCATCCACCATACTGACCATGTGACAAATAAAGAGTTACACAGGAAAAACTAACATACAGATAACCACATGAAAACTCAGATGGTATGATCATGTATCTTACTTGACTTGCCTGTCAAAAAATGTGCCACAAGGCACAGTACAAGGAAAGAAAAAAAGAGGAAGACAATATAAAATATGGAAGGACAACAGGCAATGGTGGACTGGAGTGTTGCTGGGAGAAACAGATAAGGCAGCAGAGGATCTAGGAAGAAGAGGAAAAGTGGTGAATTATTTCAAGGATACACCAGGTGGTATCTAGATAAAAGACCTTTTGGTGGTGACAAAGCCTTAGAAAGTTTTTAATTTTTTTACTGTCTGCCACAGCCATTTTCTGTATGGTTACAGGTAGCGGTTTACCTTCCATATACCCACAGGTCTTTCTTTGTGACTCACAAACAAAGTTAGCATCCTGGTCAAGTCATCAGTTAAAAACAAAAAGAGATGAATTGTAACTCATTTTGCTGGTTTTTATGATGGAGTACCAGTGAGTGTAGAGTACATTGTTCCTTATCCCAGTGGATTTCTTTGACTTCATCTTGAACTATTTATTTGTAGTTTTAAGCAATACTGAATAAAATTCTGCATGATGTTTTATCTTGTTCACATTTCAAGGCTTTTAAGTACTTGCCTTGACTTTTGACAATGTAGTAATGTGTTATTAACTTGACAACCTGGAAAACAAAAATTTCAATGAACATATCAATTGAAGTAGTAATATACAATATAGTATACTCTGTATTAACCCACTGGAAGTATGTGATATTTTCATCAATTTGGCCAACATTTCATCTTTAACTGAAGTTTGTTAAAACCAGGGCATTTCGTACAACAGTGTAATAATTTTCATCATTTTTATCACCATTGTCAAATCTGTGTAGTTCTGGTCTGTTTTTGTTACCATCAGGATCATTTTCATCCCAGTTTAGAATGTTGAACCTTGTAATACATCCTTGGTAGAGGAAAAGGCACCTACCAAGAATTTGAAGTTTTGGTTGATCATATATAACAAATTGAATCAGTGTCTGGGGATGACACAGTTATACAGCATGTAGGCCATAGGCTCAAAAATGTTGAGTCTAATTTTTGCAGTGGTGTGGTTTTCCATGAAAGCAGTATAAAAATGATTCCTTTGAGTTACCCAGAAGTAACTGCTTTTGTTTCTAAACTTTTTTATCTAAGGTCACATTATTTTTTTTATCATAGCATCTGTAAGAATACTCATCTTTATAAAGCTATAGATTAATTTGTTTAATCTCTGCTGCTAATCTCTGGCCTCTGTTCAGATCAGGAAGCTCAAGTGTGTCCTTTATTTTTACAACCTTTTGAGTAGGCCATGTCTTTTAATGTGTGGGCCATGCATCTGTGCCTTGTCACATGCCAAGAGTTGCCCAGATACATTTGTGTTCATGCTCCATTGTTAAACATTCCATCAATTTCATGTAAAAGCTAGGATAGCAGTTTTTGCCTGCTTGTTTTCATATATAGAATAAATACTAAAGTTTTTATTCTTTATAAACATCAAGAAATAAAATAAATATACCTCATTTTTTCTTCAAACAATTCATCCATGTTGGTGATATTATCAACAACTGTGATTAACAATCATAGGTCACACATATTGAAAGGAAGTCTTGTACTTGGACAAACAGACTTTATTACTAGTTTTTCAAGATGGCAAGCAGTGGTTGTAAAGGTCTTGCAGTGATGAAATTTTCTACTCATGGAAGTATGGAAAAGAAAGAGATATGACTGCAAAATGAAATGGAAAATTGAAAATTGAATCATAAGAAAATCATTTGCCTCCTTTCACAAGGAGCATGATCTGTCATGCTCCAGTCAAAAACCAAATGGCAAGGTCTGTTTTTGAGCCCAAACGTTCTTTACACTACAGAATATATGCACATTTTATGATTAGTTTCATTGGTTATCTGTAGATTAGATACATGGTGCACATGTGCTACATGTATTATTTTGAAATATTTTCTCAACAATAAGATACTAAACCATGGCAAAAGTGCCTCTCCACCAACCTGTTGTTAAATCAAATTTTACAAAAAAGGGTTGCCTGATATTGAATAGAACTTCTGGAGGTGATCAAAAGCATATCACCTTGATAAAAAATTGGTGATTCACAGGTGATCAGCATTGTTCAGTTGCCTCATAATGACATGACTGGTTACTTTCATTGACTGCTTGTATAACAGATGCCTGCACCCCTTGTGCTACATGTATCATATTATAACATTTTCTCTTCACATAAATACTTAACTTTTTAGAAAAGAAAAAGGAAAGCAAGTGTATTTGATATTTCATGACATGGACCAAATGATTTTCACTATGTTGTGTTTAGAGAGATACTTATTAAGTAATTATTCACATGAATTCATCTTTCACCTGCAGCCTCAATTTGGGTACTGGTTTGTTGAATTGTTTCTTTCTTTAAGTTGGTATTCCAGAGCCCACAGTTTATTCAATTGACCCTAGCCACATTCCATCTTTTTTTTTATCCATTCAAGTGGTGTTAAATCATTGCTACTTTTGTCAGTCAAATTTTCTGTCACTTCCCAATTTGAGCTCCATCACCCTTCAAACATAATCTTGCACAACCCTTATTTTGACATGGGCAAACTACAACAGTTTTTTTTTCTCATTGTGCTCTTCACTTCTGATTATTCCTTCATTTCATTATTTGTTTTACTCTCCTCCCACCTTACCCCAAGTATGTATCTTAGGTAATTTATCTGATAAAAAGTTCTGCGTATGTATCCAGATTTAGTCATATACATGTAGTTATATTTTTGAATATTTATTAACATCTGCCTCAAATTTAGCTCATCACACATGCTGTGAAAGTCTTAGTAAGGCAAACACATAACACAAGTGTTGAATAAAAGTCGGAACAAAAATATGTCTTTATTTGTAAAATGGATGTTAAACCAAATATAATGATGATGATGATTATTATTATTATTATTATTATTATGATGATGATGATTTGAAAAGAGATCACAAGAACTTGAAAAAGTCAATCATCATTCTTTATAGGTTCAAGGAAGAAACTTTCCCTTCATGTGCTTTCTGTACTATGTTAATTATGTCAGCTGCTCTAAACCTCAACTTGATGATCTTCCTTCTATCTTCAGGCAGTTGTAAACTTTCACTACAGAATGAATGTGTAGTTGTTTTAAGGGTGCTCAGCTGAAGGTCACCATTCATTGTTGTTACATTGCAATCCAGGTCATGGATCAGCTCCTCAAATTTCAGATGTAAAATATTCACCAACTGATCTTTTTGAAGAAACTATTAGTTGGTTGAAGTAAATAGGTCATGTTCTTTGCCATGGTTAATATGAAATCCCAGATTCCTCCAACTTCTTCCACAGTTTTTTTTGTATCTTGAGCTTTGAAAGCATTGTTGCCTCCACATTTCTCCTGTGTATCTCATTGAAAGAGATAAGAATATCATTTTGGAGTATTTTTGGCAGACACATCTCTGTTTTTCCCTTGTAGATATCTGCAAAGAAAGCAGTTTACCACTGAGAGTCTCTACCAGTGTCAGCATAATTGCATGCTTGTCATCACCACCTGCTACCGAATTGTACATGGAACCTTTTTTTGTCATGGCTACCTTACTCGTTAGGGCATATTTGGATAGATGTTGATCAGCATTCAATACAAATTTTGTTTTCAGCAGCACAGTTTGGAACTTGGTACTTTACCTGCCCATTTGCTGGTACATGTGTTTTCTTTGTACTCGTGCTTTGCTCAGGTGAATGGCCAAATTATTATGTGAACAAATTTAAGTTCTATTGGTCACATTAAGAGTTCCTTCTTGTGCTATATCCAATGATCTAAAATAATTGCCAAAAGACATCCAGAATTTTCTTTCATTCTACAATATTTTCTGCTGGAAATTTCTACTTTGATAAGCTTAAAGAGCTTTGATAGTCAGAATGTTGAATATGTAAAACTTCCAACTTTAAACTCTGCTCAAATTCCTTAATTAAATACNTGGAACTTGGTACTTTACCTGCCCATTTGCTGGTACATGTGTTTTCTTTGTACTCGTGCTTTGCTCAGGTGAATGGCCAAATTATTATGTGAACAAATTTAAGTTCTATTGGTCACATTAAGAGTTCCTTCTTGTGCTATATCCAATGATCTAAAATAATTGCCAAAAGACATCCAGAATTTTCTTTCATTCTACAATATTTTCTGCTGGAAATTTCTACTTTGATAAGCTTAAAGAGCTTTGATAGTCAGAATGTTGAATATGTAAAACTTCCAACTTTAAACTCTGCTCAAATTCCTTAATTAAATACACATTTTACTATTCAGAATTCATTTTTTATTAATGCTCAAAGTTCAATCATTCAAAATTTGAATTCAAACCATGAGAAGCCATTTGATACATGTGGCAGCTCATATAAAAGTACCTTTATTGCTCCAGAAAATTGAACAGTATGGGTTTCAGATGAATTTCAGCAGCTGATTTTAGATTTTCCAAATATAGTGCTGACTATCACAATGGCTACTGGTACAAACTGTTTACAGTTTTCTGCTGGCCTGCAATTGTACCATGTGTATGACAATAGAGTCAATTGAAAACCAAATGTGCATGACAAACTTGAGTTAACGAGGGACCTGAACAAACACCATGATAGATTTGCAGTTGCCAGGAAAATTCTGTTGTCTGGCTATGTAATTTTAAAGAGAAGGTTGGAAGTATAAACTTTACTACATATTTAGATGACAGCAAGTTCATTTTGAAAGACCTTGTTCTTGATGAAGAGGAAGAAGTTGAGGAATGTGAAGACCATTAGACTTGTGAAGAAAAAATCTCCAAGTTTGAAATGAGTTCACTTTACATTGAAAATACTTTTTTTTTCTTGATTATTTGTTCTTATATCCACTGTAGAAACATACAGAAATTAAGAAATCATAAATTTAGGATTACCAAAATAAAAGCATGAGTAATGAAGGGGATACAATATTTCAGATGTGTTTTAAGGAATTTTTAAAGTAGCATTTGTTAAGTAAGTCACACACATACTTTTGCATAATAAGGTATATTGCTTTTAATTTGTGTAGGGAATATATAAATACAGAAGTCAAAGATTTTGCAGAAAAGAACCCAGAAGTAGCAGTTTATGTTTTCCCTCGAGAAGGAAAACCACCCAGGCTGGTTGCAAGTTTTTGTAAGTAGATTGGCTGTTGATATCTTAGCTTCATGTTTATTGAAACTGTGATTACCCACACAGAAGTGACAACTTATTGAACATCAGCTGTTTCATTTTGATAATTTTTAGCACTGTTGCAGTTGGACATATAGTTTTAAATAATAAGAGCTTTTCAAAATTCCAAACTATATGTTGAATCTAATGTTTTGCCAACAAGAAATAGTTTAATGGGGTAGCAACAACCACTAGATAATTTGGTTGATGTCAAGTTGAGTGTAATGCAGATGAGATTATTTACATATGCAATACTCAGGGAAATGTAATGGCCTCTTTGGGAAAATATTTGAAAAATCAAAAATAAAACCCATAATTTAAAAAGCACATTTTTAGCAGTTCTAGTGAAATGCAAGAGTAGACTTTTTATGGAAGCATTACTCTTCATGTTCTTTCATATTATTGTAAAAATTTACTTATTTGGTATTGCAAGTTTGTTCCTAGTTCTGACCTTTTAAACAAGAGTAGCAAAAGTTTTTTAATGAAACATGAATAAGCTGACTTTTACTGTGAAAAGACTTAAAGACTGTTTGTGATCTGTGAGTAGTCAAAATCTTCATATCATATTTGCTTTTGCAAAACACAAGTTTGTTTCACAGCATCCAAATTTATTAAGGGTGTGCTGTACTCAATGCAGTAACCCAGTTTGAGCACCACTCAACAGATAATCTAGATCCATTCTCTGTTAAGCTAACTTTATTGTAGATCATCGAAAAATCTCTAACTGAAAATAGAACTGTGTGCTTTGAACAATGGGAGAAGAACAATGAACACAAGGCTTACGTTTGTAACTACAGGTAGGTACAAATGTTTCAATACAAGCCTAAACCCATTACTTGAATTTCTTTGCAGCAACAGAAGTCAATTTTCTTGGGACTGAAAACCAAAATATACTCCAAAGAAATTGATTAGATCGGTATGCATTGTCATCAAGATCAAAATCAGTTGCCTGGCACAAACATGGTTGGAAAACCATAAAGAAAGCCAAAATGAAACTGCACAAGAACAGAAGTCCAAAAGAGATCTGAAAGTAAAAACTTTCCTGAGTCTGGCATAAAATGTGGACAAAGAAGCTAACATCTTTTGGTCAGTCACTACAGTAAGAATGAGTCAGCCACCTGGCCAAAGACAACAATGTTAGCAGTGCAATGGTTGCCTGGAACCATAAGCAAAGGAGTCTGATACTGCCAAGCAGTATCTGGTTAGGCAGTCACAAAATCTGGGTAAGAGTTAGAAGAAGGAGACCGATACAAGAAAAATAGGTAAAAAGGGGGCAGAAAAAATGACAACTTAAAGCACATGAAAGGCTTATCTCATGATTCAAGTTCCTGATCTGTCTAGTACCTGGGCCTGACCAATGTTCAGTGCCCCTCACAAACCCTTTACACACTGGTATCAGTTGTAGGATACTGCCTACTGCCACCTGATATCCCCAAAGGCTAGGTCCTTATCTATGGCCTCAACCCAGGAAATGCAGAATGCCTTTGAGTGGATTGCCCATGCCATTGGTTGAAGAGAATTTTTTTAGGAATGGCAATGCTGCCCATCCAACAGCTGTTGGTAGCCACTATAAATGTGCTGAGCAGATGCATTGTTTTATTAGCAGCAGTGAAAAACATCTATAGTATATGTATGCATTGCACAATGAGTCCAGCACTGACACACCTAATAATTTTCTGTAGACAGCCCATCTAAAAGCACTCCTGACACGGTAGTTCCACCGTTTTGTATTTCCACGACTCACATTTTTGTGGTCAATGTCAGATGATGAGAGAAGAGGCATTGCAGAAGTCCACAGAGGGTTTCCCAGTGAGCACAGAGATCTCAGTGTGCGCAAGCCATGCTGTGAAAGTGGAGCCCAGGTGGTCAAAGGAATTTATTTGCTCAATTTGTTTGCACTTAAATTAGACAGTAACTGATGAATCATCAGATGCTAGAATCTTGGCCTTTGCAAAGCTTATTGTGAGGATGATGAAATGATGCAAAGATGAAAAACGATATACCGTTTTCATTCAGGTGATCTGCTGCTTGGAGCTCAAGAACACCATTCCAGGATTAGCATTTTCCACCCCAGCATTCAAATCTCTAGCTACTAGTGCTATGTTTGCCTTAGGAATGCCACTGACAGCAGATTGGAGACTGGTATAATACTCTTCTTTTGCTGAGCCAATGTCGTTTTGGGGAGTATATACACTGACACTGAGCATGTCGATATTGCCAGTATTCAGGTCAAGTATTGCCAGCCGATCAGACATAGGTTAAAATTAAGTACACATTCATTACATTTGCTGTTAACCAAAACGCCACTCCACAATGGCCATCCTCCTCACCTAAATGGTGGAGATGATAAGACTGCTTGCATTAACAGCAAGACAATAAAGATCAGTTTTAGAGTCCATTCGAAACAGTTGCAAACAACCATCAAAACGAAGGTCTCTATGGGAAACACTATCAATGAGACTCGTGTCGCAAAGTGCTAGAATGCGAAGTACTTTGTAATGAAGGAGAACTTTAATAAAGAAAAATGGAAAAAGAAGGTTGGGACTACTGAAAGCTAAGTAGATGTCCTAAAACCATAACCTAGACCCTGGTCGTTAGCAGGCCAATTAACTAAACCCCCATGGTAATTGTGGTAGTATTAAATGTAACAAGAGCAGACAAAGTCTATCACGAACTAGGAGTAGTTAGTAAAAGAGTAGGGGAATGGGTTGATCGGCCAGGAATAAATCCGAAATAGGATCTTATATAGAGTGTATTAGTTGGAACAGCTGCCAAACTGAGAAGAACATATCCATTATTGTTGTGGCAGGATAATTGAAAATGTTTTGTCCAGTAGCCTAGGTTTGTGCCATAGGTACTAAATCCGGAACTAGTTGAGCACTCCCCTTGATTGGGCTTACCATACATTCCTGCTCGAGCTAGGAGTGGAAGAGTAGTGTAAATGTGTGTCTTGAGTAGGTTTCCATGCGATCTGCATATAAGTACCATCTGGCAACAAGTAATAAGTTGCTTGTTAATGGTCGAATAGGTCTTCATGTTTACTATAACTGCCTGGGCAAGTAGGATTCTGCTGAGATGTGGTTTCAGTTTCGGGGGCTACCCTGTGATTTTGTATTGTTTTTTACCATTTTGCGACCAGCCTTTGAAAACATATTGTAGTAAATGTGCAACTGTGCATTTTGTGGCCCGATCAGATGGTCAGATGGTATGCAAGGCTTCAAACACTTCACATAAGGATCAGTTTGATTGTTTAATAATAGTAATAATAATAATAATAATAATAATAATAATAATAACAATAATAATTGATGTTCGTAAATTGCCTTGAGTTTTGTATTTAAATTTTTAATACCTTTTTATAATATTTTTTACCCTTACAAACAATTTTTTTCTCCCACAAATAAAACATCCAATTTCACTCACCCTAGGTCACTGGTAGTGACCCAGTGTTTGATCTTAACAAAGCAAATCAAAGTAAAGTTTTGTAATAATAATAATAATAATAATAATAATAATAATAATAATAATAATAATAATAATGATAATGTAGCAATTTTGTATCAATCTTGCGCAAAATAATACAAACGCCGACATGACTGCGTAGCCAGAGCACTCCACTGGGATATTTTACGTCAGCGAGGGTTTGAAATTAGTGACAAGTGGTACCAACATGAACCTGAAAGCGTTGTTGAAAATGAACACTTCAAAGTATTATGGGACTTTACAGTACAGACGGATCTTGAAATACATGCGAGAAGGCCAGACATCATAATAGTGGATAAAAATTTGAATGAAACGATCATAATAGACGTAGCCATACCAGTTGATGTGAACATAAGAAACAAGGAACAGGAAAAGATCATAAAGTACCAAGATCTAGCCAGAGAAATCAGAAAGATTTGGAATGTGTCAACCAAGGTC
>RDPX01000206.1:175802-208872 GCA_003991215.1 Morbakka virulenta
TCTAGAGATTGAGATAGGTAAAATGTGGCATCTGAGGACAAAGACAATACCAGTGATTGTTGGAGCATTAGGTCTTATTAAGAAAGGAACTGACATCTTCCTGAAGCAAATACCCGGTGAACCCTCATTACAGGAACTGCAAAAAATTGTTTTGAATGGCACTGCCCATCTTCTTAGGAAAGCCCTCTCCATTTAATTGTTGGGAATTGATGTTCGTGGTTTTGTCAGAAAATGATTTTTTTATGTTTTTATGTTTTGACCGGTTTGAATGACACCCTTCTTGTGCACCTTAAAAGTTTTTGTTACCCAACTTCCCTTACCCTAGGTCACTGGTAGTGACTCGGTGTTGGATTTTAAAATAGCAATTCTAAAGAATTTTACAATAATAATAATAATAAATAAGGTTTTAAAGACTGTTATTCCCGGAGTGACTAGGGAGGATGAGGATCCAAAGCCTAAAAATGCGACATATGTCTAGTGGAGGATGTATCCCCTGACAGTCCATTCCTATTCTTGGCCTTCTCGCGGCAGAGTTCCGTGGAAGTAACAGGAGAAGGGGGAAAAGGCGAGTTTTTGGTCCCTTAAAATACGGGTAGGTGTGGCTCGTTAGCTCTGGCTAGCAACCAACCTAGGGAAAGGTAAACTCTGACTACAAGCCAGGGCAGATAGGCCCTTAAGTCTTGGATGAGAACCTGTCTCGTGAAGGACACGCGAAGTGATACTCGTAACTCAAGATGTCAATCGTGCGAGGAGTGAATATCCCGCTCCGTTATAGGCCAAGAACGATATTTGGTGAGAGATGGCAACCCTTATAAATAGAAGCTTTATCTAGAGAGCCGGGAAATTTTGGATGGACTGTTTCCCCGTGCGTATTTAATATACTTTTATGGGACACTTAGATTACATTCAAATTCACCCAAAAACTAATTACACCGATGAAGCACTTGAGAGACAAAAGTGTAGCAAATATGATAAATGCTGGCTCATAAAGAAGCAATAACTGGATATCTTTTATCAAATCACACTGATGAGGAGAAGAGGTTTTCAACCAAATTGATAAAGATAAAAGAAGGAAACGTAAAAGATTTATGGAATGGCTTAAAAGACAATGGGATAAGCAATTTCCAGAAAAAGCGAGAATATCAAAATAAAATTTACGAGATAACACTGCAATTTTCAAATGGGAGATAAAGATTTCGTGACTAGTGGAAACATTAAGAACAGATATTAGAGTAATGCTGGTAATGAAAATAATTCAGCAGAAACAAGAAAGAGGATCAATCATTCTAATTGGACATTGGGGGTGAAAGTGAACTTGATTAAAATTGATAGAAGCGAAAGAAAGAAAGGAAGATGTTTTATTCAACGTATCAAGGAGACATGGAATAAAAGATACAGTAGTGAACGAATTACAGCACAGTGCTCGAGGGATAATGCTGCAAGATTTAAGAAAGATAAAGCGATAACGAACCTTATTGAAGTGAGGGCAGGGCAAGGCGTGGTAGAAGAAAATATTGATAGAAGAAGTGAACAGAAGGCAGATAATATTAAACCAAAGAAAGAAGATAAGAACATTGTTAATAGTGAAGAAAGGGAACAACAGTAAAGAATATCAACAAGAGTAGAAACCAAACAGAAAAGAGTGCTGGGTAACGAGGATGAAGACACAAGAGAAATGAGAACAAGTTTTTTGAACAACCTTCACAAACTGACTACTACAACAAGAGAGGAAATTGAAGAAAGGGAGAGGTTGATGAAAATTAAAGCAAAGCTAAGAAAAGAAGGGATAGCACGAGCAAACAACATGCTAGAAAGATAATTAGAAGGAAGTGATGATATGTGTAAGATGATTGATGCAGTATATGCAAGAACAACTGAGGAAAGACTAGGAAAGAAACGAGAGGAAAAAGAGAGTAAGAAAAACAACAGCAACAATAGAGGAAATAGAAGAATTAGGAAGTTGGAATCTAAGATAAAAGATGTAAGACAGATAGTAGCAAGAAAGGCAAATGAATTACATCGAAGAAAGATCAGGGGGAAAGCAACATAAAAAGAAAAGAAGATCCTTGGAAAGTTGAAAAAATTACCCCAGAACCAACTGGTTGAAAAACAACAACTATTGAAAAAGAAAGAGAAATGGTTGGAAGAGTTAAGACATTTGAGGGTAAAGTTAGGAAGAATCAAAGTAAAAGATGGATAACATAAAGGATAATAGCATATTTAGGGAGAATCAAAGACGATTTTATAGAGGTATTGAATCAGAACAAGAAAGGAAAGGAAAAATTCCAGAAATACAGAAGTCTGTACAATTTTGGGCGGGTATACGGGAAGATTAAAATGTGATACCTTACAAGAAATAGGTGAGAAGAGTGGCACAGAAGAGCAGGGTAAAGATTACATGGATGAATGAATTGGAAATCACTACGAGAGGATTATATGAAATGGTAAGAAAGAGAAAGAACTGGTCGGTGGCATACAAAACTACTGGTGGAAGTTTATTGGTCCCAGGAAATCAGTGGTGAAATGTATGAATAAGTGGATTGAAAGCTCGCAGGAAATGCCAAAATGGATGACAGATGGAAGGACAGTGTTATTGCCAAAGACAATGAACTTGAATAATGAGAAGGAATATCGATGAGTAAATATTTGAACACCTGTTACAAAATTTTTATAAGTATGGTAGCCAAGTACATGAAAGAGTTTGCGAGCACAAAAGGAATTTGGGAATTTGGGGGAAAAGTCAACTGGGGACGTGGTCGAGAGTGTTTGGAACAGTGGATCAATTGTTGGTAGATAACGCCTTAATGGATGAAGTGAGGGGTAAGAAAAAAAGCCTGCCAGTGGCATTCTATGATTAGCAAGAACCGAATGATATGGCCACACATGATTGGACGGAGATAGTTTATAGATGGACGGGAATACCGGATAAAGTTTAAGAACTCTTAAAAGTAACGATGAGAAGATGGCGCACACGATTGGAAATAGATGACAGTGAAAAAATAAAAGTAAGGAGATGGTTAAACATGAAAGAAATGTTACTGCAAGGAGACAGTTACTCACCGATTGGGTTTTGTCTGACAGAGGTATCATTCGCGATGGTATTAGAGGAGACAGATGGGAGCACCAGGAGAAAGAGCCATCACCAATGAATAGCCTGTGGCTATTCATAGGTGATGAAACCATTTAGCAATGTTTTGCTGTAGCCAGACTCCTAGCATAGCCTCTCTTTGACATTTGACATCCTGAGACTTATTTTAGTTAACCTTGAAGTAAGTCCTCTAATCTTTTTCCATAAAAATGTAAATCCAAAAACAGGTTTTCTAAGCGGTAACTAGTGCCTTATGAATCCACTCATACTTATTTGAATTTGAAACATAAACTTGACCAAATATCCTACTTCAGATTTATCATAACCGAATCATTTTGGCATAAATTGTACGATTACCTCATCGTGACATTTTCCAAACTACACTTCACTGCAATTCCTTGATAAAAGATAAATGCACAAATCGTCAAATGTTCTCTTTCCTTTCTTAACAATTATACTACATATGTACAATAAATTCACAAACCTGTTTCCTTAGGAGTCAAAAAATCAATTTTGTCTGTAGAAAACTTTCTCCACAAACCCCTCACGCTGTGTAGGTCAAGAACTATCACTGTAAGGTTGAAAAACGTGACACTGAAGTATCTTAATTTATGGGTGCCAGGAAGGGAGTTATATTTATTCTATTCGGTTGGACATTAGCTTCTATGTTTTTCTAAAAACTACAGCCAGTTTCACTACGAAAAATTGAATGTCATTGATGACGAGAAGTAAATCGGGGCGTAAAGGGTCACCACTGGTAATACAAAGTGAGGAGAAACCAAGTACGCCAGCATAAAGCGAAGATGCGCGAGTTGCTTTCAGGGTATTAGCAAGAAACTGCAGTGCTGGGTTATGACACCAGGTGTATCGACCTTGGTCAAAAGAGGATAAAGATTATTTCCATGGTCTACTTTAAGACTCTTTAGAAAACCCATTGTGACATGATGTCAAGATAGCCATTAGTCATTGGAATGCAAAGGTAGAGGACAACCGCACAGTAATGGAAAACTACATTGGACCCTTCTGAAGTGCAGCAAATACAAATAACAATGAAAATGACTCATTGGCTCCTGCAACCGGAATAGCTTCTGCACGGGCAAAGCACCTACTTTAATCACAAGTTCATGTACAAGTTCACCTGGAATTCACCAGATAGCAACACTGAAAACGAGATCGATTACATCTGCATCAGAAGAAACTTAGAATAAAAAACGGCATAAAACGACTAAAAAATGGTATTAATCTGCTGACAAGGCATAAAAAAGGCGAGGTGAAATCAGGAAGATTGACAAACGGTATGAAAAACTCGGAATCCCTCGGTAAGGTTTTTGAACAGTGTTAGAACAACTGAAACGGAAGAGTACTGGCAAAGAAAACCGAAATAGATCGCTGTAATGAGAGAATCCAAAAATTTAGGAAAAACCGGCTTTTCAACTGCCAAAAAAGATTGTTTTCTGAACCTATTGGGAAAAATCATGGGTGAAAGGAATTAGCAGATGCGGAAGAAAGAAGAGGTTTTTGGAATGGAATACGGGAAGAGAGTAAAGAATATAATTATAATGCAGAGAGACTTGAAACACTCAAAGAAAAAAGTAATCATCGCAAGCAAAAATTTTTGGTCATAATTGAGAAAAGTGTATTAAAGCAAAGTAGAAAGTTCCAAATTGGAAGCCTCCTTGAAGAGGTGTTCAGGGTTTCAAATAGAAGAAGAGTTAAAGGAGAGATGTTTATATCGGTAGTTTTGTTTCTTTTATTTAATACCTATGCTATGCCAAAAAGATAAAGGTATAACGGTAGTAATATTTGCTGAAGTTTTAAAGTTGATGGTTTTAAGTTGTTGATGGTTTTAAGAATACAAAGAAATGGTTTTAAGAATACAAAATGGTATTTAAGTAAATCTATGGTGATGGAGGATTTCTTGGGATTCCGAAAAGATTTATTCCTTTCCATGACACAGTTTATATCAGACATGATACTGATACTCTAAATAGTCGAGAAAGGCATGTGTATAAAGAGGTATGGTCAACTTTTTCTCACTTTTTACCGATTTATGTACAAGAAGACTCCGATAAAATTTTGACTTAGGGAACTTTTATTAGAATTCGGGATTAATTTAGCATTATTTCCACATTTACATTATCTTGGTGTATTGTTTAATTTTAATTGTTTATATTGTTCTTGCATTTGTGTTTAAAAAACCTTTTAGTTTTTCAACCAGAAATTTTTGTTGGAAATGCCTTTTTGTAATTTAGATATTAAGTTTGTATTTTGAATAATGCCATTCGTAATGGTCACGGCATTTGTCAGTGCCACACCATTAGCGCCATCATCGCTGTAACTGCTACCATCGACTCATCTCTGGCATTGCCATCATCTTTTCTTTCAGTGCCATAATTATTCTTGCCTTTGCCATCATTATTGCTACTCAGTACTTTCCATTTTGCAGGACAAACAATAACAGCAATTTTGTAATCGTTTAATTTTTTATCCTGTTGAAACATTCGGTATGAATAAACAAATATATGAATAATTGAAATAAATTGCTGCTGTTGCTATCATCATTGTTACTATTGCCATGATTATCACTTCCATTGTCACGATCGTCAAGCCAACTGCTGTTATTATCATTATAGTTACTACCATTTTGTCAATGCTGCTATTACCATTTATCGTTCTTGTTTCGTCATCATACGGCCAATTATACTATTATCTTTTGCAAATAACTGTTGTCATTGTTTTGAAGTCGAATATTTAACCACGTATAAAAAAGAAAATAAGTTTTATTTTTGTTCTCGATGATAAAATTGCTCTGCCTTTGCATTTACACTTTTTCCCACTTTTACTGTAGTAAATGGAACGTCGAAAATTATTAATGTGAGGGGCATGGAACCGAATGATATTGCTGTTTGGATGCAAAGATTGCGGGAAGAAAGCAATAAGCCATGGCGAAAAGAAAGATTGAGAAAAACAACATTGACAGATAAACCATCAATTCAAGGGACGTGGGACCCATTTATGCATAAACCGTTACCGTTATCCCCAACAGATAATAATGCGTGATGTATGCATAAGTTACTAACATTTGGATTTAGTGGTACGTGTAATGGCAAGCTAGTGTTTATGTACAGCAAACTTGCTCAGAAAATTGGGCAGGTGTGTAATTTTTTAGTTAAAAAGCAAACTAGACTAGAAAAATGTATTTGCTGTGGTGCAATGTTGGCCCTGTGGTAAATCATTGTTTTCCATCGTAGCTGTTCCCAGTACAAGGTTCACAATGCGTTTGTTTGTGTTTCCAATAAGCTTTCTACTTTGATTGGTCGCTTCCATCCGTAGAAGCCATCTCACGTCCTCGTGATGCCGTCAGTTTCAGACTTTTCTGTAGCTATTACTGCAGTAAATGTTCTGATAAACCATAGTTCGCTCAAAATCATTTTTTGCGATCTTGTTGGTAACTTACACTCTACCTTTAGCGTATTTATTCAGATATTATATGAATGCCCATTTTTCTTCTTTTCATCAAAGTCAAGACCTCCAACCGTTTTATTTAATGATCATAGCGTTACGCCCCCCACTTCACACATTCCTTACCTGCAAAACTTCGTCAGCCGCTATCGGTATTTCCCGCTTATTTCTCTTTGGATTTAACAGATGGATTCACATTTTAAACAGAGAACTACGAGACTTCAAGGAGTTTAGTCTGTACTATATTAACCTAAAAGGAAAAGTAGTAAAACCATTTAAACTCTCAACTTCTACAAAAATGGTGAAAAAAATGAAAAAACGATGGTTATGTGGTTAACAACTGAAAAATGGAAAAATGATACTTTTTGTCCAATCACTCTCAATTATCCCCGTATTACCAATGAAATATGGAGTACTGAGACTTCCTCTGCGCCCCTCGCCTTCTCCACGAGAGTTCTATAACCAGTCTGCGTGCAAAGAGAAGTTGCCCACCTCCAAGAGCTGACCACCAAACTGGCCCGTCATGGGTATGATAAGACCAGGTCCAAACTGTAGATGTCAAATGTGTTGAATTCTACTTTCCGACATTCTTTCTGCAGTTTTATTGATTGCCATTGGTGTCTGTTACCACTCGTGAGCTAGGCAAAGACAATATTCTTTTGAGCCCTTCCATCATTCCTCCAGCCCACTTGCCCATGACATCCCAATTGATTTGATCATAGTCACGTTATTGTAACGAATGTAAAGTTCGGTGTAACCTACCGACCACCCCTGGTAAGAAAAGCAGAACTTGAGCATATTTTGGACCTTAAATTTTACAATCAAAAGTAAATTGAAAGTTACCATCGACAACTGATTCTTGCAAAGAAAAAGAGATTTGAAGGCTCAGAAAAGTTTAGGGAGCCTGGAGTAATGCGGACCATTCAGAGCACTTACGACGTGAAGCCAGCAGAGTATTGAATAAGGAGATGCAGCTTTAAAAGTGTTTTTTCCTAGCAATAATGAAAAAGTAAGACCCATTGTGCTTTTTGAGAAAAAGTATGTAGTGTATTGTATTAAATGTGAATATTTTCATAAACAAAAATGGTGTAAACAAATCTGCTAGCGTTTTGGGCATTATTTTGTGTTTGATTTGCTAGGGTTTTGGCCATTATTTTGGTTGCATGTCATTGGAAGGCTGCAAGGAAAGAATTTTTTCGTTCGAAGACGTAGATATGGCGGCATATATCTTAATACAAATGACCCCTGTCACCCTCAGAGTCAAAAAGCAGGAGCTATAATTTTAGGCTCTAAATGTAAGTATTACAAATAGAAAGAACGATGATGATGTTACTAAGAACGGAGGAATACCCTGGAGAAACAGAGAAACAAGAAATAACAACTAATACTGTCGGTTGAGGTAGCAAGTATAGAAAGACAGGAAATGATATTTAAAGGAGTATAGTAGAGAAGATGGACATGAAATGTAAACTGTCAAATGGAATTTTTTTCCGAACCATTACCACCAACACTGATAGGACGCCAGGTAAAATTGAAAGGAAACGTAAGCCGCTTCAAATTCACTAAAAGCAAATTATCGCAAATTCGTCATTAATTGCCTCTTTGTTTTATTAAGGCTGGTAATATGAGAATGTCAGTTTTAGTCACATTCACAACGCCATCATTGCCTTGGCCGATGCTTATTACTCATCACAATTTTTGTCTAAAAGTGCCCTTTATTTTCTCTTCCTCATTAATAGCCTCCTTTGTTTTCATTCTGCCTGGACCACTTTATTCAACTTACATTGGTTAATAAAAGTAGTAGCATCTGCCTATCTCTGTTAAAGTATTTTAGTATGTGACTTTTGAAAATCAGAATCTCCAACATTGTAGCCGTTGTCTGAACCCACATATGATAAAACCGATTATTACAGCTTTGTCCCATACATGGACTCATTGTATAACCAATGTGCTTGAGGCACTTGTCCGTTTCTTCTACATTGATGTACTTTTTTTACCTCTTGATTCGGACCATCGCGCATCCATTCCACCTTGAAATAGCTTGTTGTAGATGTATTATTAATGACGGTACACTACTCCCATATACCTTTATCTGCATTGCAAGCTTGCTTGGGTTTGGTAAATCGTTAAAAAGTGACAACTTAATAACTGAATAAATTATAAATAAAAAGAACACGATTTTTAAAGTTTTCCACCAGTCTTCAATTCGGTACGTCTGTTCACCTCGACAATCAAAATACAAGTGCCTAAACATCCTTTCATGCAATGTTCTAAGTGAAACGCATGCATTTGATCCACATCTGGATACGATCAATGTTTGCAGCTCATTGATCATTCCCCCAGCAACAATTTACTGCAACCCCCATCCTTGAACTCAAGTTCACAATTACTAGGAAATACGTGATAGAATAACATACCACCAGTTCTACAATTTATTTAATACTTGGGCTTATCTCTTGCACGCTGTGGTCTTTCAAGAGGAGTACACACCTCGTCCGCTACGCTGTCACTGTCACTATCAACTACAGGCACAACACAAATGTCAGATACATGTCGATTTTCACCATCACAACTCTAGATTAGTTTCGGTGTTTACACTTTTGATTGTACCTACAAGCCACTTGAATGTACGTTTGTGTCTGGGTTTAAATACACAGCAACTGTATGGAGAATCAAACGCTTTGCCTATATTTCTCACACCCCAGCCCTGCGACCTCCAACCTTGTAATAATGCAGAATTCCCAGAATGACATCAGTTCTAGGTTTCGGAGTATAATTGTAGCAGAATACTGTATCTAGTATGTATATATATATATATATATATATATATATATATATATATATGTGTGTGTGTGTGTGTGTACCATTTCCTTGAACTTTATGAACACATCTGTACCAGCCATATATTTGCTATTTGTGGAAGAAGGTTGTCATAGCATAGTGTTAGAACATCAGACTGAAACCTTATTGTCTTGTTTATTAAATATCTCGGGTGATTCACGCTCTCGCTCAATTTGATCAAGTTGCGGAACATTTTCAGCAACTTGAAACTGACCAGTCTCATCCCTCAGCTTTCACAAGATACAGAAACGACTGGGCCCGCAATCCATAAGGGACAAATAAGGAGTANTATATATATATATATATATATGTGTGTGTGTGTGTACCATTTCCTTGAACTTTATGAACACATCTGTACCAGCCATATATTTGCTATTTGTGGAAGAAGGTTGTCATAGCATAGTGTTAGAACATCAGACTGAAACCTTATTGCCTTGTTTATTAAATATCTCGGGTGATTCACGCTCTCGCTCAATTTGATCAAGTTGCGGAACATTTTCAGCAACTTGAAACTGACCAGTCTCATCCCTCAGCTTTCACAAGATACAGAAACGACTGGGCCCGCAATCCATAAGGGACAAATAAGGAGTACTTTTGTAATGAGATGTATCAATTGCAAACTGTGACCAGTTATTCTTCACCCGTAACTCTCCTCTATTACATTTCACGGGGCCTAGATCAATACTGCTACGTTGAGTACATGTATTTATTACGTAGGTCACTTGCTTCTTTAGTGATGGGGTCACCCTGTTGTGCTGAGAAAAGCGTCCTATCAGTGTCTGGATGGTAACCCCTGTGGATCTCTTCTCATTGCCACAGTTGAAAAAGTGAATTTTCATAAATTGCACATTTTGAAAAAGATTTCATGACGTAGTTAATTTCAGTACCAGAAAAGTGATTTGTGCTGAACATACAATACAGTTGCAAGACGTTTAAGGTTTTTTGCAGTAACTTTTAGTTTCAATGGTTGAAACACATTTAATATTTCACTGTTTATGATCAATAAATTCGAGAATCTCGATCAATACAAACTATTTTAAATTTTTAGTATCGTAAAGGGTGCTTTGTTTAAAGCTCTTTATTTCAGATATTCTTACCTGGTAGAATCTTAGAGAATACCTACTACTTCTTGCTTAGCTTTGTAGAGAAATTTCATTTCTACTGAATTAAATTAGTCACGACGGGTATATATTGGTTAAAAGTTAAGGCACAGTTCTTGTTAAGATAAAATGAATTTCATAACAGCACCCTAGATGGGGCTGGGTTTGGATGCGAAAGGCAAGATAAAAATTATTATAATAGTCAATTCACTTTGTTTTTGTTATTCATATGACTAAGTCAATTTTAAGTCATATCTAGTAGAATTGGTAAAATGTAAATTTCGTAATACTTCTTTTCTTCTGATTATGCCATTGTCAGTACTAACAACGCTTGTAAGTAAAAATAAAAATCGTTACCTGAAAACAAGAATGTACTCATTGTTCAGGCTGCTCTTCATATATGTTCTCTTTGGTCTGCCTCTTCCTTTCATTCCCTGCACTTTCCCTGTCAAAGCCATTTCTTCTAGGCCTTCTTTCCGTATCACGTGTCCTAGGAAGGAGAGCTGTCTATTCCTGATGGTGAGTAAGAGATACCTTTCGCACCCTGCACGTCTGAGTACTTCGACATTGGTCACCCGTTCTGTCCAAGAAATTCGTAGCATAAGCCGAAGCATCCACATTTCTGTTGCCTCCAGTGACTTCTCCAGTGCTGGTGTTAGTGTCCAGCTCTCGCAACCATATGTTAGTACCGGGTTGATGTAGCAGTTCATAATTCGAATTTTGGTGTTCATGGAAAGTGATCTGCACTTTATTAGCTTTAGCATCCGTTGGAAAACCTCCTTGACCTTGGCTATTCGTCTTTTAACCTCCTTGATGCTTCTTCCGTCTGAGCTTATCATACTACCTAGGTAATTAAAGGTTTCCACCTGCTTTATTTGGTTGTCTTCTATTTTCAAGGTGCAGTCAACGAGACTTCTTCTGCTGATGGCCATACAGAATGTCTTTTTCTGGTTAATAGTGAGTCCTTTATTCTTGCTCTCCTCTATAATGGTGTCTTGGAGCTCTTGGAGTTCTTCTGAGCTGTGTGCGATCAGGGTGGTATCGTCAGCATAACGGATATTGTTGACAGTGTATTCTCCTATTGGTAGTCACCTTTACCATCAATTCCCCTCATTATCATCTCACTGTAGATGTGAAAGGATTTGGTGAGAAGACACAACCTTGACGAACACCTCGTTTTATGCTACTGTATTTTCCAACCTGGTTCTGGATTCTTACTCCCGTTGGTTTGCTTCCAGTATAAATTCCTTAGGAGTCTAATATCTTCCCGTCGATATCCAGGTCTTGTAATTTCTCTGTTAAGCTCCTGTGCTTTACTTTATCGAAGGCTTTGCTATAATCGATGAAACACAAATAAAGGTCGTGTTGCATTTCGATGCTTCGTTTTGACAACATTCGCAAGATGAATATTGCATTTCTTGTTCCTGAGTCTTGCACGAAACCGAACTGCTCCTTTCCAATTTCTGGCCTTGTGTATCTCCGGGCTCATTGCCGCTTTTACTTTGCTGTGAAGGATTTTTGGTCCGTCCAACGCCTTCTTGACTGCTGGCTTTTCTCCTCTATCATCCATGAATAATTCATTGATATATTCATCCCAGCGCTCCACCAGCTTGTCTCGTTCCATCAGCATACTGCCATTTCTTGCTTTAATACATCCGCTTGCTGAGGACACCTTCCTGTAAGCTGATTGATTTTCTTGTGGATCGAACCTGGATCGGATAGCCTGCTTTCTTGAATGTCCGCGCATTGTTCGTTGATCCATTCTTCTTTTGCTTCTCTGCACTTTTTCCTTATTGAGCGGTCCAAGGTCTTATACTGGGGAGATTCTCTGTCTAAAGTTTCCTGCCGTTCCTTCATCAGCTGGATAATATCTGGCTTCATCCATTCTTGCTTTGGTTCTTTTGGTTTCGGTGGGATTAGCTCTTTTGCAGTTTCGACTAGTGCATCTTTTAGCACTTCCTACTTGCTGCCTTCTTCATTTTTAAGTAGCTCGAAACGGTTCTTTACCGCAACTGCGTATCTCGATCTAAGCTCCCGGTTTTCGCAAAGAACGTTCAATTCCAGCTTGACTCCTGGTGGTGTCCTCTTGAGCCTTTGTAATTTTACCCTTACAGTACAGATTACTGCGTTGTGGTCGCTTCCTCAATCTGCTCCAGGATAAGCCTTAGATTGCTGAACTGCGTTTTTGAAACGGTCATTGATGGTCACATAGTCTATCTGGTTTCGATCACGATCTGCGGGGTCCCTCCATATCCAAAGTCTTCTGATGTGGTTTTTAAACCATGTGTTTGTCATCACTTGATCGTTTGCTTCACACCAATTGACCCATCTCTCCCCTCGTTCATTCTGGATCCCTAGTCCATGTTGGCACACCACGTTGTTAATGCGTTGGCAGCCGACTTTTGCATTTAGATCTCCCATAACCATAACGATGTCCTGCGATTTGCAATGTCTTTTTGTTTCGTCAAGCTGTTCGTAGAACCTGTCAATTTCTTCGTCATTGCTGTCTGCCATTGGTGCATATACTGAGGAACAAAGATCTTAAGTAATGAGATATTTACACATTTATTGACTAAATCTGATGCGCTGAGTCCAAATATGGCCTTACTTTTTGCACTACAGGTCCAGACTTTGCTGTACAACATACCACCAGACAGGAAAAATGTGATTCTTCATGAAAATTCAGCTACAAAAGTTTTCAAAACAATATAGATCTTAGTGTGCAAAAACAGAATTACAGCGAGACAAACTCTCACAAAACACAGTGCAGACAAGAAGAATTGAAATAAACCAAACTAATTAAGAGGTTAATTATGAAAAATTGGGAAAAAAACCTAGTCATGAACTTGTTCAAATCAACGTCAGTGTCATGGCACAAGAAAGTATTACACTTTATGCTGGTAAGAAACGTCGCTTATAGCTCTTTCGAGAGTGTTTTTTCTGAGGCAGGTCCCTTTTCATGCTCCAACAGTAATCTGCTAGCATGTGCGAGTCCCATCGTCCTTGATATCTCTCCTCAATATCACGAAGGTCTTGGTGAAATCTCTCTCCTTGCTCATCGCTCACATCACCCTGGTTTTCTGGAAACTGATCGAGATGACTAAATAGGAAGTTTAGCTTTATACTCATATTACATCCCTGCTTCTCGAAGGATTTAAGCAGTCTTGAAACAATGTTCTTGTAGTCTTCATCCCTTTCATTTCCTAAGAATTTCGACACAACATCCTTGAATGCAATCCATGCTTCTTTCTCTGTGGCATTCATTTTTCCTATCATATTTTCATCGCGAATCAACTGGCGAATTCGAGGTCCATTAAATATTCCTGCTCGAACCTTTTCGTAGCTTATTGCTGGAAGTACTTCTCTTATGTGATTGAAGCAGGGGCTATCCTCGTCGAGAGACCTAACAAATTGCTTCATGATTCCTAGCTTAATGTGTAATGGTGGAAAAGTTATCTTCTCTCACAACATTTGGATCACCACTCGTCAACGTTTTGCGCTCTGGCCAGTCTTTCTTTGACCAATACTTTTTTCGATCTCTGCTGTCCCACATGCAAAGAAAACAGGGGTATTCGGCGAATCCCCTTTGCTGAACAAGAAGTAGGTTAACCATTTTTTAGTTCAACGCATTTGATCCATTCTTGAAGTTGATAGTTTAAGAAGCTCCATTACTGTCTTCATACTCTCATACGTCTCTTTAAGCAGGATTGAGTGACCAAGAGGAACAGCCCCATACTTGGTTGTGTTATGGAGTAGAACACATTTTAGACTATGTTTTGAACTGTCAATAAACAATCGCCAGTCACTTGTATAATACTCTTCGAGACCAAGGTGAATTAATAAACCTTGTACTTCATTGCAAAAAACAAATCCTCGCTCTGAGCTGAAATACTTGAGAAACTCTGCTTCTCTCCGAGCCTGGAAGCTAATAACTCAGATGCATTTTTAGAGAGATTCAAGTCTCTTGCAAGATCATTAACATCTGCTTGACTAAATTGCTTTGGGCTGCAATCGAATACTACCTGAGTTTCCTGAATCTGAGTTATTTGTTGGTTGAGATTCAACTTCTGACTCAAACTCTCTGGACGGATTGCAGATTCTGACTCAAACTCTCTGGACGGACTGGACGGATTTCAGATTCAAGACTTGGGTAAATAATTTTGGGTTTACTTTTTTTGCCGTAACCACTTGCTTTTACTGTGCAAAAGTAGCAATCTGTGTGAACTGTGATCCTTCGGCTCTCTCCAAATCATTGGAATTGCAAATGGCATGTTTACTTTTTTCCCTTTGCTCCCTTGCCTTAGCTTTTCATAACAAGTCCTGCAAATCTTGTGTGGAGCCCATGACTTGTCTTGGTCGCCTAATCTTAGTTCAAAGTAAGCATAATATGCTTGTTTAACGAAGCTGTTGATATCTAATCGACGCTGAAGGAATGTGTAGCTTCCACACACATAACAGAACGAGTCTGGATCGTTTAGGCACTTGCGTCTGTGAGTAGCAGCCATGTGTAGACTGAAAAAGAAAAACTTCCTAAGTCAGGTTACTACTCATGGGCCTGCTCTTATATACTTTTAAATTTCTTTATAAGTATATTTTGCTGTTCATAAAATTTTGTACGGAATAATCATACACGTAACCAGTTTTATTGTTCAGTGTTATATAGCTTAGTAGATGATTAGTAATAGAATTCGCTACCATTATACAAGGAATCATACACAAGTTAAACTAAGCATATTCTTGCCTTGAGAATCTGGTAGCTGAATATCTAAGGTTTGGGTTGTGTATGGTGTTCTTATGGATAACAAACTGATTCAGACCATTGATTATTGTCATTAAATGGTTTCTATAACATCACAATATTAGTGAGCTATTCAAGAAATGGGCTTTGTTTCCTTATCTTATTGTTACAATTTTTGCATCTTGTTTATACAGGTGCTTGGCTTCTGATATCGCTTCCAGCTGGTCTAGACACACTATACATCACTTTGCTTGTTCAAGAACGCTGGGTCCCTGCTATCCTTTGAATGTTTTGTTTTTATTATAATCGAATGCAGTCACAAAATATGCCAATCAAAGCCAATAAATCATGAATGCAAACACTGATGAGTAAATGTGAAAAACATGAAAATCTGGTATTTTGGCCAATATTCATAGAAAATCTGGACGTATAGGAAGAAAATGATGGTCATTTTCGAACTCAGCATACCAGATTTAGTAGGAATCAATCAAGAAACTTCATTACTTTTAAAAAAAATTGAAAATTGTTCCCCAGTGTATAATAGATAGGTCAAAGGGATCCCTTCAGTTTAAGTCAAAGAACCCTCTCCGAGACTGGCCAGTATCCCAAGAGGCACTTACTCAATTCTATGTCTAGCATTATACCCACTCCTTTTAGGTGTTGATCCCCTCCGGAATAGATAATTTTAGAACCGTCTGGGTTGAAACATCCTGCTTCAGCCCATCTGGTCTCGCTTAAGCCAAGTATGTTAATGTTCAATCTTTCCATCTCAAATTTTACGTTGGCTAGTTTTCCTGCTTTGTATAAGGTCCTTATATTCCATGTTCCAATCCCCAGAGAATAACGGTTCCGAACAGTAGCTGGCTGACGGTCAGGTGTCACCTTTCGGACATGAGTATCCCTACCAACCGAAGCGCTAGATACCCTTTGGGCATTAGAGCCATTAACGCTATTATCGTTGAACTGTGATCTGTGCATGAACATGATTGTCTTGGCATTGTACAGTGGTGGTTTGCCATTGCCTTCCACCGGTGGTTGACCAATCGTTACGAGGCCTCCCTCATGGCCTGTGCACACCTCTGGTGTTGTTCTTGCGCAGAGTATGAGGCATGTACTATCCCAACAATTAATTGCTGGTTACCCTCGCATCGTTTGGCCCGTCAGCTGAAACGGTTTACCAGGTTGTGGCCACTGTTGCACACAAACAGCTACTTGGAGCCAAATGTGAGAGTTAGGCGCCTTTCGGAGACCAGTGAGTCCATCGCCTGAAGGCCAGCTGATGGTTGTCACTGTATGGTACTCCTTTAGGACACCCCTACACCCCTAATGAACATCAATACACTTAATATATTTAGATAAAGAAATAATATACTTTAGACTCTAAATGCTTCCCAACAAAGGTATTAGCGCCCCCCGAGGGCGTCTTGTAAATTTCAGGAGCACAGGGCCCTTTCTTACCCGCAGGGGGCTTTCAAACATTGAGGGTATTTAATTTCATTGTCATTAAGGTGATAATTAAATTAAAAGGTCACTAAAAATAACTGGGACCCTAGGAAATCATTATCGAATGCTAAGTCAGAACTACTTTTCACGTCTTTTTATTATGGTTACTTTACACTAAATGATCATGAACATCAGCTGATGTATCAATTATGCAAAGGCATGTTTTCAAATGAGGCTATGGAACGTTGAAGTGAACATTTGAAAAATAAACACGGAGATAAGGCCAATAAGGACGTGAGTTTTTTCCGAAAATTAAAGAATGAATGTGTTAAGCAAACGAGTGTTAAATCACCTTTTCAGAAGACAACAAATCATAACGACGAAGGACGTTAATACTTAATAGAACTTACCACTGATGATTGCAAAATGCTCCAAACCATATGCCGTTGGAGAGACACTTATTCTACCTGCAGTTTTGGAGGTAATCACAACATTAATGGAGCATGGTGCTAGTGAACTCCTGCCATCAATCTCCCACAGCAACAATGCTGTGCCCCGTTGTATTGACGAGATGCCTAATGATGTCGAATCAAAGCAGTGTGACTATCTGAAGAACTATATTTTCGTCATTCGGTTGCATGAATCCAACATGCGAGATAGTGAGGCCTTACTCTCGGTATATGTGCGCTACATGAGAGATAACTCTGTCATTGAGGAACTTTTATTCGCACTATCTCCAACCACTGACACCAAAGGCGTACCTATTATTGAATTATTAAAGGGATTTTTCAATGAAAAAAAAGCATCTCTTTAAGTAAATTCATTGCGTGTAAAACTGATGGCAAGGCCTTAATGTCATCAAAACATGATATGGCACATCTGTGACTTCTTCGATAAATTGAATCAAATAAATCAAAAGCTGCAAGGTTAAGATATAGATCTAATTAGAGCAAAATGAATCATCCTTTCTGTCAGTAATGTAAGCCACTATTTAAAAAAACATCGGTCGGCATGACCTGCACCAGTTTTTTGGTCTTCAGAAACTAAACATTCAACTCGACGACTCAGATTTTTAAACTTACTGCGCCTAACTAAATGGAGCCAAAGCAGACATGTTAGTGTATTTTAAGAATTTGGGGGAACTTGCTGCTCCAGAATGGGTGATAGAATTATTCCACAAGGATGCAACCAAACTTCACAGATCATTGCAAGAGTTGAGTTAATTGATCGAGACACAAAACGACATCAAAGCTAAGGTCAGGTTTTATTGTGTGCGTTACGAGATTTTCTGGATCTACGAACGCATTTCGTTTCCCAAACTATGAAAACAGATAAATTTTTTTTACTGGCCTTTTTCAGCGTCATCGTTGTTTGAAAAGGTCTTCAGTGTTACGCGCCAGATTTTGAGTAAGCAGAGGAATCGATTAACCATAGTAACGACAGAAAATCTCAGACTCCTTTCTAATATCGAACTAGATATTGGTGTCAAGTCCCACCAGGTACAAGGTCCACACTGAACAACTGTAATCAGAATGTCTACTTACAGCATTGTCGTTTTACATGCGTTTCAGTAATATCAAACAATATTTTTCGTTATTTTTTATTTTGACTACTTTAACACCGAGTATTATCGATTCAATATTTTTTAAACCTTTCAAAATCCACCGCAAACTACATCACACGTAATATAATAGAATACTTAAAATGTATCTTGGGCTACAAATGTATTTTCAGTAAACCTGCTTGTTCTACAGATGGCAGGACCGACTTTCAATTTTCATGTAAACGCACTAAATCATCAATGAAAAGCCGTTCGGTAATTATTTTTCTTAATAAAATATTGATTGATTTCAAGCAAATGTCTTTTGTTTCCTATTTTGGTGGGGCGGGGCGCTCAAAGTTTTCTACTTTTCAAAATACGAGCGGCAGCTGAGATAAGGTTTGGAATCATTGATTTAGACTAAAACATTGAAAAGAAATCAAAGAGAACCCCCGTCCAAACAAAATACTTTACAATTTATGTTAGCAAGATTGGTTTAACCATAGAAAAAATATTATAAGAGTTACCTGCAAATGAACATTAAGAACGTAATGAGTTCGAAAAAATAAATCTCATTATTCGTAAGTGATTGAATAGAAATCAAAGAGAAAAATCCAATTAAACAAAATTGTTTTTAATTTATTTTATCCCGCTTTGGAAAACCATGCAAAAAGGAGAAAATTACTAATCTGCTATAGACAAACAACACAAGATACCTGAAAAATACCTGAAATCTTGATTTCCATTCAAAGTTTCATTAAACTGAACCAAAACAATTATCCAGTAAAAAAAATCTTCCTGATTTAAGTTATCCCTTTTTTCTAAACCATGCAAAAATTAAATAATATTTATTTGCTAATGAAAAAGAAACCTTAATACTTTACAGGGCCGGTGAATCGAATTTTAAAGTGGGGGAGGCAATATATAGTGTCTAAGGAGGTCCTATCATGGTTGGGGCCCGGCGGGCCTGAAAATTTTTTGAAATTCCAGGACTCTAGATTGGCTAAAACGCACTCCAAATATAATTAAAAAGGAACGGCATCTTACAAAAAATCAACATTTAATCAACATATTCAGTTTTATGTAAAAAATACATTTTTTGCGACATGAGAAAGATTACACTCGAGGAAAACGTGGAGTGTCTGACCTCATTTGAGTGTTCAACGACATTCAATTCCGAAACATCACGTGATAACATGAGTCGCGATAGTCGCTAAACACGAAAGAAAATCTTCACCCTATTTGGAAATCGGGAATCGTGTTACTCTTGTTTCTGTAGCGTAAAACGCGAACGTTGGAGGAGGGTTAGGCCAGTTTCCTGGTTACAGTAGAATAGGCGCTGATTAAATGATTAAATGATTAAAAAGGCGAGCATTTTGTGAGTAGCATGTCATACGAAACACCAGACCAACGTGTTGTTCTCCACACGTATAATAATTAATGACAAAAAGAAAGTTTTAGCGTAGAGAAAGCAAGAAAAAATTATTTATATTTATTATTTTAATTTTCTAGGCTTTAAAAAAATCATTCCTCTGAAAAAAAGTGGAGAGGCCATAGCAACCCCACTCCCCGAATTCGCCGGCCTTGTCTTAAAATAAATCAATATTATCATTCAGAGTAAAACATTACAACAAATTAAAAAGAGTTATCTGGTAAAAACTGTCCCTGATTTATGTTATACTTATTTGACTAACAATTTAAAAAATAAGATATTAGTTAGTTGCTAATGAAAAAGAAAACACAATTTTTAAAAATAAATCAATATTATCATTCAGAGTAATACTGTAAAATTTCTGTATTTTACAAACTGCGTGAGTTCGCGCAAATAACCACCTCTTTTACAATACGTTAAACTAGAGTAAAAAGAATTATACTGTAAAGCAAAATTGCTTCTGATTTATAATATTCCGGTTAAATAAAAGTAAGTAATATAATTGCTATTTGCTAGTGAAAAAACAACACACAATAAGTTAAAATAGACAGCTTTTGTCATCCAGGGTAAAACCTAAAATATCTGAAAACACAAAAGCCCTTTTTATTTATGTTTGCTGACAAGAAACAAACATAATATCTTAAAATGGCTAAATTTAAAACATTAAATTAAATTTAAAATAATTATCTGGTAAAACTTTTTTTATTTATGGCATCCAGATTTGATAAACAATGGAACAATTTAATAGTTATTCACACAAAACACAATATCCTAAAATAAATGATTAAATATCATTAGACCTAAAACAATCAATTAAAATGAACGGAAGCCACCCAGTAGAATAAATTTTTTTTGTGATTTATGTTAGTCGGATTGGATCAACCATGCAAAAAGAAAAAAACAGTTGCTTTGTAATGGCTAAATGACAAAATATAATATGTTAAAATGACTAAATATTGCCATCCAGTGTGAAATATTACACTAACTTTAAAAGAATTATCTGGTAAAACGAAGGGGCCATCCATTTATTACGTTCGCATGAAATTGGGCATTTTTGACCCCCTCCCTCTTCTTCGCACCTGCTCGCAGGCAAGTACACGAACGTTCGTTATTCTTTTTTTGACTGTCATTTTAGTAGTTGTCACGTCGATAAGAAGTTAAAAATTATGTCATTGATTCTTCTTTTATAGAAACTCGCGTACTTAAATTCGAAAAGTAAAAAAATAACGCCAGGCTATTGTTGTGAGAAATGAAAGCAATTAGATACAAGCCGAATACAAACAAAAGTAACCCCATACAGACAAATAATAAATGTGTGAAAACAGATCAGAATAATTACACCTGCACACCTAAACTTGAAATTTGGTGTCAAATTTTCGACTTATACGCCGGAATTTACGGTATTATTGTAGTTAAATTGGTAGTGGTAGTAGTAGTAGTAGTAGTAATAGTAGTAGTAGTAGTTTTTTATGTTGTTTTATTGGCAGTAGTATTATGACAACAATATTTTACTTGGTTTACAACACCATTAAATTATACTGCTAACCTGCCTTGGCCAAGAAAGAAAAAATCAACAGCTAAATGACCTTTACAATAGAAGAAACTATGTCCAAGCTAGTTAAAATCAATTTTTAATTTGAATAATGTCAGTTGATAACTAAAATAATTTTTTTGGGTGTGCTTTAAAGGAAATATAATTTTGTAACCCTCTTTTTTTAAAAGGGAGTCTTGTTCTATAGTTACTCCAGAGATTGAAAAGTCTTTCTTCATATATTGTAATCTAATTTTAGGTGCCTTTAGTAACAGGCCTTGATTTCTCGTTTTCTTCTCGTGTTCATTGATTACAAAATAATTTTTCACTTCTTCACAAGGACATAACTTTTTATTTTCATTGTGTTGTACATTGAAGGAACTCTCAGGTTGACGTTCTCGTAATTTACTGTCGATGCTCGTCTTACAATACTTCTGATTGTTTCCTGTCAGTTCGAGATTCAGGACACAGCAGTATGATATTAGTGATACTGTCATCGTTTGGTACGCCTTCTCAGAAGTTACGCCTGCTGGGCGCCCAGCAGGCGTAACGTCTGACAGTGCAGTACGTCCAAAGTGCTCTTAAGTTGGTAAACGGGGGTATTCAATGCCATGGTATTCAATTTTTATTTATTTTTTGCTGGTTTTGGATGCTGACGTACCTTTGAAACAACTCCCGTTGTATCAAAAACCCACAAAACGTGCTCTGTACCCGAGAATATCAAACTCTCTGCTTAGATCCATTAACACAGCTCCTGCAAGTTTTCTACTATCAATTTCTTTCCTTATATAATCAATAAAACGGGTTGCTACAGACTACGTAGACCGCTTTGATCAGAATCGAAATCGACAATTAGTAAGCAAACCGTTTTTCTCTAAACACTCCATAAACTGGCTGCAGATGGCCTTTTCTTTGCCAAGACGGGAAATATTGAAATGGTGTATAATTGACTGCATCCTCACCATTTCCACTTTTGTAAACTGAAACTACCTTAGCTTCTATCTATATGTTTGAAACAATTGACGTCTTAATTAACAAATTGATGTATGTAAGAGGCAAGCAGCTTTAATTTGCAGCATCTTTGAGGAAACCAGATGACAGTTGATCAAGTCCGGTTGCTTTTCTTCGATTTAGCAATCTTAGTTGTTTCTTTACGAATGAAACATGTACTTACGTCAATCAAAGTTTTGAACAGATTCGAATCTGAGAACATTTCGGTTTTCTCAAAACAAAGTCTACTTATTTAAACTTATTTTTCTTTGAGTTGTATACAGCGGATTCAAAGAACTCTCTAAATTTGGTGCCTTTCACAGTGGACGATTTTGAAGAACTGGATTTTATTATTGAATTTTTTTTCACTAGGAAGATAGCCTTAGTTGCTTTTCAGAAGTCCTTTGGGTTTAGGTGATTCTCGCTTAAATGATTACAATGGTATTTTTGCTTAGCTGAACGTAAGAGGTTCCTACAAAAATTTGCCAGACGCTTACACACGGTCCAATTGTTAACAGAGTTCGATTTTCTGGCTTTTCTTAAGAGTTTTTGAAATTTTTTTAATTGTTTGTTTGTTAGTAACATATCAATCGGAGTCGACCAGACTTTTGTAATTCCCATAGGATGGTCGACCAGTTGCATCAATCTAAAAGTAATTATCAAGCGTTCATTTTCAGAATCTTCATTCTTTTTCAGGTAATTTACGTTCAGATCGCTAATTTTCATTACCTCTTTTGTCTCAATGCTCTCAAGTGACAGGTTTCGTTGAAATTTTTTTAAAAGTTTATAATAAATATTTTTCGTCAAGTGGACGGTCGATATGTCAATTAAAAGGAGTAGGTTTTTAAAGTTGGTTATAAAAATTTCAGCCCGCTCAGTTACAAGTATCCCAATTGCCATAGGTGTTCTCCTTAAACAATTGATGCTGTTTTTAATGTACATGGCAACTATACCTCCTTTTCCTTCGTTTCTCTTCATCTTTATGAAGGTATATTCGAGCATGTCATCGTATATCATCGAGTTAAAATAATTCATTTTGATTCATGCTAACAAGATTTACTAAACCATGCAAAAAGGTGATATAATAATTATTTGTATCTGCGAATAAAAGCAACATACAATAAGTTAAAATAAATCAATGTTTTCATGAAGAGTAATATATTGAACTAAAGTAAAAATAAATTTTGGGCTGAAAAAAATTGCTTCTAATTTATGTTATCACGATTTACTAAATTATGCAGAAAGTAATGTGATAGTTATTTGCTACTGAAAAACAACATCCAGTATATCAATGTCATAATTCAGGGCAAAACATTGAACTGAAAAAAAGAAAATCATCTGCTAAAACAAAAAGAATTCTTATTTATGTTATCACGATTGGAAAAACCGTGCAAGAATTAATATAATAGTTATTTTCTAAAAATAACAACATCCAATATGTTACAATAAATTAATAAATATCATTCTTAGTAAAACATGGAATTACAATCAAAGAGAAACAACGGTAAAATAAAATTAAGATTTATATTATCTTGGTTTGATTAACCATTCAAAAATATTGTGATAATTATTTGCTAATAAACAGTAACATACAATGTGTTTGAATAGATCAATGTTGTCATTTTTGGTAAAAGATTGAGTTGGTATTGAAAATATCCATCCGGCTAAAAAGGAATCCCTTCTGATTTTTTTCTTATAGCTCATTAAAAATATTTCAATAGCTACCTGCTATTGAACTTTATAGCACCTAATATTGCCATTCTTGTTAGACGCTTGAATTGAAATTAAAGAGATTCAGCCAGTAAGAAAAAAATTCTTTCCGATTTGTGTTATCCTTATTTTCTAAGCCGTTACAAAATACTATAATAGGTATATGCTGTTGAAGATTAACAGACATTACGTTTTCTAATAGATAATTTTAAGTACTTATAGAGCAATAACTATTTTGTACAAGGTATTGGATTGGCCTGTTAGCAAGTACCTTCCGCAAATTATAATCTCAAGAATAACATTAAAACGAGTAGCAGATGAGAGAGCAATTTACGTCAACAAATCAGGATTGTGTGAAATCTCAGACTTTTAAAATTCACATCAGCTTTGAGCTTTGTTGCTATATTTGCATCGAGAATGAAATCCATTTCTTTAACTTTTAATTTCCTCTGAGTTTAACTATGTGTCGGAATATCAGTACCGTATAACGTATACAATAATTATTCCTCACTTCACGTGATGGGACCAAAATTATTTCAGCATAGCTTCGTTGTGAAAACTGGAAGTAGTGTACCCTACTGGTTTTCTGTCTTCTTCATTACGAACATAAAACCAACGAACACACAACCAACGAACAAACCATCAACGAACACACCATCAACGAATACACCATCAACGAACACACCATCAACGAACACACTATCAACGAACACACCATCAACGAACACACCATCAACGAACACACTATCAACGAACACACCATCAACGAACACACAATCAACGAATACACCACCAACGAACACACTATCAACAAACACACCACCAACGAATACACCACCAACGAAGACAATGTGAGTCTAAATATATATAAGAAATATATCGTAATATTTTGGTTATGTGTTCTATATGTTTAATTTCTCCTCATAGCATAAATTCATAAAGACATTGGAAATTTTAATGCTTAATTGTTGATAACCCTCATTCTTTTCCAACTCAATTTTTTCAAAGGGATTGGGTTTTTCTATAACCAAAGAGCAAGCGAAAAAAATAGTAATCATACTAAGGAAAATAATCATAATATGATGAAGACAAAAGTCAATAAAATCATTTTCACTGATAAATATTGGAATACTTAGTAGTAAAAAAATATATTAAGGAATTCAAGCAAGGAAACCACTTCAGGAAGAAAGGACAAACCTTTTCTTAACCTTGAATATATATTATCCCCAATTTGTAAATAGTAAGTCTGTTATACAACCTACCTTTTTTAAAAATTTAAGGCCCTTTTTGTATTATAATTGACATAATAACATTCTTGTTTTCTATTAAATAGCAATAACTGTTCAATTCAATCGACTGCATCTGCTTATCATCAGTAGTATTGAATATACTTATGATTGCAATAAAGTGAAACACATGTTTGGACCCAACCAGTTCATATGGCTCTCTTGACCACAAACTGTACCACATGAGCTATTGGCGCTTGTCCTTTCCCTATACATTTTTGAAAGCGTATCTTTCATTTTAGTGCCCCGTTCTTGCGCCAAATTCCTATTGTTTCATATCACATCCCAATAATCTATATATAGCTGAGCCTTCTACAGGACGATAATTTTTGTTCCAATGTAAAATTAGGTTAGTTTAGTTAAGTAAGTAACTATGTCACATTATTTTCATACTTGTGATTACACCTTTCCTTTTTGATCTCAAAGGTTTTGTTGTAAACCGAAATAGTTTAACTTGTTTGACTTTATCATGGGACTCGCAGGAATACAAAGTTTCACATGAATGTGATAAGAGACTTGGAACTGCAACACCATAATAAGTATCCTGCAATTGATTTCTCTACTGTTATAAGCACATGAGCTAATTTTGTCAAATAACATTAATTATTCCTTCGTATTTTTCGCCACGATAGTGTACGACTGAAATAGTCTCTGCCTGTCCTTCTTAGAGCTTTCGATTATTGTTCAAATTAACAGTTGAGCACTCCATTTATTTCAAATTATCAGTTTCGATCACAGCAACAGCGTTTGGGTAAAACCTACCTATTACCAATTGCAGTTATCCTTGTTTTCCTTTTAATTAGGTTAAGAATCGTTCCGTTTGCAAGAAAATACACCAAGACATCACTTATTGGTGTAAAACATGAAAATTTAAATAAGGCCTTGGCAGTATTACTATTTTCCATCTTTAGTATTTTAAGCAACACCATAGCTGTAAAAGGAACAATATTAAATATCAGTACATTGAGGATGTACGTAGAAATAATTATCATTGATCTTTGGTAGCGATTAGATCCGATTGCAGTAGGCTGTCCTGCAGTGGGCAGAGTCCTTTTTGAACGAGCGCGTCTCCTTTGATTTAAGAGCTTTAAAAGATTTTTTGAAGACAACACTATTGATGTGAAGTAAAAGATAAAATACAGTACCAGAAATACTCGTCTGATCACTGTTAAATATCCGACTATACACGCAATGAAAAAATTGAAGATTTGGACGCGTATCCAGATTTTTGGGTTACCGACCAATCGTGAGTATCGGGGACCTGCTATTCGTAGAAACAAATTAACTGATAACGACAGCAGACACATTGCTTTATGGTAAATAAAAAACGATCTAAATATTTGTACCATTTTGTAACTTAACCACCCAGAACAATCTTTTTTCTGCCACAAAAATAATGCTATCAAATATTGTGGGTATATTACGACTACACTCATCAAATGAGAAACAAAATAAATGACCAATAGACCCTTGTAAACTTTATTTAAGGCGAGATTGTCACTACTGAAAAGTAAAACTCTGACCACAAGTAAAAGAACGCCAAAGTTTAGTGCCATTAATAGTATCCATAAAGTAGCCTCAGTTGTTGTTGAAGAATTAAAAGATACTATCATCTTGATTTCCAAACAAAGTATATCCATTTTCGTCAATCGTGGATTACTATTTTTCTGATACCAAACAGTAAATAAATTTCAATTCCCAAAAAGAAAGCTGAAAAGTCACCTGTAAAGTATTTCCTTTACCGAAACATATTTTGTCACAGAGCTTGTCACCATAAGCAATATATTTAAGATATTGACGTGAATATGGAAAAGGCAGAAAGGCTATGGAGAGTGCACTATAGGAACTTGGGAAGAACTGTCAATCTGCAACTGCTATTAACAGCGCAAGGTTATGAATAGCATTGCTTAATAAACGTTTTATTGAAATGGAAAATGGCTTGATTAGCATTTTTTTTGTATGTTTTAAAGGTGACTTTCGAATATGGTAATCTACAAACAAAGACTCATTAGGATGTAATACTACAAAGTATTGAATTAAAATCCTCTAGAATACTGTACTTTTTAATGAAAAATTGATCAATTAAAACCATCCTACCTGCTAATGAATCAGTTTCAATATTGTTCTTAGAAAAGCTGAAAGATCATTTGTAATCGCAATTGAATGCCAAAGGGCATACTGGCAAAGACGATGTTGTGGTTATCCGAGTATTTAAGCCGATAATAGTAACCCTCCTACTCATCATCTAGGTACCAATGAGTCACCCATTCTGTGGCATACTGGATCTTGCATTGAAGTTCCACTGAATATTTTGTCTCGTTGTCTATATCTCAGAAAAATATCTCTGGCATTTTCATAAAGACGTGTTAGAATTGCAATGAATTCGATAGATAAAAGGGTCCCAGCAGCACTAAAGGCAAGTTCTCAGAGTCATTTAATTTTTCGCCAGTACATACCACATGGAAATAGATCCATCATCTGTTCTCTCTGGCTTTTAAACAACGTTATAATTTTCAGTCACTTTGCTGACATTACTCTCAGTTTATCGTCAGTAGTGCGTAAATGTTTTTGTTCCAAATAAGGAAAGGCTAAGCCATATTAGGATAATTTGAACGAAGTGGATTTTTTACGCTTTTTCTTCGTAAAACTTTCTAAACCTTTTCCTAAATATATATATTTTGAAAATTTATCAGATTGTTATCTAAAAGAAGGGGTGCCTCTACCGTTATAATTATGATAACTGATAAGTAGTAGTAGTAGAAATAGTAGAAGTGGTATAAAAAGTAATATTAGTGGTAGGAATAACAATAGTAGTATAAATATTGATGGAAGTAGTAGTAGTGGTGGCGGTAAGTGTGGCACCAGTAGTAGTATTAGTATGGGTAGCAAAAGTAGTAGTTATTGTTATTTTTGAACTAAAATAAGTAGTATTAGTAGTAGTAGTAGTAGTAGTATTACAGGTAGCAAAGTACTGGAAGTAGTAGTGGTAGTAATAGAAGAGGCAGTGAAGGTAGCATTAGCAGTACTAGCAATAGCAGTGGCAAAATAATAGTGACGCTAATAGAGGTAACGGAAGTAGTAGTAGAAGTAGTAGTAGTAGTAGTAGTAGTAGTAGTAGTTGTTGTTGTTGTTGTTGTTGTAGAATTAGAAAAAATAGCAATCGTAGTGGAACTAGAATTAGCATTTGTAGTAGTTGTAGTAAGAGCAGTAGCAATAAAGGTGGTAGTAGTAACAGTAAAAAACTTAGTAGCAGCTGTAGTGGTGGTAGAAGAATGACTAATTAATTAGATTAGGTAGGTGTTTCAACAACAATGGAAATTCAAATTAACTTTGATATTCAAAGGTAAACACAATCAACATTACGAGTCACGATATACAGAAAACCTGAAAAACACAATATGCACTACTGCTCTGTGTCTGCTTATCAAAACCAGCATGGTGGTATTAAGCAATCTTTTTATAGCTGGAAAAATATCTCCAACTAAAAAGCAATTCTGCTTACTACAAATATTAACAGCCCTATTTAGTGAGCAGTTTGTGGAGCTGGACAATCAATTTTCAACCCAAGCCGATATGTTTCAAATCGCTCTTTTTTCGTAAGATATTCCTAAAAGTCTTTAGTAAAATACTCTCTTACATTGTTTGTTTTAATGGAACAATTCGACACCCAATTTCATTTAAAATAAGATTTTTTTACTGTTAAGAAAATACACAGTGCAACATCAGGTGTAGCCATCCGTAAGGGTAGCGAAATATCTATGACAGCCACTGACACACTATGGACCGCCGTTACCACCAAAATTGTGGAATTATTTGTTTGTGATAATGAACCTCGTTTTAATTTAATGATACTTTGGATTTTAAAAGTGATGTCCTTTGTTTTGCAAAATGTTGCCTTTTGTTTCATTAAATCGTACCTTGCATTTGTTAAATGGTATCCCTTTTAAGGAGTCTGGGAAACAGCAGAACAGCAGCAGAGTGTCTATACAGTAATGGTGAATAAAGAACAGCGCTATTCCAGTTCGGTTCCACCCTAGTTTCTGTATGAAATTTCGTACCAGTAGCGTAAAATCACGTATCTTTAGAATCCACATTATATAAAGTATCATTTACCGTATATTTCGTTGCCATAGGACCACCGTTTCTTGAACAATGAATTGTTAAACTTCACGAAATATTTCGTTTGCAAAATACGCTGTGTTGACATAGTTTACGGTCTATGGTAGTGTTTTCCAACCTTTTCTCATCAAACACTCCATTCTTGATTTTGGGTGCCTTCTTCCTAAAGGTTTCCANCTGGGATACTTTACGGAGTGTTCTCTTTTGTCTTTTACATCTCAAGCTGGATCGAGGTTGTTGGATAAGGAAATCTGAACGTTGTTTCTCTATCGTCTGTCAATAGTCCTCAGAGAAAATTACGTATTTCTCAAAATCAAAACATCAGTATTCCTGTTTGACGATCTATTCCACTCTAACTATTCATATTCATATCAATTATACTCCTATTTGTCTTCTGTTACTGACTTTTACATAAAATTTGTCTACTGTATATCTTACAAAAATGGAAAAAACTAAATATACCACCCAATCATAAATTTACAGTCCATACACGGAATTATTTGATTCATAAATAATTTCCGTTTATGCATTGAAATATTTCATATCCCAATTCCTAGTACAGCATGACACACTTACATGATAACAATAGAGCGCGGATACCTGTGGTGCTCTCTTCTTACAATTGTTTAGCTCTTAAACTCATTACTGTCTAGAACCCTTCTGGTTCTCGAAATATCCAACAAATTGATACTTTGAGTCTTGCTATCAAGCCTTTACGTTCTGCATTAGCAACATGTGCATATGTAATATGCACCAAAAATTGCAGGTTTGCAACAGGAGACTCTTTACCATACCATAGCTCAAATGATGTGGTCTTCCCTCACTGAAATTAATAGTCGATTTTTTACATATTCTGCTGTGCTCATTGTTCGGCTCAATACACTTTTGGTAATCTTGCGTGGAAAACCATCGCTCCTTGAGACTTAACCAGTGTTTATCATCCTCTCGAAAATTACATTTTGCTACGAAGTGTATTTTATGACCCTTTTCGTAAGATATTCCTAAAAGTCTTTAGTAAAATACTCTCTTACATTGTTTGTTTTAATGGAACAATTCGACACCCAATTTCATTTAAAATAAGATTTTTTTACTGTTAAGAAAATACACAGTGCAACATCAGGTGTAGCCATCCGTAAGGGTAGCGAAATATCTATGACAGCCACTGACACACTATGGACCGCCGTTACCACCAAAATTGTGGAATTATTTGTTTGTGATAATGAACCTCGTTTTAATTTAATGATACTTTGGATTTTAAAAGTGATGTCCTTTGTTTTGCAAAATGTTGCCTTTTGTTTCATTAAATCGTACCTTGCATTTGTTAAATGGTATCCCTTTTAAGGAGTCTGGGAAACAGCAGAACAGCAGCAGAGTGTCTATACAGTAATGGTGAATAAAGAACAGCGCTATTCCAGTTCGGTTCCACCCTAGTTTCTGTATGAAATTTCGTACCAGTAGCGTAAAATCACGTATCTTTAGAATCCACATTATATAAAGTATCATTTACCGTATATTTCGTTGCCATAGGACCACCGTTTCTTGAACAATGAATTGTTAAACTTCACGAAATATTTCGTTTGCAAAATACGCTGTGTTGACATAGTTTACGGTCTATGGTAGTGTTTTCCAACCTTTTCTCATCAAACACTCCATTCTTGATTTTGGGTGCCTTCTTCCTAAAGGTTTCCAGCGCTGTTGTAACCTTGAAAACTTGGAATTCTGATCAGAGGAAAATCAAAGAAAATAATTTTTGCAAAATTATGGTGGAGTTGCAGCTCCCTAGCCCCTCCAGTGTAGGGAGCCCTGACCTATTAAGCTTGGAAAGCAAAAATTGAAAGCGACTGTGAGATCAGTATTGAGCTATTGAAGTCCAAATACCGCAAACTAGAAGCAGGGAGGAAGGCAGTCATTTCTTATGCCCACGTTGTGTTACTCGATTGGCTCATTGATGTACCTGTTTCTTTAGAATCCTGTTTACCAAGAAAAATGTTTTGAAAAGTGTAAATTATTTTATGACCGATGGTTTGCACAAGAAACTGAAGCAATCCTTAAGGAAAAAGAGTTGTTTTCTCATATCGTTGAATCAAAAATTGGATGAAAGAAAATGTGGTGAGCCTTGGCATCCTAATAAAAGCGTTCAAATCAAGCAGAAGGACAGAAAAGCTTATACTAGTATCTAAAACATGTTTAAACCGTGAGAAAGTAGTTTCTTGGTAATTATCACTGAGTAGACTCATCTGTAATCAACTGTGATGAACTCCTTTTACACATGAGCGAAAGTTCATCGCGAAAAACTTTGAGCCTCACAGATAAGGACACTTTTGTCAAGGAAAATTACAACCTCTCCCGTGAGCGAGACACTGTATTTACAAAAGTATGCAGCACTTCAGTTGTAACTCTTGAACCTGATTTTGTTTTTAACGGGAAAGGAAGAAGAACAACTCTTCACCAACTTTCTTCTTGTTCTGAGTTCCTTATCCTTTCAGGACGTTAGAGATCATGGTTTTCCATTTCTTTCTCTCTTTTGACAGTGCTAAAATTTCACACTCACTACTCTTGAATTGGAGATTCTTGTTCAAGCTAGTAATGAATTTCAGTCTCTGTGTTCTTCTACTTTTCTTTCCTTCAATCTTCCCTGTTAACACCAAGTTTTCCATTCCTTCAATCTCATTACATGACCCAGAAACTGCAGTTGTCTTTTTCTAATTACCTTCATCAACTTTCCTTTCATTCCTGCTCTCTTTAATGCCACTTCATTGCTCACTTTGTCAGTCCAAGATATTCTTAGAATTCTTCTCAGGAACCACATTCCCACTGCTTCTATTCCTTTCTTCATGCTTTCATTGATGGTCCAAGCATCACACCCATAAAGCAAAACAGACCACACATAACATATCTAGGACTCGAATCTTAGTTTTTACTTGCAGCTGGCTGTTCTTGAAAACTAAACTCATTTTACTAAAAGCATCCTTCGTTAAAGTGATTCTTTTCTTTATTTTGTTCACACATCTTCCATCTGATGTTATCAAACTACCAAGATAAGTAAACTTTTTTAACATTCTTTACAAGTTCTTCATTGATAGTTAAAGAACACTTTGGGGATGTACTCTTCTTTGATATCACCATATATTCTGTTTTCATGATGTTAATCTGGAGTCCTTTCTTTTCACTCTCTAACACTACTTTATTTAAGATGTTCTGTACTTTCAGTTCTCCACTTCACTTTCAGCTATCAATACAGTGTCGTCAGCATATCTTAAGTTGTTTATGTTTACATCTCCGATTTTCACTCCAGGCATGTTCTTGATCCCTCTCAAGATGATTTCACTGTACAGATTGAACGGATCCGGGGACAGAACACATCCTTGTCTTACTCCTCGTTTGATTAAAGACCACTTGCTCATGTCTCCATCAATCCTGATAGCTGCCAACTGTTTCCAGTATAAGTTCTGAATTAATTGCAAATCTTTTCCATCAATTTCTAAGTCCTTCAACATTTTAAACAATTCATGGTGCCTCACTTTATCAAATGCTTTGCTGTAATCAATAAAGCACAAATACAAATCCTTCTGGACTTCCACTGCTCTTTCAGCCATCATTCTTATGATAAAAATAGCATTTCTGGTACCTTTTCCCTCTATATATGCATTTTGCTCTTGTGAGATCTCGTGCCTTATTTTGATCTTCATTCTGTTCAACAGAATTTTCAGGATCAGTTTCATCATGTGGCTCATTAGGCTGATGGTCCGGTGTAGTTCGCATTCAGTTGCACCAGGTCGTTTTGGCAAAG
>RDPX01000206.1:219875-239598 GCA_003991215.1 Morbakka virulenta
CTATTAAAGAGGAGCTCAAACAAAAATTACAAGTTAAAGCCCAAAGACTACGTCGTTTCACTAAAAGAAACAATTTTTATAGACAAAACAAGATTTTTTAAACAGATGCGAAAAAGTTCTACCGAGAAATCGGAAAAGCGTCCATCAATGTAGAGGAAATACCATCAGAGGACCAAGTCAGAAATTTCTGGAACATTATTTGGGGTAATAAAAAAGGGCATAACGAAAACGCTCAATGGATAAAAGATCTGGAAAGGAATGCTACCGATATCCCTGAACAACAATGGGATAATATAAGCACTGACGAGATTGCAAAAGCGCTAAAATGAGTCCCAGAAATGGAAATCTCCAGGAATAGACCAAGTACCAAATTTCTGGCCAGACACCTTACACTCTACGCATTCTAGATTGGCTTCAATGTTTAATGAAATGTTGACTAAAGCAGATTCAACACTTAAATGGTTCTGCCAAGGCAGAACTTACTTGCTAAAACGAATGACATTAAAATACCCCAAAACTACCGTCCAATCACATGCTTGTCAACAACCTATAAACTACTAACATCAGTATTATCTGAAAGAACATATGCACATAAGGAGGAACATAACATCTTCCCCATAGAGCAAAAAGGTTGTAAAAAGGGATCATACGGCTGCAAGGACCAACTTCTTATAAATAAAATGATATTAGAAAATATGAAAACAAAACACCGAAATTTAAGCACTGCATGGATTGATTACAAAAAAGCCTTTGACAGTGTCCCTCACTCGTGGATTTTACGTTGTCTTGAATTATTTAAAGTATCTCCCACCCTTATTAATTTTTTTAGATCCTCCATGCAATTATGGGAAACCAATCTTTTTTCTCCCACTCTAATGTTATCTTGTCTTCTCATGGCATACGAATAAAATGTGGCATTTTCCAGGGCGACTCTTTGTCCCCCACTTCTCTTTTGTATGGCGCTCATTCCTTTGTCAAAACTCTTAAACGACACCAATTACGGATATAATATCAGTGAAAAGAAAATAAATCATCTCTTTTATATGGATGATCTGAAACTTTATGCCTGTAACGATGAAGAACTGGAAGGGTTACTTAAAACAGTAAAAGCATTTAGTGATGATGTAGGGATGGAATTTGGATTGGACAAATGCGCAAAAGCCACTTTTAAACGCGGAAAATTACGTCAAAACCGTTAACATTGTGCTTGATCATGACACTACTATTAAAGCACTAGACCAGGAGGCAACTTACAAATATCTGGGTGTCAATGAAGGAGATGGCATACAACATTCCAAAATGAAAGTAAAAATTAGAAAAGAATGTTTAAGGCGAGTAAGAATGATAATGAAGACAGAGTTGAATTCTAAAAACCGAATAACGGCAGTAAACAAATTAGCAATACCAGTAGTATCATATAGGTTTAATAAAATAAATTGAAATCTAAGTGAACTTCAAAAATTAGACGCCAAAATTAGAAAGCAGTTCACTTGCCATAGAATGCACCATCCGAAGTCCGATGTAGACCGCTTGTATATTCACAGAAGTAAAGGAGGAAGAGGATTAATACAACTAGAGCTCTCCTACAAAACCTCGACTATAGGGCTTTTCCAACATTTAGACAATGCTGATGTCTGGATGCTTCAGCTGGTTAATATACACGAAAACTCAAAAAAGCTCCACTTTGTTGTTAAAGAATCTGATAAGTTTTCCCCTGAATTACATCTCGACATTGAAAACGACCATCGTTTAGCTCCTACTGAAATTGCCCGTAAAACAAAGAAATACGCTAAGAATGAAGGATTGAAACAATTTGAATCCAGATGGCAAGAAAAGCCTCTCCACGGACAGTTTGCAGCTCGAGCCAATAACGCTGATATAGACACAAAGGCAACCCATCAGTGGCTTCGCAGCTCAGGGCGGAAAGCGGAAACCGAAGGCTTTATTCCTGCCACCCAGGATCAAAGTTTATTTACAAGGAATTGTCAGGCAAACGTCTTGCAAAATGGTGCGGACTCAAAGTGCAGATTTTGCAATGATAAAACAGAAACTATTGACCACCTTGTCGCTGGCTGCTCTATTTTAACACCAGGAGAGTATAAAAACAGACACGACAGGGTTGGTCAGTACCTCCATTGGAAGATTTGCAATCATTTCTCTATGAATACCAAAAGTAACTGGTACAAACACCATCCTGAACCTGTTACAGAGGGACAAGACTTTACCATCCTTTGGGATTTCCCGATCCACACTGATCGCACGATACAGGCCAATCGCCCTGAGATTGTCATCAAAGACAGGAAAAACAACATCTGCCTTCTCATAGACATAAGCGTGCCATCAGATAGAAATGTCTCTGCCAAAGTATTTGAGAAACTCGCAAAATACAAGGATTTGGAAATAAAAATTGAAAAGATCTGGCACCTTATAACAAAAACTATTCCTGTTGTGGTAGGTGCTTTGGGTTTGATAAAAAAAGGAACTACTGACTATCTTGACAAAATTCTCGGAAACCCTTCTCTTCAAGAAGTGCAAAAAATTGTATTGAACAGTACAGCTCATCTTTTAAGAAGAGCGCTTTCTGTCTAAAATTGTCATCTGTATCAGGTTTTTTTTCTTTTTCTTTTGAATTTTATACCCTTTTATACTTTTATGTCTTATGTATGTCTAATTGATGTTCGTGATTTGTCAACCTTAATGTTTTATCTTGTATTTTAATGTCCATTCAATATTCGTAGATTGACCTGTTTAATTTATTGCAGAACTGATGTTCATAAATTGCCTTGAGTTTTGTATTTAAATTTTAATACCTTTTAAAACTATTTTTTTACCCTTACAAACAATTTTTTTTTCTCCCACAAATAAAACCTCCAATTTCACTCACCCTAGGTCACTGGTAGTGATTCGGTGTTTGATCTTAACAAAGCAAATCAAAGTAAATTTTTGTAATAATAATAATAATTAAAAGAGGCATCTTTCAAGGTGATTCCTTATAGCCATTGCTCTTTGTAATTTGTTTGATACCTCTTAGCCATATTCTCAGAAATATGGAGGAGGGATATCATTTCGAAAAAGATCAGCAAAAGATTAATCACCTATTATTCATGGACGACCTAAAGCTATATGCTAGTAGTCAAAAGGCCTTGGATTCGTTTGTACAGACGGTCAGAATCTTCAGTAATGGTATTGGAATGCAATTTGGCATTGAGAAATGTGCTGTCTTGAGAATGTACAAAGGAATGTTGAAGGATTTCTCTGGTATCAAACTCCATGATGATTGTGAAATTAAAGGCTTGAAAGAAGGAAAGTGTTATAAATACCTTGGAATTCTCGAGGCTGATGTAGTCAAGAGTAAGGAAATAAAAGAAAACATATCTAAAGAATCCAAAAGACGAGTTAGAAAAAGTCTGGAAACCAAACTGAATGGGGAAAATCTTATCCAGGACATCAACACATATGCTGTCTCATTGATTAGATACTCGGCTGCTTTCATTGACTGGACGGTGAAAGAAATGAAACAACTTGACGAAAGAACTAGGAAATTGTTGACGATGCACAAGGCCCTACACCCAAAAAGTGATGTTTACCGACTTTACCTACCAAGAAAGGAAGGTGGCAGAGGATTATTGAGTGTCGAAGACACAATACTGCAGGCAAGGGCTAGCCTAAACAGCTATGTTGAAAGTAGAAAAAACGATTTGATTATTGCAGCTAGAAGTGTGAGAGGGGCGACAGATATCAACGAAAATGCTGGTATGTTTAAGAAAAGGAGGAGGAGTGAAAGAACAAGAAAATGGAAAGAAAAACTGTTACACGGACAATTCGTAAGACAAACAGATGAGATTTCTAATGAGGAAAGATGGCTATGGTTGAAAGATGTATGTATGAAACGTGAAACTGAATTTTTGATAATTGCGGCGCAAAATCAATCCATTAAAACAAACCACATCAAAGCAACAATTGACCAAAGCCAAAGAAACAACAAGTGTAGAATGTGGGATTGAGTAGCTATGGGGCATCCCGATAAAGGTGGTTCAGATCATCATAGGAGCTCTAGGTACCCCATCAAAAAATTTTAAAAAGTGGTTAGGAGAACTTGGGTTGAAAACAAGAATAGTCGTACACCTCAGCCACCTATCAGTGGCTGAGGTGTACTGAGGTGTACAAGAATAGTCGCACACCTCAGCCACCTATCAGTGGCTGAGGTGTGCAAAACTCAAGGCAGAGACAGAAGGCTTCATCATCGCAGCACAAGAACAAAGCTTATTTACCCGAAATGAAATTATCAAGCAAAAATACTGAAGAATGGAGCTGACCCTAAGTGCCGGTTCTGTGACCAGCACACGGAAACAATAAACCACCTTGTGTCTGGAAGTCCTGTACTTGCTCCAAATGAGTATGTCAAACGCCACGACCGTGTTGGGCAGCATCGTCACTTAGGTATATGCAAACATTTTAATATTGAAACCAACCCCAACTGGTATAAACACCATCCACTACCAGTCACGGAAGGACAAAATGCCACTATTCTGTGGGACTTTCCGATCAAGTGAGAAAAGGGCTCAAGTTGAGAGAGAGGATATTGATGAAGATGAATAAGATGATTTTAAAAATGAATTTCTTGATAATGTAGTAAAAATTGAAAGTATTAAAATGAATGAACGTGAAAGTATACAAAAATTGAAAATTAAGAAATCACAGGAAAAGTTTTTAACCTTGGGAAACCTAGTCATACAGGAAATCTGTGAAGAAGTAAATCTGGATTTAAATGACCTAAACACTATTTTGTATGCAGCTGAAAAAACTATCGAAGGCAAGCTTGGAATCAAACCTAGCCCCCCCCCCCCTCCCTCCAAAAAAATCATCATAAGAGGCCTAAATGGAAACTTTGTCTTGAAAAAGAAATTGAAACGCTACGGGGCGAGATATCAATATTGAATGAAATAGAAAGAAATAACAAACCGAAAACAAGGAAAGCTCGAAAACTTGTTCGGAAATTTAAGTTAGCAAACGCCAATGAAATACCGAGCACGAAAGAAGAATTAAAACAAAGAATGCAAGTAGAAGCGCAGCGGTTGAGGAGATTTGACAAACGGCACAATTTTTACAGGGAAAATAAGATTTTTCAAACGGATGCGAAAAAGTTTTATGGAGAGATCGGAAAGAGTCAAATCACAGATAAGGAAATACCATCTAAGGAGAATGTTTAAAAATTGTGGAAAGGGATATGGGAGGAAGAGAAGAAATTCAATGAAAAAGTGAACTGGATAAGAAGTACCGAGGAGGAGAACAAGAACATAGATGTTCAAGGATGGGAAAATATCACTGTCACAGAATTGAGGGCAGCTTTGAATAAATCCCAGAAATGGAAGTCACCTGGAGTTGATAGGGTTCCAAACTATTGGTTGAATGTCTTATCTTCATCACATCTATTACCGAAATGTCTTATCTTCATCATATCTATTACCGAAAGCCAACAAGACAAAAAACCCAAAAAACTACAGACCCATTACTTGTTTAAGTACTACATACAAATTACTTACGTCAGTTATTACCCATCAAACTTTTTCGTTTCTTGAAGCAAATAACTTATTTCATGAAGAGCAAAAAGGCTGTAAACGTGGGTCCGATGAGTGTGGAGATCAGCTTCTCACAGACAAGATGGTTTTGGAAAGCTGTAGATCGAAGCGTAGAAACCTAAGTGTAGCATGGATTGATTACAGGAAGGCATTTGACAGAGTTCCACATAGCTGGATTTTGAAATCACTTGAGCTGTACAAAGTGTCTCCAATAATCGTCAATTTCATATGAAGTAGTATGAGGATGTGGAAAACAACCCTCTCTTTAAGCCATGAAAACGGAATCCTTAAATCTTATCGCATTAACATAAATTGTGCTATTTTTCAAGGAGACTCTTTGTCTCCCCTTCTCTTCTGTATCGCCCTTTTCCCACTCTCGAAACTGCTTAATGCAACAGGCTAAGGTTACAAAGTTAATTGTTTTACATGGACGATCTAAAGTTGTTTGCGAAGAATGATAACGAACGTGAAGGGCTGTTACAAACTGTCAAGACTTTCAGTAATGACATCAATATGTTATTCGGATTGGATAAATGTGCTAAAGCATTCTTTAAGGAAGGAAAACTAGTTCAGTCAAGTGACAGAATTAGACGAGCATTAAACCATTAAAGAACTTGAACCTGGAGAAATATATAAATACTTGGGTATTAATGAAAGTGACGGAATCCAACACAACAGTATGAAAGAGAAAGTTAAAAAAGAGTTTTACAGAAAGGTTAAGTGTATTTTTAAAACGGACCTTAATTCCAGCAATAGAATAGAAGCAATAAATACACTGGCAATTCCAGTCGTTACATATAGCTTCAATGTAATCAATTGGTCTTTAAGCGAGATCCGGAAAATGGATACGAAAGTAAGAGTTTATGACTATGTACCGAATGCATCGCCCGAAAGCTGACGTGAATAGGTTGTATATCCCCAGGAAAGATGGAGGAAGAGGAATGATGCAATTGGAACTGAGCTAAAACTATGACAATAGGACTAGGTAAATATCTTGAATCAACCTCGGATTGGATGCCAAAACTGGTGCTTACTCATAAACAAACGAAAAGAGTCCACTCTATTACTAACGAAGGTAGAAAGTTCATGCAAGAACTTAAGGTTGATCAAGTTGTATGTGATGAAAGTATGTCTTGCACCAAGCAAGCGGAAAAAGATGAAGGATTAAGAGACATTAATCCAAATTGGAAAAAACAAACCCCTCCATGGCCAATACCCAATGCGAATCGATGATGCGGATGTAGATTTTGAAATTACAAAGACTTGCAAATTGAAGTTGAAAAAATGTAGAAAATGAAAACTACTATTGTACCGGTAGCAGCAGGCGCTTTATGTGCTATAAACAAAAACTTAGAAAAACATGTTGCAAAGCTGCCTGGAGCAAACTCGCTCGAGGATATACAAAAAATTGTGCTTAATGGGGCAGCACATATACTAAGAAAAGCATCATCATTATAAAACTATCTCATTTTACTATTTTACTATACAATTATGTTCTTTTTTCTTCTTTTTTTTTGCTTAAAACTTTTAAATCTGATATATAAGTATGTGTTGTCAGAAGCCAGCCTTCCCATTTCCTCAGGTCTCTGGCTGAGACCATCTCTGGGTCTCAGCCCGAGATCTGAGGAGGTTGAAGAGGAAGGTTATACATATTTCGGAATAATTGAACTAGACAAGATCAAAGTGGGTGAAATAAGACAAGACAATAAAAGAGTAAAGAGGACACTGAGATTAGTTTCCAAACCCACATTGAACGGAAAAAATAAGATAACAGCGATAAACATCTGGGCAGAAGCAATTTTAAGATAAGGGGCAGAGATACTTGAGCGGAGAGACAGTGAATTAAAAAGGATTGACAGGAAAACTAGAAAATTGTTGACGAGGTATGGTGCGTTCCACCCAAAAAGTGATGTTGACAGGCTTTATATGAGACGAAAGGAAACGTGGCAGAGGTTTGAATGGCATAAAAGTGATAGTAAGAACAAAGGGGAATAGTCTCTGACAATACGTTTTGAATTCTCTAGAAAAGCTTATAAAGGCTGTGAAAGTAGCCGAGACCATTCAAACGGATGGAACCCTGGAAAAGAAAGTGTTTTAAAAAAAAGGCCGGGGGAGTGTAAACGACGATGGTTGGAAAGAAGTATGTATGGCCAGTATGTGAAAGAAACTGCCGATAGAGTAGATAAAGAGAAGACATTAAATTGGCTAGCAAAAAGCGACTTGAAAATAGAAACAGAGGCTCTGATATGTGCCGCACAGGAACAGGCAATTAGGACAAACTACATTAAACATAAAAATATAAAACTGTAGGCAGTCCTATATGTAGAATGTGTGGAAAAAGAGGTGAGAGTGTGCAGGACTTAATTAGCGAGTGTGTAAAACTCGCGAAAAAAGAATATAAAAGAAGACACGACAGGGTTGGGATTCACTGGGACTTATGCAGGAAGAACAATTTAGAGCACAAAGAGAGAAGGTATGAACATTCCTCGAAAGGGGTGATTGAAAATGATGACGTAAAAATTTGTGGGACATCAATACAAAATGCGATAATGTAATTGAGGCAAGAAGGCCAGATCGCTGTACCAGCAAACAAAAGAATAGAAGAGAAGGGAAGAGAGAAGGTAGAGAAATACCAAGGTTCAAAAAGAGAGAAGTAGGAAGACTCTGGGGTTTGTGAAATGTGCAAGTGGTACCTGTTGTGATAGGAACTCTGAGGAAATGGATTGCAAAACTGGAGATTGAGCACAATATTGTGGATATGCAGGCAACAACCTTATTGGGAACAGAAAGGGTAATAAGAAGAGTACTAGAAATGTAATAAGTAGAAATATGAGCTTTTTGGCCCCAGGTCATTAGTTATGACTCGCCTACTAAGGAGATATGACGGCAATAACATCAGCTTGAAGATAAAAGTTGTTGTGGTTGTGTTGTTATGGCGAAAAAGGGAATTTAAGTCATCTCAACTTTATCCATGGAGAGCCATATACACAAGTCATACACACTAAAATTGTCAATATATGGGGAAAACTGAATAGCAAATAATTGAAAACAAAAGATAGAGCAGTACATTAACGCGAGCATGCAAGTAACAAAAATTATTGCAAAATGCTGCACTGCTAGAAACAGTACAAACTTCGAGGAAACTTTCCGAGACCCAAACATATTTGGTGTACCTTGCTTTGAAGAATAACGTTTACTAGTTGTAAAATCAAAAACGTAGGTAACTCAACAATAATAGAGATTGTGACGAGAGTTATAGAGTTTGAAAGGATAAGTAAAACCTGTCAATTTTAAGGCTAGTGAATTCACTCGCATAAAAACAGATTCCGAAACTAGGAAAGAAAATGAAAGAAAATCTGGAATCAGGGAGAAAGAACATCAGTAAAATGTTTTTAGGTTCACAATTATGAGTGATGACATGAGGGATGGAAAGCCTGGAACTCGTCCAAGAAGAGTACACTAAAAAAGAAAAACGAAATACCTGTAAAAGGCCTGGGATCAAGCATTACGAATCAATAATTTTAAGAACAGAAAAAAAAGCACAGGGTGCTTTACCTTGGTCTAGACTTTGGGGAGAAAAATGATAAAGTATCAGCCTTTTAGCTGTAGTATCTGTGATGGTACCACAACAGCAAAATCGCTCCTTGCGTCAGGGTAGCGTTGCGGTACTTGTCTATTTGCTATTTGCTGAGGATACCTATTTACATCTGTAGCAAGATGGTAAAATCAAACAATAGGTTCTTGGAAAACAAAGCTGCATATGCTGTTATATGTCTGCGCGCAAACTGATCACAAACCAAACTGGCCATAATAAACCGGCCATTGTATTATTTGACAAAGTCCAATTCGTAATAGTTAAAGGGTACGTGACTCTTTTTGACAGACGTAATAGCAATCTTCTCTATTGTAATTAATCAAAAACAAAGTTCACAGACTTATTGCTTCAAATTATATTCGCCTTGAATGTTTGGTGAAAATAGTTAAAATTTAGAGGAATGGGAGGAGTTGGTAGTGGATGTAAAGCTGTAATTACTTCATGTTTTTTAAACGAAAGGCGCTCGAAACGGCAAGGACAACATCGTTATGCTAAAATGTACTTGCATATAATGATATCACTGTCATACAGAATTTATCACAGCAATTAGACAAAATAACTTAAGCACCAACATCAACAGCAATCGGTGCAACATCTTGGTTTCTCCCAACAGGATGATGACCTGTCATTCCTATAAGTTTGCTGCTGCACTCCGCAAGCTCACTGATGGCTACTCGACCTCTTCTTTTGATAAATTTTGCTACATTATTCAGTTCCTCTTCAGAAATATAAATAAACTTGCCTCTATCGTCCATTACACCTGGGAAAGAAAAAAAATAGACGTGAAAAACTTTCAGGACTTAATATGCTTCCAAGAAGATGATAGCTAGCTATAATCTTAATGCCAGTACAAGACACTCAACAATGTTCATATAAAAAAAGTCATTACGTTTCCTTTACTTTATATTTCATTCTCTCTTTTTTCCAACTTCATTTTTAATCTCATCTTCGCTAAACTAGCTCTTCATCTCATACGTATGGAAACTTCTCTTTTAGGTAGTTACTCTCTTTTCATAAAATGCAGCAACATCTTGGTTGTAATCGTTCTATAATAGGGAAATCGATGAAAAATATCTGCAGAAAACTGTCCAGGAGCTATCCAATTAAAATCCAGGAACTGATATTCGTAGTCATTATGGCCATACTGTGTCAACAATCATCGCAAAATATCGTAGGAGTAAAGGCAGTAATTTTACTGGAAGTGCACAAACGGATTCATTATTCAATACCAGTTACAAATATCTTCGATGTTTTCAAAGGCACGTGTGAGAAAAAGAAAAGTTAAAATTTAAAATAACACACGGGAGCGGTTTCAAGAGCTAAAAAGAAGACTTAGCAAAGAAAAAAACCGTTCTGCATAAGCATACAAAAAAGCTATTTGAAACCGTTCTGCATAAGCATACAAAAGTATATCAAAAATTAAATATAATTTCAAAAAATATCAGAAAAAGCTCAAGCAGCTACAAAACTTCTGGACTTGCAAAATATTTTACTGCGTTACTGGCTTCTCTCTTTCTTTTTCGCTTGACTTAACAGGATCCTTGTAAAAAATACCCTTTTCTATATCATGTCTCCCTTTTTAACAACATTACCTGCTTAGTGTCTGCTACCTTTGATTTTACTTGATAAAAAATATTTTATTCCAAAGCCCAATATTACATTTTTTCGAATTTCAAAAACGTCAGCAAATCCACACTACCTGCTTCAGCAAATTAGCTGGCTTTCCTAGTAATTAAATTTTCTTACTAAGTAATTTTGAGTGTCAAAATTCAATTACTGTACTTGCACGGAATATGGAAAAATATGTGAAAAGAAACTACGAGCAAGATTTTTGTAACGAAAAATAAACCTTCAGATTATTTTATCTCCACCATACAAGAGCAACCCATATAATGGCACATGAGCCTATATCCTGGTATTGTGAGATAAGAAAGTGTAGAAAGACGACGACAAAAGAGTACACAACAAGTCTGGAAAATGTTGCTAGCGTTCGTACCACGTAATCATGTGGTGGATGTCAGAGGCTTAAAAACAGTTCAAACCGACGAATTAATAACCACAGGATTTTATCAGTGTGGATACTATGAAATGAACTGTATTTATCAACTTCATTCACGTTTTCTCAATATGGTTGTGACCGGAACAAGGTAGCTTGCTCTCATTGAGGTGGTCAACGATTTCATGCTTAATATCAAATAGATGGCGTAAGGTGACGTTGATGACTCTAATGTCATAGATGGATGATCTAAACAAACAAAGAAGGCAGAAAGAAAAAGCGGGTCATATGATCCTGAAGGTAACAGTTTGATGGGTGTGGAATCTTAAGTGACTCATAGAAAGGTCTCCGTAGAATGCTCTCATTCCTTCCAAATCTAGAATATTCTTCTCCTCGAAAATACTCAATGAATTTCATCATGGCTCCGCTTATATAAGAATTTTCATAAGTACATGCGCCTTTATGATATTCATGTTTAATTCCCCCCAGCCCCAGCCCCAGCCCCAAAAATCCACTTTTTAAATCATGTGGCTTTTCGCGGAAATTAGAGTATAAAAAGGCATTACACAAAATATATTTAAAATAGACAATATCATACAATGCATTTGTGAAAACAAAAATAAAGAGCATACATGTACAGACAATTTACATTTTCTCACCTGTAACCAATCCCATCTCTTCCAAATTTTCTAATCTATCAATGGCCTCCTGAACTCTCAAGCTGAATTCCGACGCCAAATCTTCAAGCATCACTACTTTTGACTCCTATGGAAAAAAGGGTCAAGGAATTTAAGAGACTTTTTCTGCTCCGCTCATTCTACAATGAAGTAAGCAAACACCGTTAATAATTAAGAACTTACCCTGCTCTTGTGTGCTACAAATCAATGCCTTATTACATTCTTTCAGGTCCAGCTCACAATTTTCGGCTCTTTCCACATCTTACTTCAATCTTTTTTTTTATGTCTCTGAGATATTTACTATACACTGGCTTCTCTTTCCAGTTGTTTTCAATTTACTTTCCCCCGTCTCTTGATTTGAAACAGGTTCAATAATGTGGTAATTGCCAGGCTTGTGGAAATTGCCATGGTGCTCTTATCTGCTATCGTACTGGTAATTAACATCTTAATGGTAATTAGCATCGAACTGGCAATTCCCATCGTAGTGGTAATTTGCATTGTAGTGGTAATTGCCATTGCATTGATAATTGTCATGGTACTGTTAACTTCCGTCGTAGTAATAAATGTCATATTGGTAATTGCCATCTTACTGGCTGTGTCGAAAAGCAGTGAAGAGTTTCAACAATAACTCATTAAATAGTGACAATTTTGCAAAATTATTAATAGCACCTTAATTATTTTCGTCAAGCTTGATTCGTGCCAACTTTCATGACCGTAGCTTGAAAAAAAACAGCCCGTGCGCCCCAAAGTGCCTCTGAATGAACATTATCACCTGGTACAGAATTGAACATAGATTTTTGGCGGGAAACTGGGCTTCCTGCTGGGCCTGCTCGCGAGCGAAGCTCGCCAGCAGGACAAATAATAAAACTAAAAGAAAAGAAAAAAGGAACATGAGTTGTGCATGGTTGGGCTATAAAAAACCGTTTGACAGCGTCCCACACCAGTGGATTCTTAAGTCTTTAGATATTTAATATTTAAAGTATCACCCAAAGATATTGGTTTTCTGACACATAATATGAAAAATTGGAAGACACGTTTAGTTGTTATACACGAGAACGGTACATTGATTAGTGGTGGCATAAGTATTAAAAGAGGGGTCTTCCAAGGAGACTCGCTATCTCCACTACTCTTCTGCATCTCGCCAATACTTCTATCACTTGAACTGAACTTAAAGGACTGTTGAGGATAGTGGTTTCAGTGATAATATCGGTATGGAATTTGGATTGAGTAAGTGTGCCAAAGCTACTTTTATTTTAGGTAAACTAGTGACGACTAATAATGTTAGACTTGATGAGGTAACACTGATTAAAGGTCTGGAACAGGAGAATGTGTACAAGTACCTTGGTATTGACGACTCCAATGGAATCCAGCATGCTACAATGAAAGAAAAACTTAAAAAAAAGAGCTTTTAAGAAGGACGCGATTGATTTTCAAGACCGAGCTAAATTCAGAAAACCGAGTCACGCCATAAAACACATTAGCTTTCCCTGTCATTACATACAGCTTCAATATCATTGTTTGGAACCATACTGAAATAAGAGGATTTGACACAAAGATTAGGAAATTAATGTTTAGTTTATAACATGCACCAGCTAAAAGCCGATGTTTAACGCCTTTCTCTCCCAGAAAATCCGGTGGAAGAGGGTTGACACAACTCGAGTTTTCTTATACGACGTCCACAATTAACCTTTTCCTATATTTAGATCTATCAGAAGATTGGTTGTTGCAGTTCGTGTGTAGCCAGCCATGAAAATCAAAAAGGTTATCATTCTGTTGTTAAGGAAGCGAAACGGTTTGAGTGGGAGCTAGACCTCATTTGGGAAATTGAGTTGGAAAGGGAATTGTAGAATACTGAGAATGACCGCAGATTAAAACGATAAGCAAGAGAAAAAGGAAAGAAGGTTATCGACAATGCCTGGAAGTCAAAACCATTGCATGGTCAATACGCACTTCGAAGCCAGAAACCTGATGTTGATTTAGTAGACACCCATCAGTGGCTCAGAAGTGCTGGTCTGAAGGCAGAGGCCGAAGGGTTTATTGTCGCTGGTCAAGATCAAGCAATCTTTACGAGTAATTATCAGGCCAATGTGATTCATAATGGTGGAAAAATGGAGTGTAGGTTCTGTGACAAAAGCACTGAAACCAATGACCATCTCATTTCTCGCTGTTCCATCCTTGCACCAAATGAGTATACCAGCAGGCAATCGTGTCGTCAACATATACACTGAAAAAATCTGTGACAACCATGATATCGAAACAACGAAAAAGTGGTATGAGCATAAACTTTTACTTATTCTTTATAAGCCATACGTGATTATTCGATGGGACTTCCCGACAAGAACTGACAGAACCATACAAGCTAATGGCCCGGACATTGTTATCAAGGGCAAGCTGAGTTAAATCATGTAAAACGATTGATATGGGTATACCATCTGACAACAACGTATCTGCAAAAGAATATGAAAAGCTCAGCAAATATAAAGACTTTGAAATTGGAGTGTCGTGGCTGTTGAAAATGAAAACAAAAACAATTTCGGTCATAGTTGGGGCACTTGTCATGGTTAAAAAGGGAACGCAGAAGCATATGAACGATATATCAGGAAATTATCACTCACCAAAATACAAAAAATAGTGTTAAATAGTACTGTCCATACCCTTAGAAGAACTCTTTCAGTCTGATAAAAGATCAATGACTCCAAAAATCAAAAACTGTATAATGCATTTTTCACCTTTATTTTTATTCCAAATTAAAATATTTTTACCTTTCATACAATTTCTTATACACATCTTAATACCTTCAAACATAAAAAAAGAGAAACGTCACGAAAGCATGCATGTATGAACGGCTTGGTACCGTAGGTTATTGGTAATAACCCGGTGCTATAAATGTCTCAAACAAAAGTACTTATTTAAGAAAAATAGATAAAATAATAATAATACGTCCTGAGTATGACGATCAACTGCATCCGGATGTGGAGTTTCGACGTGGGCGAATGAGGTTACCCTTTGCCACAACTACCTTCAGATCACCCTTGGGCAAGGTGTAGTACCCGTTAGCCTATTCCATGACCTTGAAATACCGGTTAGACATCCGCCGGAGTTTAGTCTGTCCTCATGGACATTATCCGCGGCCCCTAGAAATACCAGGTTGGTGTCTGGCGCGGGATAGTATTACCTCATAGTATACATAGTATGCAACTCTCTTTAGCCGTGGTGAAGGCAACATGAAAGTGGTGGTATCACGATAAAAATACCAAGGAAGGTGATTGATGTCGGATCAGGATCTTTGGCTTCTGTAAGTGATGTACGGTACAGAATTTTCCATCATGCTTTTTCTTTGAGTTTATGACTTCAATGCTGAGATATACTCATTCTCTCTTCCCATGGCCAGGATGGGATCATCAACCTTGGTTCGCAGCCATTGTAGGAAAAGGAAAACTCCGAAGAGCAAACAAACAGCAGTGGTAAATATCAGGTTGACGTCTAACGGGGTGTAGCTGAGTCTTATAGTTTGGGTTGGACCTTTAGCTTTGGTTGGTAACTTCCCTAGAGATGGTGTCTCAATAAAAATACCGGCGGTTGTGACACCTTATCACCACTACCCTCTTTTTGAGTCAAATGAATACAAATAATATTGAAAATAACGGCGTGAATGGCACCGGAGCAAATCGTGAAGGCAGGTGTCCCCTGGTTCGACAGCGGGGGCACATTCGTCATCCTATGACTGTCACAGCCAAGTGGAGAAGCAAGCCTTTTGATGAGGGATTACAGGCAACGAATGATGCATGAATAGAGAGAACGGGGAGTCTTTGATGTCACTGAGCAACGTTCGTGTGATCAAGCAAGAGCCATAAGAAAAAACGGTTGGCTCTCTAATTTGGAAATGGAAAATATTCAAAGAAAGATATATCTAGATAGTGAAGAAGTGAATGTGAATACAGAAGAGGTTGAGGACAGACAAAAGGGAAATAACAGAGTGATAGGTGGCGAAGAAAGTGACCATATCTTTCATGAACCAAACGAGAATTTTGGCGATGTGATTCCTTATATTTAAACATTAGATGAAGAAACGCAGCTAAATATTGCTCAATTAAATGATATCGTCATTGATAACAGGAATACCGATGGAATTGCCTTTAAGAATGTTAACATGAAACCCCTAAACGTAGCTACTGCTAAAGTTAATAGAGTGTTTGATTTCATCGAAACAAAGAGTATAACACAGACATATAATCTCATCAAAGCTGCAGGTGTCTGGGTAGCAGATCGACTAGGGCTTTAAAAATATAAAGGAGGAAAGAAGAAGTATCCGTGGTGGAAAAGACGTATTGANGATTCCTTATATTTAAACATTAGATGAAGAAACGCAGCTAAATATTGCTCAATTAAATGATATCGTCATTGATAACAGGAATACCGATGGAATTGCCTTTAAGAATGTTAACATGAAACCCCTAAACGTAGCTACTGCTAAAGTTAATAGAGTGTTTGATTTCATCGAAACAAAGAGTATAACACAGACATATAATCTCATCAAAGCTGCAGGTGTCTGGGTAGCAGATCGACTAGGGCTTTAAAAATATAAAGGAGGAAAGAAGAAGTATCCGTGGTGGAAAAGACGTATTGAAGGTGATATCAAGCAGCTTATTAAGGATATTAACATTCTTGAAAGGGTAAAGAAAAAACTGATAGGCGTTGCGAGAGAGGGTAAGGCAAAATTGGTAAAGGAAAAATACAGAGTAGAAAGAAAGGGTTTGACAACAGTAAGTGAAGAATTAAAACAAAGGGTTCTTGCCAAAACTGCAAAAATTACACGATACGAACAACGAATAGATCAGTACAGAATAAACAGATTGTTCCGAGTGGATCAAAAGAAGGTCTGCCATGAGTTAAATGGAAATGCTAGAAAGAGTAATGGCGACATACCGAATGCAGTGGAAAGTAGAACTTTCTGGAGTGAAATTTGGAGCGTAGGTAAGAGCATAACAAAGATGCTGATTGGTTGAATGGTCTGAAGAAGGAAATGGTGAATGTTAAACAGAAGAATATTATAAGTGATAAAGATATAGTTATGAAGCAATGCAGGAAAATGCCAAATTGGAAGGCACCCGGACATGATGGAATGCAAGGGATCTGGATAAAGAAACTCAATAGAGTACATGACAGGATACCTAGTCAGTTAACCGATATTCTTGATGGGACAAAAGATATACCAACTTGGATGATCTATGGAAGAACAGTGTTGTGTCAGAAGGAACCAGCAAAAGGAAATGCTGTCGAGAATTTCAGACCAATAACCTGTCTTCCACTGATGTAGAACTTACTAACTGGTGTTTTTTCGGAAGAGTTGTATTGTTTTATGGAAAGCGAAAATTTGCTTCCGGAAGAGCAAAAAGGTTGTAAGAGAAAAAGCGGAGGGGCAAAAGATCAGCTACTTATCGATAAAACAATACTAAAGGGCTGTAAGAAGAGAAAGGCGAATCTAGCTATGGTGTGGATTGATTACAGGAAAGCCTATGATTTTGTCCCACACGGCTGGATTCCAGAATGCCTTAATATGTTTGGTATTGTTAACAATATTAGGAGCTTTATGGAGACAAGTATGAAACGATGAAAACTCCTGTTAACTTCAAATGGGTCAGAACTGTGTAAAGTAGATGTAAAAAAGGTATCTTCCAAGGAGGAGTCTTTCCCCGCTGATATTCGTGATATGCATGATTCCGCTGTCTCTTGTCTTGAGAAAAGTGAATCCATCATATGAATGGAGTAAGAAAGAATTCAAGTTGAATCACCTCCTCTTTATGGGTGATATAAAATTGTTTGGAAAGAGTGACGATCAAACTGATAGCTTAGTACAAACAGTGTTTGTATTCAGCAAGGAAATTGGCATGGAATTTGGCTTAAAAAAATGAAGAGAGGGAAGTTGATTAAGTGTGACGGAATTCATTTGCCTACGGAAGATAGGTAGATGGTAGATGAAGATGGGAATACCTATCTTGGAATTTTACAGTTAAATGAGATTAAAGAGAAAGAGATGAAACTTAAGGTAGTATCTGAATAGAAAAGACGTTTGAGGTTGGTGTTAAAATCTAAATTAAATGGTAAGAATAAGATCCAAGCTATTAATACTTGGGCAGTTGCACTCTCAAGATATGGGGCAGGAATCATAGAATGGAAAGTTGATGAGCTGAAGAAGTTAGATAGAACGACAAGGAAGACCTTAACGATGTATGGAGCTCTACATTGTAAGAGTGATGTTGATCGGTTATACTTGAAAAGAAAAGACGGGAGGAGAGGCCTGATTGGGATTGAAACATGTGTAAGATTGGAGGAAAACAACTTAAGTTTATATGTTCGTGAGTCAGATGAATTGCGTTTGAAAGGTGTAAGAAAAATGGGCATAATTAGAACTGTCAATTTAGTAGAGAAAGAAGAATTTAAGAGACAAAATCAAACTAAACTAAAATCCAAGTGGCATGAGAAAAGAATGTGTGGGAAGTTCGATCGTGAAATGCCTGAAGAAGTAGATAGAGAATTGTCTTGGAAATGGATTGCCCAAAGTGACTTGAAAGTACAAACAGAAGCAACGATATTTGCGGCGCAAGAGCAGGCACTAAGAAAAATTATATTAAACATAAGATCGACAAAACAACAGAAAATCTGATGTGCAGAATGTGTGGTGATAAGGGTGAAACTATACAGCATATAATTTGTGAGTGCAAAAAGCTTGCTCAACGCGATTACATGAAGAGACATGATAACATTGCTAAACTAATCCATTGGAAATTATGTGAGAAATATGGTCTTGAAAGAAAGGAGAAGTGGTATGAGCACTACCCGGAGGGAGTAGTTGAAAATGATGACATGAAGTTGATCTGAGATATTAACATACAGTGTGATAATGTTATTCAGGCCAGAAGACCTGATCTAATTGTGGTTAATAAGAAAAGCAAATCTTGCTTCATTATTGATGTTGCTGTACCAGGAGATTGTAGGGTACATGATAACGAACAGGTAAAGATTGAAAAATATCAAAGCCTAAAAATTGAATAAAAAAGGCTTTGGTCACTGAAGAATGCTCGTGTTGTACCAATTGTTGTTGGAGCTTTAGGGTGTGTAAGCAAAAATTTCAAGAGATGGACTGACATGATAAATATTGACTTAGACATTGGTATAATACAAAAGACAGTCTTATTAGGAGCAGCAAGGATTCTTAGAAAACTTTTAGAAATGTAAGGAGAAGGAAACCTCTTGGCCTTTGGCTGCTAGTTGTTGCTAGTCCAAGAGGAAAAAAGCGGCATTAAGAACAGCCCGTGCAAATGCTATAAACTAAGATTTTTTTTTTAAACTTCACATGGTTTTATTTGTAAATTAACGATCTAGAAAATTTACAATGAAATTGATCTACTTAATACAGGTTGCAACACAACTAAGCTGTCACTGGATCCAGAGGACTGGAAATATCACAATGAAGCCTAGTTGTGGTACATCCTTTGTAGTGATACTCTCCAATTGGGCATATCACTGAGAGACGATGTATCAGCTGGTTACCAGATTAATAATTCTGGGTTTGTCCATTCTTTGTTTCTCATACAGAAAATAAAGTATGATGTCCGTATACAAATGTTTATCGATCTTTTGATGATAAATTTAACAGTTTCGTCATTGAGATCGAGGGACTTTAATTTTGAAACAATCAAGCTATTTTTCCCAAACACACCTAGAGTTCCGAGGCTCAAGTTTACATAATAAACTTTAAATCTTCTTGATAAATCGGATAATAACTGTTCGTAGCGTTGATTTTTACGGTCGAAGTTACTTTCTATATTGGTTTCAAATCCAGCTGTAAGTTCTAATATTAGTAACTTGTCACCTT
>RDPX01000206.1:246778-273206 GCA_003991215.1 Morbakka virulenta
CTCCAGAAAATTGTCCTCACAGGCACTGCTCATATTCTTCGAAAAGCATTGTCAATTTGATACCACAAAAGTCATAAACATTTCTGGGTTTTTTGTGTGTGTGTGTTTTTTTTGGTTTTTTTTCATACAACCTTTTTACAATTTTTTTATACTTTTCATAGTTTGCAGTAATATGACAATAATCTTTTAATTTCCGTGCCAATGATGTTTTTACTTCCTTGTCAAAATTATTTCATTGTCTTTGTAATATGTCAATCGTCCCTTTTATGTTCATGTCATGCCCCATAGGACCTTTATCTGCCCCAGGTCACTAGGGTGACCCGGTAGGTAATTCTACTGAAACTCATACGTAAAGAAATGCTTAATAATAATAATAATAATAATAATAATAATAATAATAATAATAATAATAATAATAATAATAACTTGCAAGGTTGAAGTGATGTTTCCATTTTTATTTGGTTATTTTATCTCACTCTTGTGGCTACAGTACATGTGCCTGCATTCAACTTTCCTGGCTTGTTGTTGGGCTCTGAATGAAGATATAAAGTAATTTTTCTTCGTCTGAAAACGACTCTTGGAAAGAGCTGAAATTCACTTCCCTCAATCCCGGCTGCAAAGCAGGGGCTTTAAAGATTGAGGGTTTCCTGAGGATACTGGTGGTGTCAACAACAACAACAACAATAATAATAATAATAAACACCAGCCACTTCTTACCTTAATGAATTCTATAAATTCCCTCAGCTTTGCCTGGGACTGGGAAAAATGGAAAAAACAAATACATACTGAAAGAAACTGCTTCCAAAAAAGTAACACATACATGTACATTGATTGGTTCATATGTAAACAAATACACATGTTTGCAGGTAATGAAATCAAATACGTTTTTTATCCAAAAAAACGCTGCAGGTAAAAAGGCAACATCTCAAGATATAAAGTAAATCAAGGTTTAGTTCACTGCACAAGATAAGAAAAGGCCATAAACAAGCTAAAAACTTCAATCCTCTAATCTTTCTGATCTGTTATTTGTCTATTTAATAGAACGCATAACCTTCGACTGTGTCGCTCCCTTAAACAGAAACTTCAGCAGAAACCAGCTGCACAACCTCATTTAATAAAATATTTACACTGGGAAAGTCACCTTTGAAGTGTTTGTTGATCGGTCTGGGTTATTTCGGTCTCAATCGCCACCTCTTTTTTCTCCTCCATAGTGGCGTGGACGTCATCTGGCTACGAAACTGAATCATCCAAAAAACAGCGAACAAGAGTTCTTCTAAACGTGATTGCCACCTTTGTGATAATGAGTTTTTTGTTATTTCCGGTGTTCGGCCTCTTCAAATATTTATTTTAATGCATGCACTGGTCAACACGATTTTTCTGGCAAAGGGTTTTTAAACGAATTCTAATTAAATTTGAGCTGCTGATTACGAATATGCACTCACTTTTTGTGCATATTCGTATTTATCTGAACAGTTATCTGAACTTTCTTTTCTTGGCTGATCTCTGATGTACATTTTCTGGGTTGTCTCTCATCAAGCTTGGTACCGTTCTTCCATTGTTTTAATGTCCTGATGAAAACGCTCCCCTTGTTCCTCATTCATATCCCCCAAGATTCTCCGGAAAATTTTCTAAATGGCTGTGTAAAAGGTGGATCTTGATACTCATTCTGCATCCAAGATCTCGCAGGCTCATTAGTAGTTCTTCCACAATCTCTTCATTGTTGTCTGCTTTCTTATTCCCCAGAAAATTCTGCACCACATTACAAAATGCGTTCCAGGCTCTTCCTTCTGTCTCATTCATGGATGTGATAAAGTTTGGATCCCTCATAAGTGTTCTAGTTTGGGGTCCATCAAATATATCAGCCTTTTTTTTCTCTTCGCTAAGTCAGGAAAAGTTGAACATATATAGCTGAAACATTCACCACTGTGATCAAGAGCTTTGACGAACTGTTTCATCAATCCAAGTTTTATGTGCAAGGGAGGAAAGACAATGTTCTTCCTATCCACCAGAGGCTCATTCATGACATTCTTATCACCAGATGCCAAACTCTGTCGCTGAGGCCATTGATTCTTCACCCAATGCTCTGCTGTAGCTCTAAAGTCCCAATAACACAGGAAACAGGGGTATTTTGTGTACCCTCCTTGCTGACCTAAGAGAAAGTTAACCATTTTCAAATCCACACAAATTACCCACCGTGACATTGCAATCTCTCCAGAACAATCTTGATGTTGAAATATTCTTCCTTAAGTTTTACAGAATGACCTATTGGTACCAAGCCATACTTATTTCCATTGTGTAACAGAACACACTTCAAACTTCTTTTAGAACTGTAAATAAAAACCCTTCAATCTCTTGAATCATGAGCTGGAAGTCCCATAAAGAGAAGTAACCCTTCTACATTAGTACAACAGACAAGCTGAATGGAAGTAATTGCGCAGTTCTTCTCTGCTTCGATAAAATGAGCCACTTGTGCCGGGTTTCAACATTCGATTCTCTTGCAGTCTTGAAGCCAACAGTTCAGCAGACTCTTTTGGTAGATAAAATCTCTAACCAAATCATTCAAAGCCTGCTGAGTAAACAGAATTGGTTTGTCACTATCTTCATTACAGGGCTGAAAAATATCGGTAGTGTCTTCTTCATCACTAGAAGAAGGTGAGCATATATCTGTGTTGTCAATTTTTAAAAGATCAGTATATATTGGTACAGGTATTTCTTCACTATGGGCAACTGGTGGAATAGCTGAAGGGATACTTGGGTACTCCAAATATTGCTTGTTTTTCTTATTGAAACCTTTAACATTGACAAGGCAGAAATAGCAGTCATCTAAATGATTGCTTGGTACTCTCCAAATCATAGGCACTCCAAACTTGAGTTTTGCATTCTTTCCTTGAGACCATGATCTCAAGGTCTCAACACAGGTTTTGCACACTTTGTGAGGAGCCCAATGCTTGTCTTGATATCCAAGTGGTACTTTGAAGTAAGCCAAATACACACTCTTAACAAAGTCAGTAATGTTGCGTCTCTGATTCTTCAAAGCAAAGCTCCCACAGATGTAGCAAAACATATTTGGATCACTTGAGCACTGTCTTCTGTGAGACGTAGAGATCATTGTTAGGTCAGTAACACATCCTGCAGACAAGAAAAAAATTGTTAGCTACTTGAGTTGTTCCTTGAATTTTTACCCAACCTCCCACACCTTAGGCACTGTTTCACAAAAAAACTGAGCAAAATAATAACAATAAATAAATAAAATTATTAGTGATAAAATCAATAAAAAAACCACTACCTGCAAACGAGTGTTGTGTAAGTTGCAATCTGTTTATTTACTTTCGTATCATAAAAAATGGTTACGTTATGCATGTTCTAAGAAAACAAAAATTTTCTTCAGTTTATTGCGAGACTAAATGAAAAGTAAATTTACCAAAATGAACCATATAATCCGGCCTTTTTTGCTACACTTTTTGATAGGATATTTTCTTAAAAATTCATAAAAAAATATAAATTTGATGTGATGGAGAAAATCTGAGATCAGATTTGAATTCAGCAACCTCAAATTAGTCTAAAACTGTTCTTCAATTCAATCCCAGGAAAAAAAAATTCTTTGTTTACCAGTGATATATATATATTCGACACAGGAAATATGCCAAACCAACACTGACAAACTCCTTCAGCTAATAACAATAATATTTGACACAGGAAATGACTAAAGAAAGTATGCCAACATTTACTTGAGTAAATCAAATTTTTATTTATTATTTCAAATTTTCGTCTGTTGTAGACAGACGAAAATTTGAAATAATAAATAAAAATTTGATTTACTCAAGTAAATGTTGGCATACTTTCTTTAGTCATTTCCTGTGACAAATATATATATAAGATAAGATAAGATAAAACACGAAAAATAAGAACTGTGATTGCAACTAATAGTTTCACGATATTAAAGATATTGTAGATTACGATATTATAGATTAGTTGCAATCACAGTTCTTATTTTTCGTGTTTTATCTTATCTTATATTGCTCTGCTATATGCATTGAGCACTTTTTGATACGAATACACAATAATACATATATATATATATATATATATATATATATATATATATATATATATATTTACATAAATAAAATGAAATGTGTGGTTGTATGGTTAAGGTTAAATTGATGAGAAGTATACATTTTTTCAAAAGCGGTATGAGTTCACCTTTTCGCCTATTCTACTCGTTCCTTCTGTAAACAAAAAAGAAAAAAGTGGTTCACAGGAGGGGAAATAAACTGCAGTCTCCCGCAAGAGAAACGGGGATTTTACCAGTGAACCACCAACACTCCAATAAAAAACCCTTTCCTTCATGAAATTTTTTTATCATGCTGGAAATTCCATAAATATAACTGTTTTCATTTACGCTTGGTCACGACTAATGACTTGGTATGGGAATAAAAATACTATTACTGAACCCAGGATGGAAATAATCACTTCGAAGGGATGTCAGGTGAACAATTTTGGTAATGAATAAATGCAGAATACTTAACAGCAGTTACAAATCGAAATTATATGAATACCCCAAATAATTCATAGAAAAATTAGCATACACAGAGCTCTAAAGCAAAATAGATGAAAGGATTCAGGAACTACATTGATTAACGCAGGTGAATCTTGAAACTTATGCAAAATCAGAAGAACGCCGCATTTCATGAATAAACCAAAAAGTAAAGTTTTAATACAAAATCCGAAGAATTTCTGAAAAATTGATAATTGAGATTGTGCATACTGTGCAAAGAAAAGTTTAATCCGTAACTGTACAATAAATACACTGCAAGACTGTGAATGTGTGAATAAGACTACCTTAGTTACGTGGGGATTAAGAGAGCTCCCAATCCAACAGTGCATTTGTGAAGTCAAAGTGAGTGTCGCTATTGCAAAGGACCTCAAGGAATATTTCACTAATTTCTGTAATCTCAGGGTGTACATAGAAACGACAATAAATTCCAATGTTACCACTCCTCTTAAATAAGAATTGGCGCTCTGGAAGATACTGAAAGACATGGTTCTTTCAGAAATTTTGTAAAGTACTGAAAATAACAAGACAAAGATGTTCTGCTGAAACTCGTTTGGCAGAGGCAATTGGTAGAGAATTTACAACAGCGACCACTGCCTTTCGTAAGGCAATAAATACCTTGTTGTGTCATAAAAACAGCATTAGACCAGGTAGACTCGAACAGGTGTTCCTTAGAATCCAGACAGTGCATGTGGGGTCAGCCAAATAGTGAGCTGGCGGCAGAAAAATGGCTACAATTATAGCAGCTAAGCGCTGTTGAAGTAACATGCCAAGCTTTGGTGGTAATAGGAGAACCTGAAGCGTCCTGGTCGCCAAATACATCATATGAGGCGGAAGTCAATAAGTCCAATTAAGCGGGTTCAAATTAATCATGAATATATCACTTTCTGTACCAACTTACTAAAATTTTAAGTTAGTTCGACATGGTTCGACATGTACTTGGTCTACGCTTTATGCATTGATTATTGTACGATGTTCTGTAGGACTTAAAATTCCTCGATTTACCCACTGGTTGTTACTCTTCTACTTTAACAACCACTAAACAGGCAAGTGATTTCAGTCCCAAGCACCTGCCTTGTTATGGATGGCTAAGGATGACAGCATCGCACACAAGGTGGTAAACCACTATAAAGTTTTACAGTTAAACACCCTTTTCAATCAAAAAACTAATTCCTTGCCTCCAGGGATTAGACTTGATTAGACACCAATTCAATGACTTAAGAAAAATGTTCAGAGGTATCCTTTTCGCACTTATTTTTATTCTTAAAATCTATAATGCGTAAACTGTACACAAACAAAAGCTTATTTCTCCAACAAACACGAATTTACTGTCTCTGACGTTTTCCAAATTTAGCCTGAATTTCAAACTACGTATTTCTCGCTAAGATGTAAAAATTAAAAGGGCTAAAACACATTCCTGAAAAACAAAGTGCATGTGATACAGTAAACAATATTTTACTGGTTTACCTCTTCCTCTGTCTCTGTGACTAGTTCTCCTTCCCCTTCCACAACAAACGTTTCCTTCAATTTAAGATATTCTTCTCGCTCTTGCCTTTCTTTTTCTTCTTTTCTTAATCTCTCTTCTTCCGCCTAAATTAGAACGCAGACAGCAAAAATAAATAAAAATCATTAAAGTTGTGTAAAACTACTAAAACTAAAGTTGTGTAAAACTACTAAATCATGGCTGGCGTCGATACGAGACAGAAGATTAACTTGAACATTAACAGTTAAACATTAATATGCATTTCTCACGTTTGAAAATCCCTTTTTTAATGCCAAAAGTTAGACAAAATGTTACGGCTAATGTTTTATGTTACTAACCATTGACACCAAAACCCACGCAACATGAAAACTACTTTTTAAAAAAATGCATCATCAAACGGGTAAAATAATGCTAATAGTAGTTAATACCAGAAGCAGTAGTAGCAGTAATAGTGGTAGAAGTAGTTGTAGTAGTAGTATTAGTAGTAGTAGTAGTAGTAGTAGTAGTAGTAGTAGTAGTAGTAGTAGTAGTAGTAGTTATGGTAATTGAAGTTGTAATAGTAGTAATAGTAGTATGTAGCAAAAGTAGTCGTAACAGAATAGAATAGTAGTAATAGTGGTGGTGGTGGTGGTAGTAGTAGTAGTAGTAGTAGTAGTAGTAGTAGTAGTAGTAGTAGTAGTAATAGTAGTAGTAATAGTAGTAGTAGTAGTGGTAGTAATAGTAGTAATGCTTACGACGATGATGGTGGTGTTGAGTAGAAGAAATGTAACGATACACAAGGGAAAAGTGTAAGGAAGTGGGTGGGCGAGGGGGGTCAGCAGGCCGAAAACATGGACGAAGAGATGGGCACAGCCAAGAGCGTGAGGAAGAAACCATAGATTTTTGAAGAGAGATAAAATTTTTGCTGCCTGACTATCTTTGTGTGAATAGAAGTTTTTTCGTTGTTATGGAACTTATATTGCATTAAGCCGCAAAAGGATTTCGTACCAACTGTTCTCTTTCCATGTTTAATCTTTCTTCTTCTTTTTTCCGTTGTTCGTCGTTCAGTTTCTCTTGCTTCTTCTGTTCTAACCTTGCAAGCTCAATGCGCTAAAATTGAAAATGAAAAAGATCAGACTAAAAGACATGCTAACAAATATTTCAGTCTCTAAAACAAAAATTCTATATTTTCCACAAAAATTGTTGTTAAGCCATAAGCGTTTTAACAATATATTAGCACATGATAAGCTGTCTTTATTTTAAGTCGAAGGGTGAATGAAAGCCATGAAAGAATACTTTGCTAATAAGTTAAATGAAACGCCGAGTTGTGAGAAGGATTGGGGTAGGAAAAGGGGTACAGGAGACGGGTAGAAAGGAATGCTTTTGAGAAAAATGATAAAACATTACTGCCTGTCTTGGGTAAAGAAAAAATCTACAATATCTAATTGGGTGCCCTTGAACAGGACGTACATTGGTCAAATTTACATGAAACCATCAAGGAAGGAGAATTGTCGAGTAGTCTAAGTCGTGAGTGGAGATATAAAAACTTGACAGTGGGGTAAAACGTTTTGCAACTTAACTTGGAGAAGGAAAATTTCGCGTTAAAAGCACCGTTTTACTGTTGTACTGTTGCCATGTTCATTGAAATTAGGGGCTTAGGAAGTAAGCCTCTAGAATAAATTTCCCGAGTCCTTAAGACAGATTGTTGTTGCATTCAACCTTTTTCATGGAACCGCTGTCACGTCTGCACTTCTACAGGCAAATTTCAGGGAGGAGACATTGAGGCGGCCATGCCACATTGGTAACGGTCTTTCCAGCCAGCCTTTGATAGAAAACAAGCTACTCCTGAGCTACTATGCACCGTGGGCAAAACATGCCACGTCTTACGACGTGCGATGCACTGTCACTTCGATATTGGTCTGTGTTGTCGCCCTTAAGCTATTAAACAATGACTATCCGGACTAACCTATACAGCCAGACGGGGTCCTATGACATTGACTAAATATGTGTTTACAATGGCAATGGCGCTACCACGGATAAAATGATCATAGAAATGAAAAAGTTACATAAAGAATTAATAACTCTTACCAAAAATGCTAGGGGAAGTGGTAGAGAAACGTAGGAGCAAAGACCCTGCACCGTTATTGTAGCATGGCAGCCTTACAAATAAAAAAAACAAGAAAAAAAAGCTTTATCTAAAAACAACAAAATATCCCGTATAGCATGGTACTTCATTCGCAGCCAGTTTAATGCCTACACACACTTAAAATAGGAGACGCTCTAACAGCACTCTATAAAAAAATTGGACTTCTGTGTAAACAACATAAGAGAAAGACACAAAACGATAAAACGTTTGAAAAGGGAATATGAGTTAAGTATTATATATTAAATTGGCTGGCAATATTCTAACGAAGTAATTTATGAGGGCACCGTATTAACAATGAAGCAGAACAGTAAAACAAAAAAGATTAAATAGAATTGAGCATTTCCTGTGTCTACCAAAGATACAAATGCCAAGGAAGCATTATGAAAAGTGTAACGAAATAATGCAAAGTTCGAGAAGGAAAATAGGATGAATGTCATAGAAAATAATACTAAAAGTTAAAAATGGTTACAATTGAAAAAAAGGTGGTAAAAAGGGATGGTAAAGATTGGAAAACTGCAAAAATTAGCAAAGAATAGAAATATGTAGTGGGTAGTGGTTGCTTGCGCCATCTCTATTTCGAAAATGCATTTCAGAATGGAGAGAGAAAACGCTAAGCGATAGATATTCCACACAGCCTTCTGTCTATATTATTGATTGGGATGTCAGTGATACGCTAAACATTGGTGAATTTGGTAGAAAGAAATTTTCCATTTATTTTTCTTTTCAATTCAAAATACCCTTCTCCGCCAAGACAACATTCGACCACTTTTTGTGGAGGAGAATAGCACAGCCACATGGAGGAGGTTACGAACGTCATATTTAGTGCTAAGATGATTAAGTCTGAAATTACAGGCACTCGTATGAACGCATTTCAGTACAAATTACGGTTTAAACTCTGTTTTTCTTTAAAATGGGTTATCAGCAGGCTAACAAAATAAAGTCAATATAGAAGACGGTGGAAGCGACAAAGGGTGACTATTAACAAGTAAGGGAAGTGTTGCCATCAAAACGAAATGGAAGACATGGTTCCGCGAAATATCTTCATTGTAATGCTCAGCTTTATTATTCCACGAATTACATTTTTTCTTTTTTCACAAATATTACTAAAAAATTGCTATGCTCTGAGATCTTAAATCACTGGTTGTGTAACATTTTAAATGTGCAAAATGTATTTTTTTGTCTTCCATAAATTCCTTGCGACATAAATACCAGGGCAAAAATCATCCCTGATACGAGTCCACGCAGAAGAAAATCAACTGAAAACATTCAGTTGTAAAAAATTAACCAGGGTTACGACAGTTTGTTTCAATAGAAAAAGTCAATGAAATGAACAAAATTGTGACGGGCAGAAAAAACAGCAATTTACAGAAATTGTTGGTAGAACAATTTTTATTTTTATTAAATAACTGAATCGAAATTCCTGTATAAAGATAATGTATAAGTTGACAAATAAATAAATAAATAAATAAATAAATAAATAAATAAATAAATAAATAAAAATCCTAGCGCCAAGACCTCTTTAGCGCAACAAGGCTACCAAAAATTAAATTTAAACCCACTAAGAAATTTTTTCTTTCTAAAAGGTATCAATTTACAACAAGCTTCCGACTGGCCTTCGACCTAAAGATAATTTTAATGCTTCTATTAGAAAATTGAATAGTTTTAGATTTATGTCGATTTAATAAATCAGTGGGGTTTTCTCGTTATTGAAATCAGTTTAACTCTCAACCTCCTGTTGCATTGCGATCTGCTTTTCTTTAATCCAATAATTTCTCATTTTGACCCTTGTTTCTGTTGCTTTTCAACTTTACTCTTTCCTTTTTGGAGAGTTAATTTTTTATCCTTGAGTTTACACTTTTTTAAGCTTTAATCTCTAAACAGGACTTGTAGATTGAACAGTTTTTATTCTTATTCTTATTATTATCATGTTCACTGTTTCACTTCTCGACTTTAGTTCTTGATGTCGGTAAATTAACTTGAAAGCAGGCAGCAACAAGCCACCAGAGGTTTATGTTTACTTTTCCAGTGACAGTACCTTTCTTATGATACGTACTGATCCTAACAATGCTGTTTTTTGTACAACTTCCATTTCGATGTTTTCATCGCAACCCTTCAAATGTGATTCTAGCTTCTTCCTAACCATTCCCAGCGCACCTATAACAACAGGAATCACTCTAACCTTCTTTAGCTTCCATAATCGTTCAATTTTATCCTTCAGTGGTTGGTATCTCTCAATTTTTTCCGTTTCCTTCACGTTTACCCTTTTGTCCCCAGGAATGGCGATGTCTATTATTTTAGCTTCTTTTGTTCTCTTATTTATCATTACAATATCAGGCTTTCTAGCTTCGATGTGTTGGTCGCATTGTATCATCATGTCCCATAACAGTTTGTGTTCTTCATTTTCGCTACAACCATCTGGCTTATGGTTGTACCACTCGTTGGCCCGTTCCAAACCTGCCGTACGACACATTGCCCAATGGACATATCTTGCCATATTATCATGACGCCTTTTATATTCTTTCTGTGCTAACTTGGAACACTCACTTACGACATGGCTAACACTCTCACCCCTCTCGAAACACATCCTGCATAAAGGTGACTCTGATCTTTCAATGTGATNTCGACCTAAAGATAATTTTAATGCTTCTATTAGAAAATTGAATAGTTTTAGATTTATGTCGATTTAATAAATCAGTGGGGTTTTCTCGTTATTGAAATCAGTTTAACTCTCAACCTCCTGTTGCATTGCGATCTGCTTTTCTTTAATCCAATAATTTCTCATTTTGACCCTTGTTTCTGTTGCTTTTCAACTTTACTCTTTCCTTTTTGGAGAGTTAATTTTTTATCCTTGAGTTTACACTTTTTTAAGCTTTAATCTCTAAACAGGACTTGTAGATTGAACAGTTTTTATTCTTATTCTTATTATTATCATGTTCACTGTTTCACTTCTCGACTTTAGTTCTTGATGTCGGTAAATTAACTTGAAAGCAGGCAGCAACAAGCCACCAGAGGTTTAAGTTTACTTTTCCAGTGACAGTACCTTTCTTATGATACGTACTGATCCTAACAATGCTGTTTTTTGTACAACTTCCATTTCGATGTTTTCATCGCAACCCTTCAAATGTGATTCTAGCTTCTTCCTAACCATTCCCAGCGCACCTATAACAACAGGAATCACTCTAACCTTCTTTAGCTTCCATAATCGTTCAATTTTATCCTTCAGTGGTTGGTATCTCTCAATTTTTTCCGTTTCCTTCACGTTTACCCTTTTGTCCCCAGGAATGGCGATGTCTATTATTTTAGCTTCTTTTGTTCTTTTATTTATCATTACAATATCAGGCTTTCTAGCTTCAATGTGTTGGTCGCATTGTATCATCATGTCCCATAACAGTTTGTGTTCTTCATTTTCGCTACAATCATCTGGCTTATTATTATTATTTTATCATCATCATTATTATTTATATAACCTGGTCTCTAAATACAAACGCCAGTGACTTGACCTGCCTATAAGTCCCATTCTTAGCTTCATTATTCTTTCCGAAAATCAATTTCGACTCAACTTGCAGCTACCTACCACAAAACCTCTACAGTGCCAAACTGTCAACCATAATGCTCAGAAGTTGTCACCCAGTGATGTCAGATCATTGTGGAAAAACACAAGCAATAGCACCAATATACAATACGATATATATAAAAATACAAAAGAACTTTTGAAAGCTGTGCAGCCAGAACAAAAGAAACATGTTGAGGTCATCTTACTACTCAAGGTACCATTCTCTCATTTCTGTTTGACAATGTAATTTCAAAATACAACACGTTTTGGTTTGAAGTTCAGAGCAAGCTGCCCATAAATATCTTTAACTTTACCATTCGTTATTTGAATAAAATCTTTGCAACCCGTAAAAATCTATCCAAATGGAACCTCAGTCAATTTTCTTCTTGCTCTTCATCCTCTTCCTGCTCTTCCTGCTCTTCCTGCTTTGAACCAGAAACTTATCTTCATGTTGTAACCGGCTACAAAAGGTACCTTGGGAAGGACGTTATACTTGGCGACACAACTCTGCATTACAGTTTTTAGCAGGAGCTCCTAAATCTCTTGAAGGCTGCACAAAAACAGTTATACATACTTGAATTGAGGGTGGGGTATGAAACAAACCCGGGTAAAATGCTTCTCCCAAATATGAAAAATATCCTTCTTTGATTCGTAATTTACATTTCAGCTTTTCGAAAGTTAGCTTCGTAAATCTTTCCATTAGCTCTTTAGGTATATTCGGTCTCTTGTATTACTTTCAGTGAAATATGCAACGCTTTGAACAGCGACAACAAACACAAGCGCTTTCTTTCCATCAAACTTTCCAATATAATCATTCGCACTACAAACTACATATTGTGTTGTAGAAATCAACTATGGACGCAGCCTGAACTACTGTCGTTTTAATAATTTTGTTACTAAAATATTTAATTTCAATTTTGTTAAATAGGCAAGCCAATGCAAACTACCATGATTAGTGAGGTTTGTAATTGTATGTGTTTGGATGAGAAAAAAAAGTTTCCATTATCTTCATTTTCCGTTTTGCACAGGCTGTTCTTTTTTTTCTTCCAAATAAAACCTCTTGGATGCGCCAAAACTAGCAGCCAAGGGCCAAGAGGTTTCTTTCACCTTACATCTCCGAAGAATCCTGGCTGTTCACAACAAGGCTGTTTTTTGCACTCCCCCACCACCTACTTCAGTCTCTAATTTTCCATTCATCCCTTGAAACCTTTGCTTACGCATCCCTTTNCAAACTTTCCAATATAATCATTCGCACTACAAACTACATATTGTGTTGTAGAAATCAACTATGGACGCAGCCTGAACTACTGTCGTTTTAATAATTTTGTTACTAAAATATTTAATTTCAATTTTTCAATTTAATTTCAATTTCAATTTAGGCAAGCCAATGCAAACTACCATGATTAGTGAGGTTTGTAATTGTATGTGTTTGGATGAGAAAAAAAAGTTTCCACTATCTTCATTTTCCGTTTTGCACAGGCTGTTCTTTTTTTTTCCAAATAAAACCTCTTGGATGCGCCAAAACTAGCAGCCAAGGGCCAAGGTTTCTTTCACCTTACATCTCCGAAGAATCCTGGCTGTTCCCAACAAGGCTGTTTTTTGCACTACCCCAACACCTACTTCAGTCTCTAATTTTCCATTCATCCATTGAAACCTTTGCTTACGCATCCCTTATTGCCATCCCAATGAATTTGCTTGGCAATATTGTCATGCCTTCTCTGGTACTTCCACTGCGCTAGTTTTTTACACTCCCATATTAGATGTTGTACGTTTTCCCCCTTTCCCCCGCACATCCTACACAGTGGACTTTCACCAGTTTTGTTGATCTTATTCTTGACATAGTTTGTCCTTGACGCTTGTTTTTGGGCAGCGAATATTAGTGCCTCTGTTTGCACTTTAAGATCACTTGTACAACCCATTTTCAAGATAACGTCTTATCTATTTCATCATTCATTCAACGGTCGAAGTGTCCATGCATTCTTTTATGGTGCCATTTTATTTCAATCTTGTTTTGGTTACTCCTTTTTAATTCTTCCTTTCCCATCACGTTTTCGGTCGCAATGATTCCAACTTTCTCTACACCTCTTCGAGGCTCTTCCTCTGAATCCCGAACATACAACCCCAAATTGTTCTCCTCTCTTCTCACACAATCTTCAATGATAATAAAACCTCTCCCAAATCATTTTTTGGATGGAAAGCACCATACATAGTCAGAGTCTCCCGTGTTGCTCTATCGATTCTTTTCAATTCCTCTACTTTCCACTCAATTATTACGGATCTTGTCCTTGCCATTAAGTTTGGGTTTTTGCACTAGTCTTAACCTTCTCTTATATTCAGCAATCACGTTTTCCTTCATTTCCTGTTCTTTATCTCATCCAGTTCAAGGATACCAAGGTAAGTATACCCCTTTTCATCTACTTCTCTCATTACTTCTTGATTCGGCAGACGGATTCCTTTAAGCCTAACTATTTTCCCTCTCTTCAGCACAACCACTGCGCACTTATTTAAACCGAATTCCATACCAATGTCCACACTAAATAGATAAACTGTATGTACCAGGCTACCTATTTGGTTTTCGTTCTTCCCAAAGAGTTTTAGTGAAGATACTGACCAGCCCTGTCGTGTCGATTCTTGTACTCTTCCGGTGTTAAGATATAGTAGCCTCAGGCTAGATGGTCAATCACCTCTACTTTATCATCACATAATCTGCACGTTGCGTCAGCGCCATTACAAAAAACAATAGTCTGGTAATCGTGGGTGAATAAGCTTTGATCTTGTGCAGGAAGAGTAAAAGCTTCAGTTTCCCCTTTCAGTCTAGAGTTCGAAAGTCACTGATGGGTTGTGATTCTGTCTCTGTCTACATCAGCGTTATTATCTCGAGTCGTTAAATGTCCGTTGCGAGGTTTCTCTTCCCACTTAGATTCAAGCTGTTTCAAACCAAACTTTTTTGCTTATTTCTTAGCCTCACGAGCACTCTGTTGGTTTTAAGAGATTATCTATTTCATTATCAATATATAGCTCATGAGAAAATCTTTCAGATTTCTTCAAAACGAAGTGGAGCGTCTTCCAATCTTCATGTAAATTCACTAGTTGCAGCATCCAATCGTTTGTTGTATTTAGGTGTTTACATAATCCTATTGTGCTGGTTTTATAGGTTAGTTCTAGTTTTATAGGTTACTTCTAGTTGGATCATTTACCTTTCTCCATCTTTTCTTTAAATATATAAATGATCTACATCTGATTTTGGGTGGTGGCACGTAAACCGTTTTCTTATTTTCGTATACAAATTTTTCAGTTCACTCAAATTCCAATTAATGATATTAAAACTATACGTCACTATGGCTATTGCAAGTGCATAAATAGCTGTTATTCTGTTTTTAGTGTTTAGTTCGGTCTTCATAATCAATCTTACTATGCATATGCATTCTTCCCTAATTTCCTCTTTCATCTTAGCATGTTGTATGCCATTCTCTTCATTGACTCCAAGATAATTATATGTACCCTCTTGTTACAATTCCGTAATGATGGTGCCCTCATCTAATAACTTGTCGTTTTTCACTAACTTACAGTGTTCATAAGACGCTTCAGCGGATTTATCTAAACCGAGCTCCATATCAATGTTAATGCCAAATGCTTTTACTGTTTTCAGTAGTCCTTGAAGCTCTCCATCACTATCATTGCTGGCATAAAGCTTCAGATCATCCATGCAAAAAAGATAACATATTTTCCGATCGTTGACCTTATAACCATATCCTGTATTGTTTAGAAGTTCTGAGAGAGATGTGGGGGCCATAAAAAAAGGAAGTGGAGAGAGGGAGTAGCCCTAAAAAATTCCACATTTAATTTGTATCCCGTTAGAAGACAAAAAACCATTAGAATGGGAGAGAATATTAACAGAGTAGATATTTTGAATAGTTCGTCCTTTGTTAAGCCGCGGGATGGACGAGGCGGTATGATTTACTTTTTGTTTTCATAAAATTTCAGAGTACATTTTAGTCTTAATGCCAAGGGGCTGAGTATTTCGCGTAATTTTCTATTTAGTACTTCCAGACCATCGCAGATCGCCGACAGACTTAATTCCGCCGGAGATCAATCAGGTATTTTAAGGTCTCAGAGTAGGCTAAAAGGTGCTACACCTTGCTCAAGGGTGATCGGGGGGAGGGGAGTTGAGGCAAAGGGTAAGCTCATTCGCCTACGTCGAAACTCTACAGTTTATCGTCATACCCAGGTCATTATTATTATTATTATTATTATTATTATTATTATTATTATTGAGTTGAATCGACTTTTCTGCATAAAGATTATATATAAATAAATAAATAAATGAATAAATAAATAAATATTCTGAAAACAAGTACACAAAATTAAAAATATTTGTTGTCAATGTAAAACGTTTAATCTATACATCTATAGATTATCATAAAGATCTGTTGAAAATAAAAATACGAATTAAAATATCTCGTAAGCAAGGATAAAGTTAAAGTAAATGGATACAAAGATAAGGCTTTTCAAAATAGAATGGTATGGAATTTAGCCAAATTAGCATGATTTGTATTAGTTTGTAAAAAAACGACTAGAAAGAGTTTCAATACTAAAAATATTGATTGATATGGCGATATTGTAGCTGACCGAAGCCACGAGTTTTGGAAAAATGCTACAGCCATGAGTTTTGGGAAAATGCTTTCCTGAAGGTAAAGAATGTTGCATAGATATAGAGTAAGTGTATATCCCATAATTGGCTAGCCAAGTCTAAAAATAAAGATGGTAAAATAGGACACGTAACACACCCTTGGAATATATCAATGAAGTACTATTCAAGAAGACACTGACTTGTTAAAAAATGCAATATTTTACAGTCTGCATTACAGTTCTTTTTAATTCTTTGTCAAAAAACATTCAGGAAATAAAAAATTCTCAGTAACATTTAAAGCTATCTAGTAAGATATTGTAATATCAGGTGTCACTCAGCTTACTTCTCGTTCTGCCTTTTTTTCTGCTTTCTGTTGAAGCCTTTTCAATTTTTTTGTTCCCAGATTAGCCGCTTCTTCTTTGCCAGGAACCTTAGATACATTTTCTTCATCTTTAAACAAGAAAGAGAAAACTTGTCATCATTTTAGATAAATGGCCTTAAAAAAATAACCACCAATATCTTGACGGAACAATCGTATAGCCTCCATGTAATAGGAAGTTAAAAAGGGTACCAATTCTCTTTATCCTACAATGACAAACAACGATATGGGTGATCTCATGCCATAACTTCGATGTTGGTTTGTACAGCCTGTAGAAGCACGTAAATGTTAATTTCTTTTTCAGGAAAAAGCCCTAAGGAGTGCTTAACGCCATACAATGTAATGAAATCTGGAGTGAGGAAAATTTAAGACAAAAGAAACAAAATTGCCTTAGACATTAAAGTTACACCTCGAGTCAAAGTAAGAAATAAGTCAATTCCATAAAAGAGAGCCTCGAAATCTCACTGCTAAAGGCATGAAACTACAAGTTATTTAAAGACTTCCTCACTCAAAGAATTACCATAGAATTGTGATGAAGATGCTGTGGTACTGAGTCAGATGACAAAGTAATCGCTAATAAGTAGAACAAGAAAAAGAAAGTTAATCAGAGCAATTAACATGATACTTCACCTTACCACATGGCATGATTTTGCATGGGTTCATTTTTAATCTCTTTCTCCAAACGACTCGATCTTCCATCACTGCTTTAAGGTGGTTCACCGGTATGCCAACATCTCTTGTTTGTTGGTCAGTGTAAAGTAGCCATCGACAACCGACCATATGGTAGCCATAAGCTGGGCTCCATACCAGAAGATCAGGAAACAGCTCATTTTTGCTTTGATAGTAATGTCCATCACAGTTTGTGTGCCGTTCTCTAATTAGACTTGATATACGGAGAATTTTCCCACTATTATGGAGTACTCCTTTCAAAATTTCTTTCACACTGCCATAAGCATCCCTTTGTCATTGTCAAAGCCCTTTGTCATTGTCCACGCTACAGAACCAAAGTGTAGAGCAGATTCCACTACAGCTCTAAAAAATTCCCTTTCAAACTACCTATGAAAGTCGATTTCCAAATTGTTTTAATACAATCAAGACCAGCACATGCTTTGGCTTTCACTTGCAGGATATAAGAATCTTTCAGGTCTCCTCAAAGAGCTGTCCATTTTAAGCTTTTACACCACATTAGTGACTGGAATTCATGATTCCAGTCCTTTTTGTGTGGAGCAGATTGCTCTAAAGTATGTAACAGCTTTCTGGGATTCTCAGATTTCTCAGTAAACAATGCAATCCAATCCCATCAGGGTAATCAGCATCAGTGATCTTTTCAAACGGAAATCCCCCCAACCCCTTTTGACTCTCTTCATGATCAGACCAAGATATTTCGCAACTCTAATAATGATAATGTTCGTAACACATTATTAGAAATAATAATAAACAAATAGGAGGCAAGGGGATTCCCTTGCAATACACGTGCTGGCGCTTTAAAGTAGTCGGTATAACTGGAGATCGAACCAATGGTCAAAATCCCATCAAATGTCTTCTGGTAATCCACACGCTATGATAGGTCATTGTGATATTATTGGTGTTCATGAACACTAATGGTTTCAGTTTTGTGCTGGATAGTCCATACTACCTATTCTGATGTTTGATATTTTTCCTCTTTATGATATAAACACTGATGGTTGATATGCAGGCTGCTTTCTTGCTTTTCAGTAACTTTGATTTTGGTCCATGTATTGAGTCAGCTAATAAAAGCTACAGTCTTAATACTACATGGCTGCATAAAATGATCCAAGTCTGGTGTTGCTAAAATCTGACTTAAGAGGATGATCAACTACAAAAACTCAAGACGGGCAATACAAAAGGTGGCAAGATAATGTCTACGAATGGTCAGGTCCCGAGCTATCAACCGTCAATGTTGTTATTCACGATCAGAATCTTTGGAGAAGATTCAATAATGCTAGTTTAGAATCTGCTGCAGGTGAGTCAAGGTAGAATAATGATTGGATCAGTAGATAAAGTTTTGAGAACCGGAGGTTGGTTTACCAACCTGGCATGTATTCCTTGGCAATGCTGCCAATGAATGAAGTGGTATGAATATCTAAGTAGGAGAAGAGAGGGATTCTGTTTTCTTTAGAAAGACTGGAGTTCTTGCTCTTGCCAGGGTTGACAGATACCTTACGTTTATTACCCAATTTTAACAGCCTACAGTTTTAATTTAAAATTATCAGCAAATTCCAGCTGTTCCAAGGATAAATGTTAGTCAGCAAAATAAAGCTGGACCAAAGTTCATCAATTGTAAAACACTACTGGTAAGATAATTTGGGTGAAAGAATAAATAGAGTTTGGCCAGGAATGGACTTTAAAGCGCACTGGCTATCATAGAACACTTCATTGAAGTAATATAAAGTATACAGTAGTAACAAACAATTGTGTAATACATATATATATATATTATGTATTCGTATTAAAAAGTGTTCAATGCATATAGCAGAGCAATATACATAAGGTAAAACACGAAATATATATATGAAGTCTGTTTTTCCATTTTATATGGTATGTCATTTGGTTTAAACTAAAGAGAAATTTGTTTTCCTTTTTTCAGAAATAGGTGTTGTTAGATATTTGAGAAAAAATGATGTCCAATGTGCATATCAAAAATGCTAACAAACAAATAATCACTCTAAAGACCATTTTATCAAGGCCATGCGCAGAGAAGTTATGGAACATACCAGAATGCTATACGCCATTAAAAGAGACAGGAAATAAAGTCAGGAGGCAGTAGAGCAAAATTTTCAAAAACTACTATGACTACAATTGGAAAACAGAACCCTGGCCCTCAAGAAAACCCAAAAATTCTTTTAATGATAAACCATTCACATAAGTTGCTATGAACCAAAAGAAAACCAATGGGATAAAATTGATTGCAATCAGAACACTTGTCATTATTCTAGAAATTAAAAGAACAAATACTATTCTAATTTCTATAAAACATCTCCAATTCAAGTAACTGCACACAAATGTTTGTTGCTGAAACAATACTCCACATTAACATTATTAATACTAGTAAGCATTAGTAACAAAAATGCCTTAAAATTAACTGTCCAAGAAAACCTGATTTCGCACCATTCAGCAGAAATTGCTGGTATTCTTCAACCTTTTTCTAAAAAATGCAGCATTTCAGGTTAGTTTGTCATTTTCTCCAGATCTTTCTTTGGGTTCTTCTATTCAATCTACTGTTAAGTCTGCCTTTAAAAAAGAAGGTTCTTTGTATTGTGCTGAAGAGTACCTTAAGCCTTACGTCACTCTGTACCTGTATAAGTCAACCATCTGCCCTTGTATGGAGTACTGCTGTCACATCTGGACAGATGCTTGCTTATCTTATCTTGATCAAGTTAAGGGGTGTGATTATAATTTGACAGATCCAAATCTTGCCACTACTCTTAAACCTTTGTTGCAATGATGAATTTTGGTTTGTCTTTTTTTTTCTAGGTGCCATTATGACAAGTGTTCTAATACGTTTTCTTGCTGGTACCAGTTGGGTTTGTTGCATTCCTTGTGACTCGTTTTTCTCAATATCTTCATCTTTATGCAGTTGTTGTTCTTTATTGTTATAAATATTTCTATAAATGTAGTTTTTTTCACTGGAAAGCAAGATTATGGAATCATTTGCCTTCTGAGTATTTCCTCAATCATATGCCTTAAATCCCCAGGTCTACGGTCAGCCCATCTCCCGATGCAAACTTTCTTCCCTTTTCTTTCACATCATTAAAAAAAGCAATAACAAATGCTGCACTGTTGAATTTCAAATATCAACTTTGATCTTATGTTCCTAACAAAATTTTTCAAGATAAACATTATCCATCTACGAAATAAAACGGTTATTGCACAAAATAAAAAATCATGACTGTAGGATCTGAAATAACAGCAAAGGTATCTAAAAATTTATATACAATTTATGATTTTAATAAAAAAGAAAACAAGCTGATTGTTTTTCACTAAATTATACCATGCTGCTGTCAAATTGCAAATCATTCTATGTAACTTTTTTGTATTTGAAAAAAAAGTCATTTCAATTTTCAATGAAATGCTTTAACAAATATACTTTGAATATATTTACATGTACATTCCAACCTGTGGTAACAGTATTTTCAAGTAGCATTCAAGGAAAGCTTCCCAAACTGGAATGAAGCAAGTGGGGATTGAGAGCAATTTTCACAAGATTTGGGGCATAATCATGAGCTATGACTTTAGAGTAAGGGGAATGTCACTGATATTATCCACATTCAATTTTAGTAGTGGCCAACACTTTAGAACCTAAGGAAATGCCATTAATGAGGGTTTGGGAAGGCATCTGACCATATGATTCTCCCACTGTCTTGATGAAGTTTCATAAAAGAGAACTAACTGGCTGTGCAAAAGAACTCAGAATGAGGTGTTGAATAAAAAAATCAGTATCACTTGAAATAATCACAGTGGGGAAAAATTAAATGGACTCAACATATATTTTATGTCTCTTGTTTGTACTTGTTGTGTGCACAACATCAAATTCTATTCAAATGTATAAACACAGGGCAAATACTTTAAAACCATTTACATCAAGGTACATTCTTTCATTTCCTATGAAAAACTTCCATGGTTACAATATGGAGCAAATTTCAACTTATTATCTGCCTCTCTGATGGAAATTCAATTTCCACAAAAAATTTGCTAGTGTACATTTCAAATCTGAGAACTGTACTGCTCCACCACATCAACCTTTCAAGCTATTGGAAATTAAATGTTTACTGTTTTCACAATAAAAAAAAACCTGATGAACGAGCAAGTAATTTATTTTCTCAAAATACAAGAAAACTTTTTTTCACATCTTGATTGTTTTTTCACATTTTGATTAACCAAAAATATAAAACTGTGGTGTTTTTCTAGTATCTTCAATTTCAAAAATGTTTCGGGGAATACTTTACAAAGTCCCTTCACAAAAACCTGCAAAACTCTGCCATCATGTATGGACTAGACTTGCCTTTATATCTATTTTCCAAAAGTTCTATATCTTGATGGAGTCTTTCTCCAAGTTCAGTACTTATATCATCCAAGTTTGAAGGGAAAACAGCAAGATGAGAGTGCAAAAGGTGCATTTTCAGAGACAATATAGATCCCCAGTTTTACAAATGTTTTCAGTGATGTGTTCACTAATTCAGAAGAATTTTAAAAAAAGGCAACCCAGATCAAATTTTTAAAGCTACTAAGCTTTTCTTGAAATGGGTCATCATGAATCACTTTGCATACCTTTGGTCCGATGAAAATGTCTTTTTTCCTCCAAATTTCTCTTTTGAGATGGAGGTCTATGCTTATTCATTGCTTTGACATAGATTTTCATCAAACCAAATATAAGGTGAAGTGGAGGAAGAAACTTTTTTTTTGCATTACCAGTGTCAAATGCTCAATATTATATCTGTAAACAGCGCAAACACTCCTTTCAGGCCATTTCTTGGCAGTGTAATGATTTACATCAACACAACTCTTCCAAAGGGATAACATACACATATGTTTTGTGTATGACATTTTCAGTCTCATTAAAAAAGAAACATTCCAGTTATATTCAGTGTATTTCATAAGTTTAAGGGAAAAGGCATACATGTCATACATGTCCTCCTGGCTCACTGCATATGTCACAGGTACAGACGGTTTTTGTAACCATAATAAAGCAGGACTGTTTTCAACTGGTTTTACTTGAATCAATAAAAATGAACCATTCAGAAGGTATATGCTGATAATTTAGAACTAAAAAGGCCATTTATGTCAATATAGAAGGTAACATCATCTCAAATCCAAAAAAAGGGAAACTTATCCAAATGCCTTTTTAACGATAGATGGATACCTTGGTTCCACTCTGTATAAAGTTTCATTGTTCTAACCTTGAACTTAACAGTTCATCCTTTTCCATTGTCAGCCCCAAATCTGAAACCAGTTCATGAATTCCTTTTTGTCCTATTAAATCTAGTGCAGCATCAACATTATGCTTGAATGTATAATCAAAACTGGTACTAATTTGATCAGGATCATCATCGGAACAGATGTCACTATTCATGATGTAGTCTATGAGGTAAAGGAACAGGGTTGTCTGGATCAGATGGAGGTGGTTTTAGCCCCCACTTTTGGTCTGGATCAAAAACATTTGATCTATTTTTAAAGTTACAACCATAAATATTTGTTAAACAAAAATAGTAACTAGAATAGTGATCTTCAGCTTCATGCAATATCATCAACAAAGCAAAAGGCAATAATTTCCTTTTTTCACATAGCCACTGTGAATGTCCCAAGCTGCATGCTGCATAGCACAGATGTGGTATGTAGTCTTTACCGTTTGAATTAGTAAAACAATGCCTTTTTAAAATTAACTACTGAGAAGTAAACACGCGTCTTTTTCTCTCTCTCACCCAACACTTCATATGGGGACGAAAATTGGTGAATGAACAGAGAAAACATACCCCAAAGCATACAGAAGAAGAGTCAAATCTTTTCACGCTTTTTACAGGTGTGACATACATTATAGACTCACCTTCAGTCCAAAATTCTCCAGCAAATTTGTCAACACTGCCCTGTTAGGCGGCCATCTTGAGTTTACTTTTGGCGAAATAGTCTTGATCATCCAGAAAACAGTTAACACGTCTACAAGGGAGCCCTATCTACACGGCGCAAAATATGGCCTCACCACTCACTTGCATAAAAAGCGTGAGTCAAAGAGCTCCGACTAGACGACGGACCCAGACACAACATCGGCCGACTTTGGAAAGAATGGACAGGGAATTTTGAGCTTGTATTGGATTTTGAAGGGGTTGAAGATCCAGCAGAAGGAAGATCAAAGAAGAAAGCAGCCATGCTGACAGTGAGAGGAACTGACCTCAGGGAAATATTTGCGACACTTACCCCGACAGACGACACTTACGTCGCTGCTAAACAAGCACTTTCCGACCATTTTTAACCGAGAAAGAATTTAACAGCGCAAAGGTACCGATTTTTCTGCACAAAGCCAAGTTCACCTGAAGAAAGTCACGATCATTGGATAACAAGGCTGAGGTCACTAGGCAAAGACTGAATTTGATACGATGGATTTAGGCGAGGCCATCAAGTTAGTAGTGACACTACACACTCATTCGGACAAACTGCAAAGGGGCGTAATAGCAAAGGATATGAACCTAACAGCAATGAGAGAAACAGCTCTCGCGGAACTCACACATAAGGAAGTCACGTTTACGAAATTAAACAGCATGGACGCGGAAGTCAAAGCAATAACAGAAAATCGTTACGTAGACAAGAAACCAGCGGAGCAGGTTAATCGACACAACAGAGGTAAGCCAACCACTACATGTACCATTGAAGTATGTCGATGCTGTGGCCAGCAAACTCCTCATAAAAGCAAATGTAAATCCCGTGGTGCAACATGCAACAAATGTCAGAAGCAGGGACATTTCCATGTGGTTTGTCAATCAGAACCACACAAAGTCAAACAGATCAGTACAGCTACAGCCAGCAAAGATGACAGCGACCAAGATGCATACAACTTCGATCAGATTACTTTGAAATTGGACAAAATAGACGCTGTCAAGATTGATGAACGAAACGGAATCCACAGGGACACGTCGTCGTCTGCAGACAATAACATCAGCGAGATCGAACAGATACAGAGGGACACAGCAGCTACACCAAAATTCAGAAAAAGCAAAAAACCCCTGTTGACAATAGGGAAGAAACATCCAAAGGAATACGGAAACACAAATTCCGTCAAGTCGAACTCAGCATTGACACCACCGTCCAAACAAAAATTCAGCCTTAGAGACGCATTCCGTTTCCGAAACAGTTTGACAAGAAAATCAACGATCTGGACAATGCCGACATTCTGGAACTGGTGGGTGGACCGACGGAGTGGGTCTCAAACGTCGTGCTAGCACCTAAAGCAGATCCGTCGCAACTCAGAATGAACATCGACACGACGACAGCAAATACGATGATAAAAAGAACAAGGCATGCTACACCTAACGTGGAAGAGCTAAGATACCACCTCAACGGAGCCAGGCACTTTTCAAAACTTGATATGAGACAAGGCTACATGTTGCTGGAATTGGAACCATTATTAAGGTACATGGCTACATTTTACACGCACAAAGGGCTAAGAAGATTCAAACGCCTAACTTTCGGTACAAATTGGGCAGCGGAAATATTTCACCAGGAAATAAAAACAGACTTTAGTAGACATTGCGAACACTCAAAACCTATATGATGACATCGTTGTATATGGTAAGACAAAGAAAGAACATGAGATTGCACTAGCGCAGGTGTTACAACCCCTTGAAGATTGCCGACTGACGCTGGGACTTGCAAAGTGTCAATTCGATCAAAACGAAATCGAGTTCTTCAGAATGAAATTCTCACAGAAATGCATGCAACCGACAACAGATAAAGTGCAAATTCTTTTAAATGCAAAACCGTTCACCTCAGTACCTGAAGTCAGGTCATTCTTAGGCATGGCTAACTACAGCTGCAATTTCATTCCCAACTTTTCAGAGATTACAGCACCGTTGAGGGAGCTAACAAAGAAAAACGCCCCATTCCAATTGACGCAAAATTGTCAGCAAGCCTATGAGCATATCGCAAAAGCCTTAACAATCCAACCAGCTATGGTCTTCAATGACTTGAAACACAAAACAAAGCTTATTGTAGATGGATCCAAATACGGACTATCAGGCATTCTCACGCAATTAGATCCGAAAAGTCAACAGTACAGGGTGATTAGCTACGACAGCAGATCCACCACACCAGCAGATCGAGATACAGCCAGATAGAGATTGAAAGTGCTGCTATTGAGTTTGAAACCAAACGGAATCATCTGTATCTCTACGGTCTGCCCAAGTTTACGGTAGTTGCAGACCATAAACCTCTCCTATCATTGTATAACAGCTATAAAGCAGATATTCCACCACGTATATACAAGAACAAAATCAACCTACAAGGTTATACCTTTGAGCTCATACATCAAACAGGCAAGATCAACCCTGCAGATTATCTTTTAAGACATCCAAAAACATACACCGAGGAAGACCTTCATGAATCACAGCAAGCAATGCATCATATCAACGCTATCATCAGAAGCAATATTCCACAAGCAAATACAATGGAGAAAATGAAAGCAGCTACTAAAGCTGACCCGATTCTTCAACGGCTGAATGAAGCAATCCATAGAGGGTAACATCAACAAGACAGAAGTCCCTTTACTGGCACCCTACAAGCACGTATTCGCGGGTTTGTCAGAAGAAGACCAACTAGTATTAAGAGGAAGCAAGATAGTAGTACCACAGAGCTTGCAAAGAGAAATTGTCACCCTAGCACACGAAGGACATCAAGATATGGAAAAGTCAAAACAGTACCTCCGAATGCACACATGGTTTCCGAAAATGGACAAGGTCATAGAGCACGAAGTAAGAGCATGCAAGACCTGCCAAATATTAGTTTCCACACCACAAAGAGAACCTCTCAAAGTAACAGAGCTTCCCGAATACCCGTGGCAGAAGCTCACTTCTGATCTCCATGGCCCACTCAATACTGGTGAATATCTACTAGTCATCCAGTGTCTCTATTCAAGATATCCAGTTGTCGAAATAGTGCATTCCACCTCAGCAAAAGCCTGCATTCCAATTATAGACAA
>RDPX01000206.1:277701-292040 GCA_003991215.1 Morbakka virulenta
CCCTCTCCCTCCCTCTCTCCTCTCTCTCTCTCTCTCTCTCTCTCTCTCTCTCTCTCTCTCTCTCTCTCTTCTGACAATTATACTTTATGGAATACAATTAAGCACTTGGACTATCTCAACTACTCCTAAAAAACACCAACAAACCTGGAAATGGTATCAAGCATTGCCACCTGTTCTAAACCTCATTAACCTTTTACAGCAATTTTGGTTCAGTAATAGGAAATTAGCTATCTTGAGCCAAAACCAGTATTAAGCAACTGGTTTTACTCTCCACAGTCCAAAGTTGCACTTTGAAGTGAGGGGCAACACCACTCATCTCATGCTAATCTCTGATTAAGAACCCAGATTAAAATTTCATACATGTAAAATCTTTAACTGCAATTGGCACTCGGATCCTTCTGTTTTGACAGGAGTTATCAGCTTAACACTCCTCCAATCTATTTATAAATACTCTAGTTCTGTCTATAAGTACAGGTTGTGCTGTTTTCAAAACAATAAACTTCTTGATGCATAGCAGGGCCTCGTAACCTTCTATTGGCTAGTCATTTGTTAGATAGTTTGCAGTCTGAAAACTTTTTTATGTCTTCATTCCCATAATCTTTCTCATCCATCCAATTTTGTGGATGGCACCATTCCATGAAACTGAAAACATCTTCATAAAAGCTACTGAACCTTTCTTTCAATAGATCGATTAGCTTTTGAGCTACACTTCTTCTAGCAGATTTCGCATTGATCACTGTTTGGTCATTAAGAAGGGTCATTTTTGAAAATTTCACTTTAATAGGTTTATGGTTTTGCAAATTTTTCATCATATCAACAGGGCTATTGAAGTCACTTTCAAGAAAATATTGGCTTTCATCGTTTTGCCAAGGAACAAATCGACGTAAGTGACTGTCAATGTCATCACAGTCATCATCAAGGTAATCAGAAAGATCAGCCAAAGTTGTATCAATCATTGAACGAACTTCGAAGGGGAGTAGTTCATCTCCTTCAAAGACTTTAGATGCAGGAACTGTTTTTTCTAAAAGATCTAAGTACGTACAAGTCAAAGTGAGAAATCTATAATTCTCAAACTTTTTCAAGAGACCAATAACTTTTCCTTTCTTTTCGGCTCTAGTTTTGTGATCCGCTACTGGTTCAAAAAAAAGTTAAATGAATTCAACTTTCTTTTTTATTCATTTTGAACTGTTAACGTGAACAAAAAATCTGCTCACATTATACAAATATTTATTGAAAGCAAAAGAAACTGTTCTGTACCGTACCCATCCGTCATCAATTTTATGGAGTGGATAATGGCCTTTAAAGGAACCAAATGAACAGGTGTGTGTGTTGGAAGCAAATAGAAAAAGATATATTTTTAAACACTAGAGAAACGAGAGGGTTTTTCCCTTTTAAAAGAAGCAAAACGTTTGGGAAAAAATGTGTTTATAAACAAGAGAGAAACTCCAGAGGGTTTTTCCATTTTCGAGAGAAGCAATTAATAACAGAAAGAAAATTTGTTTATGATGAGACGATTAACAAATATGTCTAATTTAATACCTAGACCAATAGCTAAAGTAATATTTTTTCTTCCTTTTTAACACAAGGGTAAACAGTTGGGTAAACAAATTATTGCTTTAAGGAGTGTTCGGTAAAAACAACGAGCTTTTAAAAGAACTTAATAATGATCTTTATTAAAAAGATCTGTGAACAAATAAACTGTAAATTATTCATAAACTTCAAAAAATGTGATCTTTTGAATAACTTTGAAATAAGCGAACCTATTTTTATGTCACACTCTTACCTTACGCACAAAAATATAGAAAGAAAGTATTAGAGAATTAAAAGGTCACAAGACTTAATCCTCAAAATATCTGTCTCAAGGGATGAATTTGACTTTTAAGAAAGAAGCATAAACATTTTCATTTTTATTAATAATGACAATTCAAATAAGCCGTGCGATATAACGCACGCCTAGCAAATTATACCCATTTTAAGGTATGCTTTTTTTCGCACATCTAACACTTTTTATACACCCAGTACTTGCATGTAACACAAAAACATGACTTGCTTCCCACTCTCTTCCCACAAACTGAGCATGGAAATTTTCCTATGTTTGGAGAAGCTGATCATCACTTTAGTTTTTCCCAAATTAACTCTCAAGCCTTTGCTTTCCATACCCTTCTTTTACATTTTCATCTTTTTCATAAGTCCCTCAACAGTATCACTTGTCAAAACTAAGTCATCAGCATAAAGCCTTTCCTCTGGCCACCCACTACATTTCCTCTGAACACCAAGTCTCCTGACAATGCCTCCAGGATGCACAGAAAAAGTAATGGGCTCAGTACAGATCCCTGATGTATGCCAACTCCTACATTGAAACTGTCAGTAAAAAAGCTATTGATCCTCACCCAACTCCTTGAATTCTTGTACATTGCCCCAATTTTCTCAAAGCCAAACTGACCACATTTCTTGGAATTCTGTCAAATGCCTTTTCCAAGTCAACAAAGGGAAAGAAGATGTTCTTTTTCTTGGCCAGATACTTTTCCTGTTACTGTCTGAGAATGAATATGGCATCAGTTGTTCCTCATCCAGGCATGAAACCAAATTGCATAGTGTCAATGCCTATTAGAGTAAATGGCAAATTTAGCGAGGATTTCCCAGTAGAAGTTGGTGTTCACCAAGGATCGGTTTTCAGCCCTCTCCTCTTCATTATCGTGATGGAGGCCCTTTCACAAGAGTTTTGCACTAGTTGCCCGTGGGAGCTCCTGTATGCTGACGATCTTGTTGGCAGGAATCCGACACTGCCACCTGCTTTAGAAGATTTTGTGATAGATGGTGTCACCTTAGAAACAGTTCCAACCTTTTGTTATCTTGGGGATATGGTAGGAAACAACAGAGGTTGTACAGATGCAGTTACAGTAAGAATGCAATCTGCATGGAAGAAATTTAGAGAGCTTCTTCCCATTCTCTCTAACAAAGGCATCCCGTTAAAATCTCATGGACGTGTCTTTACTGCTGGTGTTCACGGTGCTATGCTCCATGCCTGTGAGACATGGGATGTCACAGTGGATGACTTCCACAGGTTGATGTGAAATGATAATGCCATGGTAAGATGGATCTGTGGAACTAGGATCATTGATAAAGTTCCCATGACTGAATTGAGAGCTCATCTTGGAATTCCATCCCTGGAAGTGGTTCTCAGGAGGGAGCAACTGAGATGGTTTGGCCACATCAAAAGAATGGAGCCGGAGTTATGGCTGGGCAGAATGCTCACCTCTGACGTGGAAGCGAAATTCTGTGGTCGCCCCAAAAAGCATTGGATGGACAACATCAAATTCGACCTTGCCTCACTGAACATCAAGGAAGAACTGGCTGCTGATCGTGTTGCATGGAGAACGGCAATCAATTCCACCACAGAAGAGACAAAAAGGCATCAAACCCCAGATGCTGGGAAAAGAAGACGTAAAACCGTGCAGTAAGTAAGAAGTACCATATCTGGGAGGGTTGTCAACTAAGGATAAAGAGGTCATACTGCACATGACATAGACTTAACCCTGCCAGATACCAGCCTGGTATTTTAATGTCTCAAAGTCTGCAAAACTTAGCTGCTAAAATCAATCCCCTTTTGCAAAAAAAATATATAACCCGGTATATTACTAACTTAATGCTGCTTGTGTTGTGGAGAGGAAAAATCTTGTACACCAGACCAGTAGAGTGCAAATAGGGGAATTGGCTTAAGATATATTGACCAGTTGCAAAAATATTGAATAAGCAGTCCTGGCCTAAATACCTATGTTGCGCTTTGAGAAAACAGAGCACTCAGCAGCCACTTGTCCAGTGATATACAAAGATCCATCTGGGAAATGGGAATGGAGGTAGGGCTGGGAAGTGAGCATTGATTAAATACATCAGCTTTCTGAACTGTTTTGTCTAGCAGATGAACTAACAAATGGTCCATTGTATGGACAATCTTCTTGCAATAGTCGGGTATTGTACTGTTTTAACTCTTGAAAAATAATCACTACTAATAACTATTGCTGCTATTAGAAAGCCTGACAAGCTTAGAAATCAGCTCCAATATTAAAACCTTAGATTCTTTGTCTCTATATATTCCTAACAAATGATTTATTGCTGCCCATGATAAGAATTTAATTGTCTTGGGTAAACATTGACTGGTGTCAGGTATAAGAAGGGGCTATCTTGGCAAAAGATACCATATATTATTAATTCCCCAATCATTTGCTAAATCATATCAGACATCCCCAGAGATAAGTTCAACAGACACATCATTTCTAGTCTACAAATCGTTTGCATTCAAGTCCATTGTTACATTCACAAGGAAGACAACCAACATGTAGCTGTTCATGACATTGAAAAGGCATCCTATGCACCACCTCAGCATTAAAGGATAGGAGTGGTTGCAGGTGGAGCTGCATCTACAGTCTAGAAACATAAGCCTCCACTGTGCACTAAAATCACTAAGACCAATGATAAAATTATTGTGGCCATTTTCAAATGCAGCCCAAAGTTCCAAAAGTGGAAGTAAATCAGTTTTACCATTAACTGAATGCAACCATATCAGAAATACCATTGCATAATGTGCTATCATTGCAGGTTTTAATGTTCAAATTACAGGCAAGTTTTCTTAACACCTGACACCCAACAGAAATTGTGAACTCATGGTGGATTTCTTATATCAGCACACCCTTTTGCCAGAAAATACAATCTTTCATACAACTAAAATTAAAGTATGGTCCCAGAGGCATCCACCCAGCCATCATTTCCACATTGACTATGTAATCTACAAAAAGCATTGGTGTTAGTGGGATACAAAAAGTGATTCTCACACACACCTTCTCCACCTGTGGAAGGAAGCACAACACTGGAATTGTGTAACTCATCCTTGGACCACAAAAAATAATCAGAAATAAACTGCTTTTCTGGAAGCCACTGTGGAATAACAGAGCCACGGCAACTAATGATTTTATGTTTAGAAGATTTGTAGCTTTCCCTGCTGAAGAGAAAAGCTACACTTTGCTTGTATCTGTCTGTAATAATGTTGGTAATCACATGCTATCAACTCGTCCAACAGCTGGTACACCTGTGGTAGAAAGCTCTGAAATATCAGCAGTTGGAGTCTTTGCACTAAATACTGCAGTTCCAGAAATTCAAAAATGCCAGGCCTCACAGTTCATACCATTCGATCACTTGGATGACAGAATAATGTGAATATGAATATATCCACTGGGCTATCAATTGTCAATAGTTATACAGAGTTGTGCAGGGCGGAAGAAACCATGAATAAAATTGTCTGTGCAAAATCTCTAAAGGCAAAGTTTGTTGAACCCCTGCTTAAATAATGCTAAGCTAGAGACCCCAGTTACTTTTATTGGGAAAAAATATTCCAAGTTGGTGTTGTTTTGGTGAAGAAACTGTGTTTAAGGTAGGCTGTCCCGTTTGAGTACGTGTGAAAGTTGTGACAGTTGTTGGTCTTGTTTTGATTGTTTACCGAGAGGTTGTTTACTATATTGTGAAACATTGTGTCAGTCCTACCTTAGTCGACTTCGAAAATAAGAACAACCATCTCAAAGATTCTTAGAAACTAGTCAATGAACTTTCTGGCAAAAAGAAACGTGTGACTTTCACTGATGATGCCTCACTTAAAACCTGGAAAAACATTTTTAAGCATCCCTTATCTACAGTCTATCAATAGTGACATGAAAATCGATGTCAGTAATGCTGAGCAGGTTCCTCCTACAAACGTCGCGTAAAATAAAAGCCTTGAAGAACAAAGCGCAAAACTATCCTAAAAATCTTGATGGCTACTAACCTCCAGCTTTTTTCTTCCTTTTTTGGTAAATACTTGTAATGTAGAGGATAAAACCAAGAACTAATGCTACAACAAGCCAAACAAACGCTCTCGTATGCTCCCCGTTGGTTTCCATTGTTCGCCTCAGTTTCTCTCTGATACTTCTGATGCTTTTAAATTATTGTTGCTATTATTATTATAATGGTAATACATCGATCAGTTGCAACTTCGTTTCTGAAATTCCAATTCACCGCAAAAGTACCTTCAGCAAAAGTACTTAGTATGAGGCAAGAAATCAGTCTTCATTTCGTGTGTTAAGGAATATCGAAATCAAGATGGTGGGCTGTAAATGGCAAATTAAAAAATGATGATAAAAGAAAATAAATAAAATAATAGATGACGTTATGTGTTATCATTTGCGGAATATATTTCGGTAACCTGTACCATCTTCAGCCATATTATTGATGTTAAATATTTATTCCTATGAATAAAGATAGAAAACAGTCAATAAATAGAACAAATAGAATTTTAAACGACCGTTGTGGCTAGAAGCTAGAAGGACGAGTTCCGAAGTCGGGAATTGACAATAAAGTGGTAGTTAGAGCTTCTAGCCACAACATAATCCAATGTAGTTCACACCTTCGTCGTTTTCTGATGATTTGATGGTACATTGGTAGATGACGTGCTTACCACGACAATTTCCATTTAACGGGCAAGAATCCTTGTTGCAACAATTACACGGATCTATTTTTTGGTTTGTTTCTTCTGTTAGTATTTTCTTGTTGTCTGATGTTACGATTTCTTTTGAGTCATCACTGTTTTTCGTGAATATCACCTCAAGGAAAATGAACTGAGTGACATTTCCAACTGGTTTGTTCTTGATGGTGATATTGGATTTTCTGAATTTTCATAACATTTCATTTCTCTGCATTTAGAAATAGTCTGCTGCGTTCACCTTCAGTTTTCACTCTGTCCACATCTTCATAAAGTTCAGTCATGCTGGCCCCAATCAAGACAACAACCTCAACATATCTCAGATTCGTCACTTTTTTGGGCGGAAAGTTCAATTTTGCCTTCAAACTCGCGCAGAGCTTTGAAGCTCCTGATTATTTCTGAGTGGAAGTAAAATAAACGAGGTAAATGAATGCAGTCCCGCAAGAGACTTTGTCCAATTTTGAACCATTCTATTGGTCCACGTGTCTTTCCCGCCCTGGCTTTTGTTGATCATACATGAATGAATGTATGTACATGTACATGAATTTCAGCAGTAAGACGATATGAGTAGGGAAGCCCTTGTAGCACATATTGTTCCACATAGTGTCCTGAACAACCGTGTCAAATTCACTGGAATAATTGATAAAGCAAGAAACAGATTCTTTAGTACACTTTCTGTTCTTTGCAATGATCATTGTCAGGTTGAGGATTTGGTTTCTCACTCCTTTTCTTTTCATGAAACTACATTCCTCTTCGAAGATCTCTTCTCTCAGGTTGGTCTTTATTCGGCCATCAAAGATTTTCAACTAGATATTTTTGTTATGGCCAACAAGAGTAATGGTTCTTTTGTTGTTGCACCATTGGCTATCTTTTATTTTTGAAATAGGCAAAAATTCAGAGTTTACCAAGCTTTCGGTCCATCCTGTTTCTTTACAGATCTTTGTAATTTCGTTAGCACCTGGACTTCCACCAATTTTAAGGTCACGGATGACTTCTTTGACTTCCTCCTTCAGTGTTGGTGGTTCATATTTGATTTGACGCTAGCTCATCAGCTTTTTAAGGACGTTGGAGTAATTTGGGTAATGTTTTAACCTTCAACCACCTATACCGGACTTCATCGCCATCACACAGCACAGTTTNAACTTGCAGAATGAAAAGCGTTTTCATACGATGTAGAATAACTGCTTGAAAACCATCGAAAAGATACCCTTGGTTGAAAAATTTGTTTTGAAATAAAAAAGAAGAGCATCTAAGTATTTTTCATTAGAAAATCTTGACCGGAACCAGAATAAATAAAATAATAGATGACGTTATGTGTTATCATTTGCGGAATATATTTCGGTAACCTGTACCATCTTCAGCCATATTATTGATGTTAAATATTTATTCCTATGAATAAAGATAGAAAACAGTCAATAAATAGAACAAATATAATTTTAAACGACCGTTGTGGCTAGAAGCTAGAAGGACGAGTTCCGAAGTCGGGAATTGACAATAAAGTGGTAGTTAGAGCTTCTAGCCACAACATAATCCAATGTAGTTCACACCTTCGTCGTTTTCTGATGATTTGATGGTACATTGGTAGATGACGTGCTTACCACGACAATTTCCATTTAACGGGCAAGAATCCTTGTTGCAACAATTACACGGATCTATTTTTTGGTTTGTTTCTTCTGTTAGTATTTTCTTGTTGTCTGATGTTACGATTTCTTTTGAGTCATCACTGTTTTTCGTGAATATCACCTCAAGGAAAATGAACTGAGTGACATTTCCAACTGGTTTGTTCTTGATGGTGATATTGGATTTTCTGAATTTTCATAACATTTCATTTCTCTGCATTTAGAAATAGTCTGCTGCGTTCACCTTCAGTTTTCACTCTGTCCACATCTTCATAAAGTTCAGTCATGCTGGCCCCAATCAAGACAACAACCTCAACATATCTCAGATTCGTCACTTTTTTGGGCGGAAAGTTCAATTTTGCCTTCAAACTCGCGCAGAGCTTTGAAGCTCCTGATTATTTCTGAGTGGAAGTAAAATAAACGAGGTAAATGAATGCAGTCCCGCAAGAGACTTTGTCCAATTTTGAACCATTCTATTGGTCCACGTGTCTTTCCCGCCCTGGCTTTTGTTGATCATACATGAATGAATGTATGTACATGTACATGAATTTCAGCAGTAAGACGATATGAGTAGGGAAGCCCTTGTAGCACATATTGTTCCACATAGTGTCCTGAACAACCGTGTCAAATTCACTGGAATAATTGATAAAGCAAGAAACAGATTCTTTAGTACACTTTCTGTTCTTTGCAATGATCATTGTCAGGTTGAGGATTTGGTTTCTCACTCCTTTTCTTTTCATGAAACTACATTCCTCTTCGAAGATCTCTTCTCTCAGGTTGGACTTTATTCGGCCATCAAAGATTTTCAACTAGATATTTTTGTTATGGCCAACAAGAGTAATGGTTCTTTTGTTGTTGCACCATTGGCTATCTTTTATTTTTGAAATAGGCAAAAATTCAGAGTTTACCAAGCTTTCGGTCCATCCTGTTTCTTTACAGATCTTTGTAATTTCGTTAGCACCTGGACTTCCACCAATTTTAAGGTCACGGATGACTTCTTTGACTTCCTCCTTCAGTGTTGGTGGTTCATATTTGATTTGACGCTAGCTCATCAGCTTTTTAAGGACGTTGGAGTAATTTGGGTAATGTTTTAACCTTCAACCACCTATACCGGACTTCATCGCCATCACACAGCACAGTTTCATCCTCGGACTTCACTGAGTCGGCCATCAGTTTGAACTGTCTGGTAAGGTTTTCACGCCTTGGTATAGGTTCTTGGTCGAATTGGTGTTAGCGTTGTCTTCAGTGACCTTAAATATTTTGTTGAGAAGTGTTTCATTATCCTTCCTCATCAGTCGATTAATTTTAGCATTTTGAGTACGACATTTAACTTCCTTCACAAAAGTTCTTAATCCTCTGGCTTTGATTTCGCTCACTGTTTCATCAGAAATCCATGACACATATTTCTATTTTATTTTTGGAGTTGCTTTCTTTCCCGTGTCCAGTAGATTTTTCTTTCCCTGTTGCTACAGCTCAGTCACCATCTTTTCCTCATCGCACATTAGTAGTGACGAAAATTATATTTTCGTACTAATTAAGGTAACAAAGTAGCCAGGCGGATGCTTTGTGATCCGATTACATCACTAGCACGGATTCACGGCTCAGGCGAGCAATAAAATATCCTGCTGTCAACAGGTTCACGGTAACCCTGACACTGGAAACCTGTAAGGGGCCTACCCTTGCCGAAGGAAACACCAGAGTGGAATTTAATCTCTCACCAAGGGCACTTGTTCCTTTTATCAAAACCAATAAGGAACATGTTCAAGTAGTTAAAGTCGAGTCCCTGACTGAGCAACCTGTGGAATAGAAGAGGATCGCTACTATAGCCCATTTCTGTATCAAGGCAAGACATGTACATGTTATCACCTTCAACCAGTGAAGCTCAATGGAAATGAGAGCCAGTATCTGGTATGACATTAGGAACATCAGTTAAACAGGGTAACGGCGCAATCTCTGGTTGCAGTACAAAACCATTTCTGGCCAATTAAAGCAGATTTAATTCTTTCTCGCTGTGCCTACCAAGCTGAATAGAGCAAGTATTACTATTATTCTTGGATTAACTAACAATACAATTTCCATCCTATATATCAAATTACAAGATACTAATGAAAATGATAAAGTCAGCCCTTATCATCCAATTATGCTCACGGTAGCTTATGAATAACAATCCGACCATTTTACAACCCTAAACAGCCCTGGATGGCTTGAGCTACCAATTTTTTTTAGCATAAGACACTTTAAGTCAATAGTCCCGATAATACTTTTCTGATGATTGATTCGCTTTCCCAAAGTTCTGTCTTTTGGATTTCTCTCAATAATGTTTGGAGTTCTTTCTCATTATCAAACTTAAAGATTGTTTGAATGTCCGTTTTCAGTTCTTTCATTCCTCCACCGAGACATCCAACAACTATTGGAATCATTTTTACGTTATAATCTTCCCGTCTTTCACGTATCTTAAAACATAATTGTTCGTATTTCTTAATCTTTTCTTGTCGTTTCAGACGTCGGTTTATTTCGTTTGGACATGCCATATCGACTAGCAAAATTGTTTTCTTCTCTCCATCTTCTAAGGTAAGATCTGGTCTCCTCGCGGTGCAGTTCGTTCTCATTCGGTATTACCAATTCCAATACAGCTTCTTGCCTTCATTCTCTAACACTTTACCTTTTTCCCATCTCTGGGTGTACCACTTCGTTCCTTCTGGAAGTAATCCTTTCTCCGTTGCCCATTTGTGCCAAAACTTTGAGTGCATTGTTGTGTCGCTTCACGTATACTGATCCTGCAAGCTTTTTACACCCAGACAGGAGATGCTGAATTGTCTCTCGCTGTTCTCCACACAACCTACATTCATCGGCATCAATGAGTCCTCTTATCTTATTCCACGCTCTTGATTTCACCATCTGCTCCTGTAAAGTGAATATTGATGCCGTTTTTCTTGGATCTGTATTGCACTTTAACCATAAGTAATCTTCCTTCTCGTATCTCAATGTAATCTCGCTCTGCAGTGGTTTCTCTGCTAACCTTATTTCGCTGTTTCCTTTTTGTCCTGAATGTAACTGCTTCTTCAGCTTTTTACACGCCTCCTTTCAATAATCAAATCTCTCTTTACAAAATGTCCTTCATCAAATGCTACATCTACAGCCACTCTTTTCACTGTCGCTTCCGCATCTCTCTTAAATAAGGAATGCTCTTTATTCATTTCATGTTTCCACGCTACCCTGATCCAATCGTCAGTCGATGTTGCCATATAACAATACAACAATATTTTTATTATTATCATTATTATTATTATCATTATTCAGAGTCCAACTGTTGAGCGGTGGCGTGCAGACGTCTCTGTACACGGCTCTTGTTTAATCAGAATATTTTTGCCTAGTTTTTAAATAAACCAAGTACAATTTTATATCAATCGATTCGTCGTCGTACAAGGATTTTATTGGAAAATGTTTGAGTTGAGTTTTTTATATATTTTGACACTATTTGTGGCTTGTACTTTCTGTGGAAAGGAGTTTCCATTGCTTGGACGCCATGTCTGAAGTTGTAAAAGGCGATCACAGGAAAACAATTCCAGTCCAAATGGAGAAATTAATTTACCATTTTTTAGGAAAAACAAGGGTGACAGTTGTACCGCTAATCTGACAACTGGTGTCAAATGTTCATGCAGAAAAGTGTGTAAAGGATTGAAAGGGTTAAGATTTCATCAACGGAACTGTCGCGTAATTACAGGCTTTGAGGAAGACACCTTTGAACAAATGCCTGAAGACATTTCAAACAATGGTGAACCAACAAAAATACTGTTAAGTGGAGAACGGCTTTTTGGGGTGTATGGGGTTTATGGAGGGATCACCATCCAGTGGCAACCTTCAGCTGACCGCAGGGTGATGGACCCACTGGTCTCCCGAAGTCACTCAACTCTAATGCCTGGCTCCAGGTAGCTGCATGTGCGCGGCAGCGGCCACACCCTGGTAAACCGCTTCAGCTGGCGGGCTAAACGACATGAGGGTAGGCAACAACTTGTTGTTGGTGATAGTGCACGTCTCGCACTAAGCGCACGAAGTCGGGAAGCGGGAGATTGGCGGAAGAATCTTTTTATAGACCAAGGGCAAGAAGGCGCAACCTGCAAGCGCATCGTGGTATGCTGAGGGCACAAAGAGACGTTTAATTACCAGTGGCCAGCCACCGGTGGAATGCAATGGCAAAGCACCACCGTAAAATGCCAGGAAAATCATGTTTGATGCACAAAAGAATATCCAACACCAACAGCGTGAAGGGGACTAGTAGGACTAGCACCTCGCTCGGTAGGACTATCCATGTTCGACAGGTGGACTCCGACCGTCATCCAGAGACTGTCAGAAATAAATACACACAAAGAATCGGTACCCGGAATATGAGGACATTGTACCAGCCCGGAAAACTACATAACATCAAACAAAAAAGCATAGGCTAAATGTTAACATGCTGTGGCTATGTGAAACGAGGTGGTCAGGCTATGGTAGTTTCACCATGGATGGATACAATGTCATATACTCAGGCGGAAGCAGGCATGAGAAGGGAGTACAAGTTATATTAGACCCTGAACTCAGCAAGTGCCTCATAGGATATTGGACGCTATCAGAAAGAGTTATGCTCGTGAGAATCAAGGGCAAGCCCTTTGACATGAGCATCATACAGCTATATACTCAAACAGCAGAAAGTGATGATGAAGATATCGATCTATTCTATGAGCAAATAGATAAAGCCAAGAGGCAATGTAAATCACAGGACATTGTCGTAGTGATGGGCGACCTCAATGCAAAAGTTGGCAGCGAAGAAATCCCCCAGGTGACAGGGAAGTTTGGACTTGGAGAGATGAATGAAAGAGGAGAACGATGGATTAGCTGGTGCAAAGCCAACAACCGGTGCATCACTAATACACTCTTTATGAATCCCGCACGACGCAGATGGACATGGAAAGATCCAGGAAACAAAACAAGAAATCAAATTGACTACATCACGATAAACCATCGATTCCGGAATGCAGTAAAACCCTGTTGTCTGCACTATCAAACTTAAATTGCGTAGGCTAAAGCGTGCCACTCCGTATGCAAAACGTCAGAGGAACTTGCTTAGAGAAAGCGAAGAGATGAAAGAACGGTATGCAGTTGAGGTTAAAAACCGCTTTCAAGTCCTTGAGAGCGAAGACTCCAGCAAGTGGGCAGTCCTTCAAGAAGCCGGAGTGAAAACTGCAGAGAACGTAATATCTCCAATCGAGAGAGAAAGGAAGAACAGATGGATGAAGCCCGAAATATTAACATTGATGGGGGAACGACAAAAGGTACAACAAAGAGACTCAGATCAATATCGGACGCTGAATCGCGAGATCAGGAGGAAGTGCAGAGAGGCAAAAGAAGAATGGTTCAATGACCAATGTGCCGAAGTAGAACGATACAAAGACTCTGATTCTGCATCGATGCACAAGAAAATCAACAAGCTAGTAGGAAAGTGATTATGCTGTGCAAGCGGCCGTATCAAGGGACGAGACGGATCTTTGTTGATGGAAAAAGAGGAGCTCATGGAACGATGGGAAGAATATACAGAAGAGCTGTTTATGGACGACAGAGGTGGAAAACCAGATATCAAGAAACCTCTCGACGGTTCCAAGATACTAAAAAGTGAAGTTCGAGCAGCCATTAGGAAGATAAAGAGAAATAGGACCACGGGACCAGATGGCATATGCATCGAAGCCATCCAAGCCCTAGAAGAATTTGGAGTAGAGAAGGTAACAAATATCCTCAACGAAATCTATGACAGCGGCGAAATACCATCGGATATGTCAAAATCTATATTCATAGCCTTGCCTAAAAAACCAGGGACAACAGAATGTGAACTGCACAGAACAATCAGCCTCGTGAGCCATATCACCAAGATCCTTATGAGAGTAATCATGGCTAGAATACGCAGAGCATCCAGAGATTAGTAAACATCAATTTGGATTCTTTCCAGACGCAGGCACACAAAATGCCATCTTCATTATGAGAATGCTTTCCGAAAGAGCGATAGAGATGCAATAAGTTTGTATGTTTTGTCGACTATAGTAAAGCATTCGACAAAGTGAGACACGAAGCAATGCTGGACATATTGCAATCTCTGGACATCGATGGGAAAGATATTAGAACACTAAGGAATTTATACCGGGAACAGACAGCAGGAGTACGAGTTAACAACGAAGTTGGAAGAT
>RDPX01000206.1:313700-329707 GCA_003991215.1 Morbakka virulenta
ATGCACACCAATACACTTCATACCTCTTTGTATTAAAAATACCCTGTCATCAAGTACTTAAAGCCGAAGGTATATAAAGAACAATGCAATGTACTGGCATTAATGTCTTATTACTAAGATCAAATTTTGAACTTTTTTAGTGCAACACATTCCAAAATGATTTCGAAGTACAAATCGTGAGAAAACGTGAGGCCATGACCACTCATTATTTTTGTTCGGATTCTTGTATGACGACCAATTATTTTTGCCTCGGTTAATACAGAATATCTTGGCGAGATAAGAAGATAAGTCATTCTTCCTATCCAGCCATCTTAAAAGACGGGGGTGGAAAGTAGAGTACTCTTATCTTCCTAATTACCAATGTTTTGATCTTAAAGTCAGGGTAACACTATAATGTTCCTTAGTGTAAGAAAATCAGGTAAAGTAGGTATCCCTGGAGTGTTAATGAACTGGCATATTACCTAATTAGCTAATTTCTTTAAAGTAAATTGTCATGTTGTTAGACACTTATTTTTTACTATTATCTGAGGGTTTTTTGAATAGTTTTTTTGTTGAAAATCTTTCACTATTTCTGTCCCCCATCTGATGGTCCAGGAGTGAACGATGCAGCAATTGAGGTCTTACAAATATCTTAAAAATTGCAATGTGAAGTTGTTGATTCTTTTAGATAAGTGAAAATTTTAACGAAAAATTGGGTTCACCCTCTTTCCTATTCTAAAAACTTTTTCTCGAATTTACTGTATAAATGTTTCTGTGAAACTTATCTTACGTAATCGTACTGACGAAGACGAAAGTTGAAATGTATAACGAGTTAAAGTTGTTGTTTTTGTTTGAGTAGCTGTACATTATTTTTGATTAAAAAGTGATAATATGTATTTTATTTATTTATTTATTTATTCTATTTGATGGCAGCTTGTTAATGTTTTGATAATAATATATGAACATTTAACATGAAATGAGGATAATCTAATCAGGTTTCTTTTAACTCCTGGTACAACAAATGTCAAGGCACACCATTTCGACTAATATGGCCTATTTTAAGGTAAAAGCTACTTTACATGCTGTATATATAAAATACACAAGTGGGACCATAATCTTTTTGAGTGTGAGTTTGTGGGTTTACTTGATATTTAGTTACTTTACGTTGTTGAATATTTCAGATAGTCTTGCCACATTCTTGATTTTTTTATAGTTTTTCGTCACCAAGGAGAGAAAGTGAGTACCTGTTTTTATCTGGCTTTGCCCAGCCTTTTGCAGGTCGTCTTCTTGGTCCTGATTTCTTAAAACCAGCAATGCATGCTTTATAACTATAGCTTGAATTTTCTTCACGCTTAGTGTGTATGAGATACGTTTATGTAAGATAAAAAGAATTACGTAATAGATATATATGGCAAGTGTAAATCGATTCAGGTGAGAGTACCTGTAGGTCGACTCTTTTGGCGCAATGACAGTTTGACACCAAGACACGAGAAATTTATGCTCAAATGTGATAATTATTTGGTGAGATCAACAGACAGTAGGAACAACAGGGCTATCTAATACCGAATCATTTATACTTCCTTTTCCTAAGGGTTTTAGATATCAGGAAAAACATTTTTAACTCTACAAAAGCTGGTGCTCTTCACAGATAACTATCTACGGAAGACTGGAACAGAGGTGATATACTGACAAAATAATGCTTTGCCAATATTGCATCAGGGCTTCGAAAACCTTAAGCGTTGGATTTATTTTGATCCTCTTATTTTGATATCTAAAGAAAAATGTCGCTTATTGTCGGAAAATGAAAATTACTCCCACAAAATGTCAAAGTTACAACATAAGTGCAACTTCGTATCAGCAGATCTGTACTCAAGATAAAATCTGCTTTCATATTTTGAAATAGGTCCTTGTCACAGGCATTTTATTCACAGTGATATGCCAATCACTTAAGATGAATACATACTCTCCATAAAGAAGTGTAATATGGCTTGATATTTATTATTATTATTATTATTATTACCAGTGCAAAGGTATCTCAGTATACTACCTTGAAATTGGAATATGTGGCTTCTTAAGCCTCGTTACACCTAGCAGTTTTAGTTTCCAAAAACGTTTATATAATATTTTTAATGTTCATAATATTATTAAGAATTATTATTACCTATTATTACCTAAGGTAATGTTTTCACCTGCACTTGTTCGTTGGTCTGCCTTTTTGTTTGTTTATGTGGAAAATAATTTTAAATGTATTGAATGGATTTGGATGAATTTTCGGGGCATTTTGGTAGTAGCAGAAAAAACTGATAAAAATTTTACTTTTGATCAGGTTCATCGTCTGGATCAAGAATGTTTTGAAGGTTTCGTCGTCATTTTCATAAAGTGACACTTTCAATTTCAAAATAAAAATAAATTTGCTGCTTAGGGGAGGTTTGCACTCTCTGAGTGCTTTTCTAGTTGCTATTATTACCAGTATCATTCTTTAGCCCATCTTTTGCAGCTGTTTCCACCCTGGAAGTTCACTTAAATTAAGCTAAAATCTGGGATCTTACATATTCGAAACGTATTTCAAAATCTTTGTAGTTTCAAAAAACAAGCTTTGTCTATCATGCCCAAATGGATTGAACATTGTTTCTAGAGCTTTTTTTACCATCGGAATCATAATCCAGACAGTGCACCGGGTCCGACCTGAGATAGACATTAAAGAAAACCAGTATCGAGCCATCGCAAGAATACGACCAAAAATGATATGATCACTTACACCTGGGTCTTTGGACTCCAACATCACAATTCTCCCATATTCTTCTTGAAATAACTAGTCTAGGGTTTGTTACGCAAAACATAAGAAACAAAACTTAAGTGCAACATATATTATGAAAGTTCTTTGTCAAGTTTTAATTATTTTATCCTATTTTATTTACTGTAGGAGAAACAAAGAATGGATACACCCAGAACTATTATCATTTAAATAAGGAAACGAATAGGTTCCTTATTATAATTATTATATATTTCCTTAGTATGTAAAATAGAAGGCCTATAAAATATAGCGAAGTTCTATAAAAATTCAAGTTGCATTTTTTTCAAGTTTTGTTTTTGTTTTGTTTTAAACATACATGAATTTATACATTTTGGTGATTAAATTAAAAGAGAACAGTTGCTCTCGGTGTCCTGCCATAACGCAGATCCTATAAGATCAGCCAATCCTCAGTAACACGTTTCCAGTCAGCATGCTTCCCATTCTTGATAATTTCCAGCAATTTTTTTCTTGCTTGTCTTTTGTTCTTTTCCTTGTTGTCTTCCATCGGTGGCCCATTTTATCAAGTTGCCAAATCTAAGGGTGTGACCAGTCAACCAGTCCTTTTTCACTTTCCGTCTATAATGGTCTTTATGACGGATCTACTTCTTTCCTGTCCTTGGCAAAACTTCTTCATTGGTTACTCTTTTTGTCCAGCTAGTTTTCAGAAGACGCCTTCAAAACCACATCTCACATGCTTTTAACCACTGTGTATCTTCTTTCCGTAGTGTCCAGGTCCCCGCGCCATAAAACAAACAAACAAAAAAGATGAGGAGCAGTAGGTTAACTAAGATGTTCTGGGTTCCATTTTCCAAGTGGGCAAAAAGGAGTTGGAGCTTTACCAGAGAAAAAGCCAATTGTTGGTATCAGGAAAGGCATCTGGCCAAGAAATACCTCACTGTCATGACAAAGTCCCTTTAAGGGCCATCGTCTCAGGCCAGTTACAGAGGTAAATGACCTTAAAAATCAAAAGAACCTTTAAAACTTTTTATGAGGTAACTCTTATTGACTTCATTGGTCTTTACACAGACAATATATTTGTCTTGTTGAAGTGATAACACTTCAACAAGGGTTCCAAGACTCTTTTGGTTCTATCTTCTCAGATAAGCAGAAATTTTCTCAACAATTGTGCTCTACAAAAAAATGCTTTCTTTTGAAGTATTTATATTCCGATCTCAAATCCAGTCTTTCTGACATGGCTCCTAGTGTGCCAATGTCAACAGTAATTTTAATATCGTAGACAGAATGATCTTCATTCAGTATGTACCGAACTTTTTCAGGAAAAGTCAGTAGCCTCTATGTTGTTTTCTAGCGTTACAAAAAATGAAAAATGTGGGGATTTTTTTCTTCTTCTTTCATCCGAAGGAAGTAACTAGTATGTATCCGAAGGAACTAACTAGTATGTAACTTATAACAGAGAAACGAATTAGACGCATTGAATTATTATTGAATTGTTGAAACAAGGCCTTTTCCTTCTTAGTAACGAATACGAGTATTTCTCATTCTATTCATCCACACTTTTTGAAGAGCTTTTTCTTCGTTTAATTTCATGGAAATATTTGAGTCCCATTATTGTTATTAAGATCGAACCATTTCACAATAGGTTTTGATAAATATTTATTTCTGAGTTCTTCTTTTGAGTCTAGGATTGTAAATATTGATACGTGACAAGGTTTGTTTGATAAAGAAAATCAATAAAATTGGGAACTTGTAACAAAATGTTTAAATATTTTGCTAAACACATATTTCATGACTTGAATACTATTTATTCAAAAACATTTTTGAATATCAATGGAAAAGCTGTTTATCATGATATACTTGCAGAATGGAAAAGAAAGACAGCTGAACACCAGCAATATTGTTGTAGTTATGCACGGTTGGGGACTAAACAGCAGCCAATGAGAGCTACGACCCAACTTCACACTAAAATAATACACCACGCACTACACGCCCACGTACACACATACAAACACATAAACAGACACACATATAAACACACACATGCAAACACACACACACACTACACCTAATATGAAGAGCATTTGAAATTGTAGAAAAGTGTCAAATATATGCATATATACTGTTTGCTAACCAGTACCTATGACTATCATGGTCATATACTGAAATGATAATATTTTTCATGTATTATACATATATGAGTAAAAACTAATGCTAAAATGTTGAAAATCCAGAGAACAATGGCAAGTTTGGGCATTGGAAAAGGTATGGTATATAAAGCTGAAAAAGTAAAAATCAAAATGGTCGAACTCGACAGTTACCGTATTTTCTCTATTAAACGCCCCTCTCCAAAAAATGCCCCGTCTAAAATAAAAACATTTTATAAACGCCTCTCTCCAATAAAAGTCCCCTCACTAAAGAGCTTAAAGGGGGCGTTTAATAAAAAAAATAGACATATGATGTTGGAGTCGAATAAAACACGAAACTTTTATTATCTGCGGTTTTCTCTTCTATGAAAATACGTTAATTATACACCGGAAACATCCGATACAACTTTTTTTTCTAGTGCTTCAATTCTAAGCAAGATTTATATCTAGTTTTTCTTTTGCAAATTTCTTCATCTAGCACCATCGCTATTTTCTTGTTTTTGGTTAGAGCTGTAATTTTTGCAGGCACCACTAAACCCATTTCCCGTTTCCGTTTGCCCGTAACTTTGACTGTTATTTGGTTGCCGGGGTTTTCACTCAGAAAATGATGCATCAGGCTTGAAATTTCTATAGGAACATGACCAACCAAATTCTTCCTTTTCTTCCTCGTTATTTTTATATTTCCCAATGGCAAACGTATCATATTCTAGTGCCTCGGATCGATCATCCCGACGGGCTACTAGTGTTTTTCCAACACATGGCATCCAAATACTTTTATAAACATGGTGACCCCTAATAATACTTTGAAATACTACCCTGTGGTATAGTTAAAAATTACGTTTCTCTACAGCTCTTGCCATTTCTGTCTTGTAAGTCTTGCAAATTAAAGAAAAGGCGAAACCATCGCATTGCATCTAAAAGACACGTTTTTTGAAATTCGAAAATTCATCATTCCGATCAACGAGTAAAACCAATGCATTGTACGAAAAGAAAACGTGACTTCGAAACAAATGTGGTACATTACATGCTGCAGTTTTACAAAAGCAAGATGAACAATCAAGCGGAATTATCAACTCAAGCAATTTCTCACAAGGGCGAACAAAGAAAAAAAATACAGAGAGGAATTTAAAGAAAAAGTCATAATGTACGCAAAGGAAAATTCTCTTCATTCTGCAGCGAAAAAGTTTAGTATTGACCGCAAAAGAATTCACGAATGGGTCAACAATGAAGAGAAAGTAGCCAATATGAAAGGAAAATGATTCACAAGGACGTAAGCTTACAGACAATAGGGACGTAAGCTTACAGACAATGAACGAGAAGGGGAAGTTCTTGACTGGATTCACCAACGAAGAGAAAATATGCTTCGCGTTTCCAGAAAGCTCATAATGTTCAAGGCTAAAGCAATCTTTAATGAAAGATGTGGTGACAACGAAGCCTTAATGGCGAGTTTTGTTGTTAGTAATGGTTGGTTGGTTAAGTTTTTGAGACGCAATAACCTGTCTTTGCGAAGGAGGACCACTATTTCTCTAAAGGATCCGTCCTATCTTATTAGTAAGCTTGTTGGCTATGTTATTCATGTGCCAAGTTTATCAATAAACACTAACTATGCACCGAGTTGTATAATAGCAATGGATGAGACAGCTGTTTGGGCGGACATGATTGGTAACACAACAATCAACACAACTGGTGCAAAAGAGGGAGCACTCAAATCAACTGGTCACGAAAAAGTACGTGTAAGTTTTTGCTTGACCGCGAAAGCTGATGGCACAAAAATGAAACCCTTTATAGTTTTTAAAGGTGCCAAGCGAAAGTCTACAGCTCTCAATGATCGATTTAAAAGTCGTTGTACAGTGGCATCTTCGCTGAACGGTTGGATGAATGAAGAACTCGTTCTTGTATACTTAAGAAAGATCATAGGAATGTTTATTTTTCAAAAGCGACTGTTATCCTGGGATACGTTTGAATCTCACACGACAGCCGACGTCAAAAAGCTGTTGAAAGAAATGAAAACAGACGACGCCCTTGTTTCTGGAGGATGCACGAAATACATTCAAGCCCAAGACGTTTGTTGGAACAAACCATTCAAGAACCACATAATGGAACTTTATGATAAATGGCTAGCATCTGGTTTCCATGAGTATACCAAAGCCAGCAACATGAAAGCTGCGCCAAGAGAATCAGTTGTCACCTGGATTTTGGAGGCATAGGGTCGTTTGGATGAAAGGCTCATAACCAAGTCATTTCAAAGTTGTGGATTAAACTTGAAAAACGATGGTAGTGAGGACGATATGATTCATTGTTTTAAAAAGGGACAACCTTGTGCCTCAGGTTCAATAGTTCTTAAAGAACAATTTCAGTGTCAAAAAGATGCCGACATCCCAGATAAAAATCCGTTTGAGGCAACTGACTCAGACGCCGAAGAAGCAAATCATGAATTCAACCTTATCGACCAGGATGAGGCCGAAGATGAGTTTGTTGAAATTAATGATTTGAAACTTATGATTTATGATTAGTGATTTCTGTGGGGAAAAAATTATGATACGATAAAAATATTTATTTTTTAAATAAACGCCCCTCTCCAATAAACGCCCTCTCAAGAATAAAAAAATACGAATATATATATACATATATATATATATATTTGTACATATATATTATATATATTATTATATATATATTATTATATACATATTATATATATTATTATTATATATTATATATATTATATATATATTATATATATTATATATATATATATATATTTGTACATTTCCTGACGAGTGAGTAAAATCACGAAACAGGCTTGTCGAAATGGATAGTGTAGTTTTTTTATTCTTTCCAACTTATTATATCTTTTATATATATTTATATAATTCAGGATTTCTTTCTTTTACAAGCTAGTAATAATAAGCCTTTTTTAATAACCAAATTCGAATTCTTCAAATCGTATTTTTTTCAAACATATTTGCCAATTCTTTTCCCTTCTGAGGTACAAGAGAGGTTTTACTGCATATACAAAAATAAATTTTGATTGCACAAGCAGAATCGTACATAAAGATGAGGTTAAAGTGAAAATATCATTGGACGTTGAATCGGAAAACTTCTCAAAAGTTCTGAATCAATCACTGAAAAGTAATTTTTTTGAGAGAAGATACAAAAATCAACAAGAATTTTATGTGAAATGTATTTAAAGTGTTTATCAAGTGAAAAGAAATTGAAAATTTGAAACCTTCGTTTGATTGGTCCATCGTAAAATGTGTCAAGGCATATTCGAACTTAACAAAAACATGTCCATTGTGCCTGCAAGAGAAACTCGAAATTCTTAGTTACATAAATAAAACTGAATTGCTAAACAAACGAAACGAAATTGTTTCCAAATGTCGGCATATGAATAAATATACCCTCTCAAATTTCAAATAAAAAAACTGACAATAGATAATGATTTTCTAATTCCAGTTTCCTGTTTTGTAGTTGCACGCTTAATGATTCTTTTGTTATCAATAGTTGTTTTTCAAAAGATCAGATTACACAATTATTTGTATTAAATCTTTGCAGAAAATTGTTAAGTGATTATTTGTATACAGCTGAGGATTGTGAAAGACATGAAACTCTGAGTACTGTAAAGTTAGAGTTTTTCTTACTCGTATATCCGATTTTTTCTACTGATAAGAATTAAAATTCAAAGACGATACATACCATATCCTTAAATCGTTCAAAATTATTTATTTGTAAAAGTTATTAAAAAACCGAGTAAATATCGCGCAAATCATCCCCAGCTTGGTACACTGCAAAAGAGAAAGCTGAAATTATAAATGTTTCTAATGTTTGTTTATTCTTTTAGCTTTCGATTTATTATGGGAAAAGTTGTTGTGTTGAACAAGCAAAATCACACTCTTATTCTTACCCAGCATAATCCACGCTTGGGATATTCTAAATTTTATTCTTTAAAAATCGCAAAAATTTCAACCTCATATTCCATACTCTGCATATTAGCATTGTATTCGTCCATTTCAAAATGAACTCATAAAGCTTCTATAGTAAACAATAGAAAAGAAAACCAGAAACTGGTTTCTTTTTCATTAAATAAAAATGAATTGATAGTTGTGTGATTCAGCACAAAGCAATGTATATAAATATATTTATACATTTCCTTAATATGAGTCAGCATTGAACCAAAAAGATTTAAAGTAGATATACGCCAGGAATATATATATATATAGATATATATATAGAGAGAGAGATAGATAGATATATATATATACATATATATATATATACAGTATTCTCTCCAATTAGCGGACACTATCGGGGCAAGAGCAAAGTGTCCGCTAATTGGAAGTGTCCGCCTTTTGGAAAGCTCTGCAACGTAAGCCTCTAATTTGAAAATAGACTCCAGTTTTGCATTTAAATGTAATTTGGGTAATTAGTAGGTATCGGGTTGAACTCAGACACCAAAAAAAGAAAAAATAACCAAATTGAACGTAATACAACTTCTTTAACAACAAGAATAAATATCAACATCATATATGTAACGAATGCAAAATTTGCAAGCAACTGTTTATGTAAAAAGCAAAGTAGATTGCCAAGTGTCAAAGTGTTTGAAGTAAATATTTGAACAAATATTTATTTTTTGTTCGCTGGCTCCTAACTTTTTTTTACTGTACGCTAATTGGAAAGAAAAAAGCCATGTTGATTATTTTGTACAAAAAATATTGTCCGTTAATTAGAGTGTCCACTAATTATGTGTCCGATTTTTAGAAAGTTGTTTATGATACTTTGACCAGAAAACGATAATGGAAAAAAAATTCGTTCGTTAATCAGAGGTGTCCGGCTTTTAGAGTGTCCCTTAATTGGAGAGGATACTGTACTACTTATACAATTTCCAGTATAATACAGAACCAAGAATAAAACATCACAAATATTTGTAAGAGCCTATGTGTCGCTTACATGATTCAAAAACTGACCCACGTTAGTCTGCAATATACAATAAATTTCTTTCTTACTAGTTCGACCATATATTTCGAAATCCTGCTTATTACATTTTTCTGAGCTACTATTATTTTGTGGGTCTGTTCTGATTCATAGCAAACACATGGTATCAACAACCAGCAAGAAGAATATATACATGGAAAAGCCCAAGTGATAGAACACTAAACCAAATAGATTATATTGCTATCAAGAAGAGATATAGAAATGCGGTAAAACAAGCTAAAACTTATCCCGGTGCGGACATCAATAGTGACCATGTTCCTGTCATATCAACCATAAAGATGCAGTTAAAAAAATGTAAAAGGCAAACACAACATAAAACTCTAGATTAAACAGCACTGATGGATGATAAGGAAATGAAGTTAGCATATGCAATGAAAGTGAGGAATCGATTTGAGATCCTTGAAGAGAAAAATGAAAAATCTAGCTGGGAAGTATTTAAAGAATCAACTGTGGAAACTGCAAAAGAGGTGATTCCACTAAAAATACCCAAGAGACATAAAAATGGATGACAAATGAAGTTCTTAAATTGATGGATGAAAGGCGATTGTACAAAGACAAAGATACAAAGAAATACAATGAAATAAATACAGTGGTAAAGAAAAAATGCTTGAAAGCAAAAGAAGCGTGGCTAAACAACAAATTTGTAGAAATTGAGACATACAAAACAATGGATCCAAAGGAAATGTTTAGAAATATCAATGATATTGCTAAGAAAAAGTATTGTACGGCAGGTGAATGTTTAAAGGCAAAGGATGGAAGTATAATCATAGAAAAAGGAGCAATGATAGGAAGGTGGACAGAGTACATTTCAGACTTGTTTGATGATGAGAGAGGAGACATAGCGAATATAAGGAACAACATGGCAGGTCCCAAGATTTTGCATTCTGAAGTTCAGGTAGCTTTAAGAAAAACAAAAACAACAAAGCAGTCGGTACAGATGAGTTAGCTGAAGAGTTAATCAAAAGCATAGGTGATTTTGGCATAATTAAACTAACGAAAGTGCTTAACGAGATTAACGAATCTAGAAATATCCCTGCTGACCTAGGGAAATCCATTTTTATTGCATTGCCGAAAAGCCTAGCTGCGGCAGAATGCGAGCTGCACAGAACAATTAGCATTATGAGTCATGTAGTGAAATTTTATTAAGGACATTGTTGAGATGACGAAGAAACAAAACTAAATCTGAAATATCAAAACTGCAGTGTGGATTTGTAGAAGATCGCGGTAAGCGAAATGCAATATTTATGATCAGAATGTTATCAGAGAGAGCTATTGAGATGCAACGAAACCTTTTCTTATGTTTCATAGACTACAGCAAAGCTTTCGATAATGTCAAACATGAGAAACTCTTGGAAAAGCTAGAGGATATCCAGATAGATGGTAAAGATTTAAGAATAATAAGAAACTTTTATTGGAAACAAACAGCAGCTATAAGAGTCAGTAATCAGGTAGGCGAATATGTTGAAATAAAGAAAGGAGTAAGACAAGGATGTGTGCTGTTACCTGACCTATTCAACCTCTATAGTAAAAGAAAATTAAGAGAATTAGAAGACATGCCAGGGCTTATTGTAGGAGAGAAAATACTGATAACCTCCGCTATACAGATTACACTGTTCTGGTAGCAACATCGGTAGAACAACTTCAAGAATTAGTAGATAAGGTAGTCTTAGAAAGTGCAAAAATGGGCTTACATGTCAACACCAAAAAGACAGAGTGCATGATAGTAACCAAAGAGAAGGACATTCCATCTTGTAACATTTGGGTTCAAACACAAAAATTAAGCAAGTGAATTGGTTTAGTTATTTGGGAAGCTTGATCACATCAGACGGTAGATGCGACAGGGAGATCAAAAGAAGAATTGCAATGTCAAGAGAGACCTTTTCAAAACTAAAGGAAATCGTGTGCAACCCAAAAATTACCATATCAACAAGACTAAGGGTACTGGAATGTTACGTGTTNTGCGGCAGAATGCGAGCTGCACAGAACAATTAGCATTATGAGTCATGTAGTGAAATTTTATTAAGGACATTGTTGAGATGACGAAGAAACAAAACTAAATCTGAAATATCAAAACTGCAGTGTGGATTTGTAGAAGATCGCGGTAAGCGAAATGCAATATTTATGATCAGAATGTTATCAGAGAGAGCTATTGAGATGCAACGAAACCTTTTCTTATGTTTCATAGACTACAGCAAAGCTTTCGATAATGTCAAACATGAGAAACTCTTGGAAAAGCTAGAGGATATCCAGATAGATGGTAAAGATTTAAGAATAATAAGAAACTTTTATTGGAAACAAACAGCAGCTATAAGAGTCAGTAATCAGGTAGGCGAATATGTTGAAATAAAGAAAGGAGTAAGACAAGGATGTGTGCTGTTACCTGACCTATTCAACCTCTATAGTAAAAGAAAATTAAGAGAATTAGAAGACATGCCAGGGCTTATTGTAGGAGAGAAAATACTGATAACCTCCGCTATACAGATTACACTGTTCTGGTAGCAACATCGGTAGAACAACTTCAAGAATTAGTAGATAAGGTAGTCTTAGAAAGTGCAAAAAAGGGCTTATATGTCAACACAAAAAAGACAGAGTCCATGATAGTAACCAAAGAGAAGGATATTCCACCTTGCAACATCTGGGTTATAACACAAAAATTAAGCAAGTGAACTGGTTTATTGATTTTGGAAGCTTTATCATTTCAGACAGTAGAGGCGACAGGGAGATCAACCGAAGAATTGCAATGTTAAGAGAGACCTTTTCAAAACTAAAGGAAATCTTATGCAAAGATCACCAAAGATCACCGTATCAACAAGATTAAGGGTACTGAAATGTTATGTGTTGCCAGTCCTAAAATATGGAAGTGAGACATGGACTGTTTCTAAAGAAATGGAAAAGAGAACAATTAATTAATTAAAAACAATTAAGAAACAGCAATTACAGCTCCTTGGACATTGCATGAGAAAAGACGGCATGGAAAAGCTAGCAATTACGGGCAAGATAGCAGGAAAAAGAGCAAGAGGAAGATAAAGGGTTACATTTCTCCAAAGAATTGCAGAATGGAGTGGGATGTTAGCAATTAAAGTCATTCGATGCACAGAAAGCAGGAACGATTGGCATAAACTGGTCGCCAATGTCATACGATAGGGCACAAGAAGAAGACTATTCAATGGTATTTAATCGTTAGGAGATCATTTTCTAATGCTGAAACTGAAATCACAGAACGGGTACAACTTTGTATTGAAACATTTCTACATAGTCGTAGCTAAAATGTCAACGCTTATTCTCCTCTATTTTTCAATGCTTATTGTCCTTTTGCCTTCACTCATCCCATTATTTCTACATACAGTTTAAAGGTGACGGAACTGAAGAATTTCAGGATTCTTTCAGATGGGCTCACAAGGAATGATTTGTGATGTTAAATTTTGTTTTGCAAAGCCAATTTGAATAGTGTTTTGAATTCTGAAAAGTTGGCTATTTCCCTACTCTTTGGTGGTGTTTGATTTTCTCTGTCCTCTATAGGAAAAACAGATCTTTTTCCTTGATTGTTTTCCACCAATTCCTTCCTAAATAACACAGGTGTTTTTTGCTTGAGTTTCCTCCACAAACTGATCAGATTTTGACATTTTTCATTATAAATCCAAGGTTACTTGGAAAAATTATTCATGAACTTGATGAATCGAAAGCTCATGCTCCAGATTTGATCCTGGTACTTATTTTGAAAGAGTGTGCTTCTGAGCATCTTCTTTGCTGTCCAAACTTTTTAACCTTTGGGTACCTGAAGCTTGTTTTCCACCATCCTGTAAAGTTTCTAATATTGTTCCTGTTTTCGAAAATGCGACTGCTTTATTAGATCCTCTCAGTATTGGTCGGCAAGTCTTCTTTTTGCCATTAATAAGGCCTTTGAATAAATGATCAACCATGAACTGGTAGAATTCTTGCTGAATCTACGTCTCTATTGACGTTCAGTGCGTGTTTAGAAAATCCCTCTCCACTGTTGACCTTTTGAATATAATGACAGAACGTATCTATTGATTTATGCATAAATCTGTTGAAGGACGAGCAATAGCACTTGATATGTCCAATCCATGCGGCAAGGTGTGACATGCTGGCTTGCTTTATAAGATTCCTGTTTATAGAATTTTTCGAAAAGTCTTTAAACTCCTTCAATCCTTTCTCTCAAATGGTAAAATGCATGTCACATTGGATGGAATAACAGTTGATGAATTTTTCATTGGCGCTAACCTTCCGTAAGGTTCTATTCTTGATTTGAGTCACTTCTTTCTTTACATCATTCATCTTTCTGGTAAGTTGCTTCAGTTTATCAACATTTGTACCTAAGACACTACACTGTATTTTGGCAATGACCACAGGGGAATTAAGTAGGAACAAGTCATGCTTACGAAAGATTTAAATTTTACCTTTTTTATTTGATACTGTTCTTTTATTTAAGTTACTTAAAATGCGAGACAACATCTCGCATTTTAAGAACGATCCCTTTAGTGTTGACACCATAGAGCTTGGCGAAACACTAGCAAATTCCATCACAGAAGAAAGAAGGAAGAAGTGGCAAGAGCTAATTGAATCAACCGATATGGTCCATAGTAGTGGGAAAGCTTGGAAGACTATCCGTATCCTGGGAAACGTTTACACAAAGTCACAACCAAGGCCATAAGTCACCACTGGCCAGGCTGCCCACCAACTCCTGCTGAATAATTGGGGTAATACTAACCAGGAAGCTGTATCAGATGACGTCAGATGTCAGGTTCGCCCAGCTGATCTGCAATATGCTATCAAATCGCAGATTTTGTGTAGACCTCAATGGCAGTAGGAGTAGATCGAGGACACAAAAGAACGGACTTCCTCAAGATAGTGTGCTCTCCCCCTGTTGTTCATCATCTGCACTAACGATCAACCTACCCAACCAGACACAAGGCGCTTCCTCTATGCTGATGATTTGTGTATTGCCTCCCAGAAGAGTACGGAGGTTAGTCTGTCCCATTCATAACCACAAGCTGAAACGTCCCTATTTATGGATATTTATTCCTTATGAAACTGGGCTCGTAAATAATATTGTTAATTCTTTGTCTTTTTTACCATGAAAATGCTTCTTAAGTATTATCATTGAAACAATGTGAATAAGGGCATGGTTGCTGCTCAAGACAATACCAGTGTCCAAGATCAATACAAAAGGAGAAATAGCCATGTCCTTTTCTAAAGCTGAAGTATAGAACGGAAGAAAACTATTTATCCTATGCCACCAATAAGTAACTAGTTAAAAAGGAAAAAGTAAGAACTTTTGTAGATTTTCCAAGTTTAGGGGTTGAGCATTTTGGTGGAATCGATGACTTTTATGAAATATGTTTCTTTGTTCGAGAAGCAATCACATGAATTATACTTAAAGACAATTTTCTAGCGGCAGATGTATTGTAAATAAACTTAATAGAATAACTTTGAAAGCAATAAATTTACTAGACAAAACAATCAAGTTAATAAAAATCCTAGCATATAGCCATAAATAACACAGGGGAACAATTTTTTGCGACTCTCATGTTTTCTTTAAAAATGAAAGTGTTTCTGAACCAATTTTTCGTGCTGAATCCAAAAATGATATCCATTTGTTCCCATCAGGTCTAGCTTTTTCTGCCCATGCTACACCTAGTTTTCATCAAAAATTCTGCTTTAGCATTGGGAAAAACTTTCTTCTGGTCACGGGATGTCCTTTCAAACTAATAAAGAGGGCTAAAATGTGATTGTTGCCATTCTTCTTCATCTAATTGATGCTGATATTCTGATAGAATAACAATTGATCTCTGGATTTCTTTGGTTCCTTGTTAATCCTTTCATGGGGTCATTCACATAGTATGCAAGCAGTTTTCCCTATTATCGCTAATTGGCTGAGTATTTACAACAAGGTGACATTTCAGTCAGTCAGTCATTCAGTTGCATTTTTTGTGGTTTCCTGTTTCCACTTGAGATCTGAGAAGAGATGGATCGGTTGTGTTAGTGTAACAGCTGTCAACAGAGTTTGTCCTTGAGAGGCTATTTTGGCAACATAATGCAAATACTCCTTTGTCAGTGGTCTTCAGCAATTTGTGAATAGTTTGCTGCTTGAAATTATTCAGCGATTTATTTGTGATGCA
>RDPX01000206.1:351298-365551 GCA_003991215.1 Morbakka virulenta
AATCCAAGCCAACAGACCTGACATTGTAATTAAGGATCACAAATTGAAAACCTGCACTCTTATAGATATGAGTATTCCTTCTGACAGAAACATTGCTATTAAAGAATTTGAGAAGATAAGCAAATATAAGGACCTGGAAATCGAAATTCAGAGAATGTGGAAGATGAAAACTACAACAGTGCCAGTTATAGTGGGTGCACTTGGGATGATTAAAAAAGATACTCAGAACTTTTTAGACAAAATACCCGGAAATCTCAAACTTCAAGAAATTCAAAAAATCGTGATAACGAGCACAGCCCATATTTTACGTAAAACTCTTTCAATGTAAATACTTATGTTAAAAGTCTCTCAAACAGGTCATATGTTTATTTTTTATACAAACTTTGCAATAATCCTCTATTTTTGATGTTCGTAAAAACTCTCAAAACCTTTGTTTGCCCTAGGTCACTGGGTGTGGCCCGGTGAACAACTGTATCAAACCGTATTAAAAATAAAAATGTACATAATAATAATAAAAATAATAATAATAGCAATAATAATTTTTTCATCTGTCTATAATGGTCTATGCTTCCCCCAACCCTTGGAAATCTTTTTCATGGGTCAATTTTTTCTATCCAGCTTGTTTTCATAAGATGCCCCCAAAACCACATCCATATGCTTTTAATCGCTGTACATCTTCTTCCCGCAGTGTCCAGATCTCTGCCCAATACAATAATACACTCAAAGTCAATGTCTTTAACATTGTCTTTCAAGAGCTCAAACTTTATGCCCTTAGTTAATAGTTCCCTTCAAAATGTCATATCTACATCGAATATCTTATAAAATAAGCCATTTCAATTTTAACAGGCAAAAGTAAAAATAAACTTGAGGAAACATGAACAAACCCTACGGCTTAAACAAGCAACAATTGATAACCAATAGGTTGATTGTCATTTTGTCTGTGTTGCCTTACGTATACTGGTTTTATACTATACTTCATATTGTGTAAGACCCATAATCAAACTTGAGCCCCAAATATTGTAAGCTAGATTCGAGCTCTCTGTTTATTCTATTTTCTATCTCTGTTTGCTAATTACTTCGCGGTGGCACCACCATGCAATACTAGAGTTTTGAATTTGCATGGTGTTGCACGTAATTTTAAGGCCTGAAGATGAAAAAGATACTTAAACGGCATTTTTACCATTTTGATGTTGTTCCCTTAAACCAAGCTAGCTCTTGAGTTTTTGTATTCTCGTCTTTGGTCGTGCTATAATCTGAGAGCTCGATTTAACATAAAAGTTCCTAAACAATTGTAACTCTTTTTAAGCGTAACACAATACTCACGCCTGCATCAGAGAATTGTTTAAATTGATTTCCCTAAATTCGCAATTGAATTTTTGCTTCTGCAAACGAAAATCTATGAATCATTGGTTTGTGGATACAAAAGCGTCAATTCATGTCGCTGTTGCAAGGTACATTGTAGTTTTATGTTCAGTACAAGTCTAAATTTAATTGAAAGGACAGGTGGCAATATGAGCTGTAATGATGCAGAAATATTTGGATGGGAGTTAATTGATATTTTAGTTTTGTATCGGAAAAGAGACAAAACAGTAAACAATATGTTTACCTGCTTGTTTAACAGTAAACAAAATAAGCAATATTGAATACAAAAACACGTTTGTTGGCTACGTAATCTATTCCTTCACACAGTGAAGATTTCAACATCTCCTATTTTTTTGTTAGAGACCTCTTCAGAACATTGTTTTGTTCATATGCAATTATACCATGTCATTGGTTTTCAGGGGGTAATTCAGGGAGCTGGGGCTTCATCCCCCTTATTTTTGAACAAGTGACACAAATTTTCAAGAGCAATGAGATTTTATTGCAGTATTTTGTTTCACAAAGAAGCTTTACATGATTGTACTTAAGAAACAATCTACATCCCGGGTCGCCGAAATCAGAAGGAGGGGAGGGAATATTAACTACCGATGCAGTTGGTGTGTTAGTAAGTATTAGCTCTGGAGGACATTTTTAGGTTAGGTTCTAAAGCCTCTCCTTCTGGTTAGGGACTGGATTAGAAAGATGTCAACTTAAAGATTATTTCTAAAACCATAAAATGTTTGAAAATTAAACAAAACACCAACAAATTTCCACTTTTAATATCTTACTCATTATTTTCATGAGAACCAGGTCAATACTGGCTATTTTAGCTAGTCATTCAATATTTCTAATAATTGTCCACCAAGCAATTTAATGTAGTATGAATCCCAGGAGGGCTATGTTCTCTGGCATACTTGTAAGCATTCTTTAATTTCAATAAGCAGCCAGATTACAATAGACTTTTGTTTAAATACTTAAAAGTTAAGTAAAACATTTTATTGGCCTTTATTTTCATCATTTGCAGTGGTTTTTTTCGTATTTCTATTATGGGTGCAAATAAGGACTAGCAATTTTGTACACATTCAGACCACTCAAAATGCTAACCCGTGCAAAGAGTCACGAGTGTGCCTGCGGTATAAATGCCCCTTGCCTTACTTACGCAGTGTTATAGACCACTTTAAGGATTCCTGGTATTTAGCAATGCATCGTGTCCAGCAATATCTAAGATATACTTCACTTCTAAAAATATGTACATTTACTTGCACATGCTCCGTAGCTTCAGCATGATAAATGGTATGTAACGATCAAGAACCGGGCTTCTTATGGTCAACGGCAAGGATCACTTCTTTCTTTTTTCCAAATTTCAAGCCAAGATATGCAGCTACATCAGAGAGTATGTCTGTCCGTTTGTGTGTTCACAAACGGACAAAGAAACAAATAGAAAAACATCCCAATACCCCCACCACCACCACCACCACCACCACCACCCCACACACGCACACACACGCATACAGAGGAACAGCTCAATTATGATATAGATGGAAATGACTACGAAAATGGTGCTTGTATGGTGCTTGCATGGGACTTGTGTTGTGACCAAACTTGAACTTGTGGTAGTTATAAGCTGACCTGAAAAGAAAAGAGTGTATTCAAGTCAATTGAAGTTTTATTGTTATTTTTAATACCTCAATAAAGTGAAAGTGAAAACCTATTCATCGACCAAGAATCCCATGTATGAAACTACTTTAATACCTTTAATAATGGATGTCTGTCCTTAAACTTAGTAGCATTTTTAGCAATTTTGTTCCGGAAAAGGGTATTTTCCCGACAACTGTTTCCGAAGGATATCCGTTTTCAAATATTTGCTCTTGTACAGGAAACGATCAGTTGCGTGATCGGGTTATGTGAACTCAACTTGAGCGTTCACGAGCTTTTTTCATGCCCTTGTATCGACAATTATCCTCTGCGCTTCTCAGCAGGATAAATGTACTTTCATAACTGTACTCGATTTGCATAATCTTCCTGCTTTTCTCCTACTCAGGATGTGGGTTTTGTCATTTTGCGCCCAGACCGGGGTACCTAAAAGGAAAATTTTTCTTTGAGACAGGAGATTTTACAGCATCCAAGATCCTTTGCCATTTATTGTGATGGGTACCTTAGACCTTAGTTTCTCCGGTCCAGTGCTGGACATTGGGAAGGAAGTAGACGCCAACATATTCGGCAGCCAGCGCATCCAGGTTTCTGTATTGCAGCCTTCTTGCCTTTAGTTCTCGTTTGAAGGTCCTTTGCCACGTTTTCACTGGCCGGTCTCTTCTTCTTTTTTCGTTCGGTAGCTTTTACGCCAAAACATGGAGTGCCATTCTACCAACTGGTAATCTCAAATCGTGTCCTGCCAGTTTTCATTTTCTTCCCTCTACAATCCTTTGAAGTTCTTTTTTGCCTACTCAGATCAACAAATCCTTCATTTGGTATTCTGTCTCTCCATGAAATACCGAGAACTCTCAGTACGTTCCGCTGAAGGAAGGTATTTATTTTTTAAAAATCTTTGCTGCGCTTTTCCATGTCTTACTTTAGTGAAGTGCAGTGGAGATGGCTATAGTTCTATATAACTGTATCCTGATCTGACTTGCCTTGATTTAATTTCTCCTGTCTTAGTGATTGTACTGCAAAAATAAGTGAATTTATCTACTTGTTCGAGCGCATTGACATATATTGTGATGGGTGCTGTTTTATCATCTTTGGTATGCTTGATTTTACTTTTTCCTTCACTGATCCCCAGGCCTACTTTTTCACTTTCGGCAACAACATGGTGGTCATCTTTTCACATGACTGGCTATCTCAGGCAATCAAAGCAATGTCGTCAGCACAATCAAGGTCAATGAAACGTTTGTCATTCATCCAGAATATCCCCTTGTCCTCTGCTCCTGTCGATCTTCTCATGACAAAATTTATACACAAGATAAAGAGAAAAGGAGAAAGAGGATGCCCCTGACTTACGTTTTCGGTGATGTCACTGGCTGTCTGATCTCACATGTAGGAGTGCTTTACATTGTTTTGATTATGTTGATGAATTTTTCTGGTATACCATAGAATTCCACTATTTTCCAAATGGTCTCCCTGTGTACGTTGATTGATGATTGGTTCTCCTTCCGTTTTTAACAGCTCGCCGTCAATGTCAAGGGCTTTATTGTCATAATGGGTTCAGTTTCAATATCAAAGGTATCAGCATTTTCAAACGCTGTTCCAAACGAACTGAGCTTAGAGGGCTGACTAGTTCAGAGCCGCATTGAAGTGCTCCACCCAACCTGCATCTTGTTCAGCTTCCCTGATGGGAACATTAGGAGTGCCACCTTTTCCTGTCAACTGCTTGGTGATCTTCTACAGTTCCATTGTGTCGTTTCGACCTGCTGCTTCCTGTGCTTCTTTCGTCTTCAACTCGTGCAACTTTGTCCTTCACTCAAACTGCTTTTGTAAGAGTCCAGGTTGGTTTCTTATTCTTGTGCGTGCTTGATCTCTGATGACTTTAGCAGCGCGACGCTCTTCAATTAATTTCCATATCTCATCCGATATCCATTGTTCTTTCTTCTTGCCCCTTTTGTAACCAGGAATATTGCTACCACTGCTTGTCATGGAATTCCTAAAGGAAGATCATTTGTCAGTAATACTATTGTCTCCCTGTAAGAAGCAATTCTGTTTGACAGGTCCACTTGAAATGTTTCTGAGACCCATGCATTCAGAAGCTGTTTGATGTCAAAAGTTTGGTGTCGTTCTTTCTTCTTCAGCCTTTTTGGTTTCATCTTGATACTGCTGTGTACCAGATGGTGATGAGAGAACACGTCATCTCCTCTGAAAATCGTTACATTTGCAAGTGACGAGCTCTATCTTGCACTTACACAAATAAAGTCCATTTGTTAAGTGTGTTATTGTCTGGGGACCTCCAAGTCCACTTGTGCGTCATCTTATGGCTCCTTATGCGCCATCCATTTTCGTTGCAGAAAGCTCTCATTTTTTCTTCATTGTCATTTTCTTCACTATCAGCTGCAGAAGCAAATGGGCCTACTGTATTTGTAGCGCCTCCCCTGTCGCTTCCCAAATTTGCATTTCAATCACCCATGATGATCTCCAGGTCGTTACTTGGAAGACAGTTTACCGTGTGTTGTAACTGACTGTAAAAATCCTCCTTGGTAACTTCGTCTGATCTTTCTGTTGGTACATACGTTTGGACAGTTGAGGTCTTTGTGATGTATTTATTTAATCTGGCTGTCACTATCCTATCCGAAACAAGCAAAATGTGCATCACTTTACAGCATGCGAGAAAGAAATTGTGGTACTCCAGCAACCAATATGTATTGCAAATTATACGTAATTGAGGAACCAACATGTTGGATTCCAACTACCAATCTGTCAAGCAAGTCAACAAAAAAAACTGCCATATCATCCTAACTATTTTGCGTGGTCCATGTTCCCTTATGGTTAAAAAGGAAGTGAATATATATTAAATTGGGTAAAGGAGGTTGATAACACAATTCTTTGCAGTTGCCGTGCAGAACAGACAGCCAATATAAAGATATGTCTTCTCTATTATTGGCTTTGTAGACCTTCTTCTTCTTGGTCATGTGGAGAAAAAGTTAATGGTTGGTACAAATAATCATCCTGACCATATTTTCAAAAAAACCATTTAGTGCTTTTTTTTAGGATTATCTAAATACATTTTTCTCTGGCCACCCCGTATTTTTTGTTTTTCATGTAGTATAGGAGAAATGAATGTAATTAAAATAGAATGAATAAGTCCAAAAATTTCAAGCCAATTATAGGTTTAGTATTGTACAAATGAATAATAAAGTGCAGGTTAGCTTAAGAATTTTTCTTTTATTTATGAGAAATTATTATATAATGAAAATACAAGAATCCATTTACTCTTACCAGACTATCTTTTCATTCTTCTGTTTTTAGAAAAAGATTCTGTTGGTAATCTACAGCGACAACCGGAGCTTTCAAATAAAGAGAAAACTGCTGCTGAGGAAAATATGAAGCGGGCTGCAGAACGATTTAAGGATCTTCCAATGGTTGGTAGACGCCCAGCTGTTCAATATTTAAATGCCGAAGAAAGGAAGAAGAGGAGAGAAGAGCAGAGAGTCCGTAAGTTGTCAGAGTCAACAGGTGGTCTGTCCGAAAGTTCTTCAAATAAAAACCAAGCAGATCCAATGGATAAGAAGACAAGCAAAAGCCTTGAAGGATTGAATAAAAGTGAAAAATATTATGGACCGACTGGACCAAAACAAGATGTAAATTCAGTAAAAGATGAACTGAAGCAAAGACAAATTGGAGATAAAGGTAAAGAAGAAAGCTCCTTAGCCAGTAACGCTTCGTCTTCAGATAGAAAAGAAAGTATACAGGATGCACCTGCGGGGAAAAGTAGTAATAAAACAAATGGTTCAAGTCATTCTAAAGGTAGAAAAGAAAGTAACAGTGTTCCTCAGCCACAAGCAAAGACAGATCAAGGTAAACCCGGTTCAAAAGATGGTTCTTCATCAAATCTCAATAATGAACCTATTAAAATTGAAGAAAGTCCTGCTTTATTTTCATCATTAGGCTCTTTGAAAGAAGGGACTCCACATGAAGAAGTTAAGGAACAAGGTAAGTCCCCAACAGGCGGTATTGAAGATAATTCCCATGCAACCTCTTATGGATCACAAAGTAGAAAAAGTATTGGTTCTGAATCAAAATCCAAAGATGGGAACAAGGTGCCATCTCAGGAAGGGAGTCAACGAAAGGCAGTCAAGAAAACACCGACGCAGGGAAAAGCAGTATCAGGAAGTGGATTAAAAAAAGACGACAAAAAAGATGATAAAAGAGATGACAAAAAGGATAATCAAAAGGATGATAGGAAAGGTGACAAAAGGGGAAGTACCACACAGTCAAAAACTCAAACACCTCAGCAGCGTGTTTCAAGATCCGGCACGCCAACAGAAAACAAGAATATCCAAGGAATAAAATCTCCAACTAACCAAAGGTCCAACGACAGTTCTCAAGGAGGAAACAAGATGCTCTCAAAATCAACCTCAAATTTGTCAGATAGAGGTCGGGAAAAGGAGACAAATGTAAAATCCTCACAAAAACCCTCTGGAAGCTACAACAAGAAAGGAATAGAAGAAAAAGAGAAAGGAATAGAAGGAAAGGAAAAAGGAATAGAAGGAAAAGAAAAAGGAATAGAAGGAAAAGAAAAAGGAATAGAAGAAAAGGGGAAAGACAACAAAAGTGTTGATACAGAGTCTGATAAACCACTTAGGCTTCCAAAACCTCCAGAAGCATGGAGATCACTTGCATATAAAACAAGGCAAAATTTGCCTCAGTCGGAGACACCATCAAGTAAAGATTCAGAGTTTTGGAGAAATTTAATTGCACAGCAAAGAGAACTGGGGAAAGAGAAAATAATTGAAGCTGACAAAGATCAGAACAAACATTCTACTTCCGAGAGTAGGCAGCAACTAGGTAAAACCAAACCTATTTTGAAAAATGCAGGCGAGTCAAACAAAGAAGACTTGGACAATATTAGTGATTTGGAGTTTGAAAGGGACGAAGAATTGATGCGACAAGAATCTGCTAGAGAGGAGAAAGAAAATAAAAAGCCTCCTAGTCCAGATGGCGAGTTTGGTGAATCTGAACAACCGTCAAGTCTGTCTATGATAAGGGAGGAAGAGTCGGGACCGGTTGCAAGGAAAAGTAGCCATGTGAGTGCGCTTGGAGATGATGGTGCAGAAGAACGTTTAAGAAGAAGATCAATTATGCGAAGTGCCGATTCTTTAAATAAGGGAAGCTTCGAAAATTTAAGTTGGAAAGGATCAACTGACTCTATTGCTTCCAGGAGGTCTTCTCATGTTAGTATTGATGAGAGTGAATCTAACGAGAAAACAACAGAGAGATCTTCAGATGGTAATAAAGATACGACATATGTTAGGTCTAGAAGAAAGTCATCCGTTCGTAGAGTCTCGATTGTTTCAAGCACGAAAAGTGAATACTGATGACGAAGTCCATTTGCATATTTTAAGAGCAATTTAAGTAATAGAAGTAAGAGTTTTCAAAATTTCTGCCTTATTGGGGGACAAAAAGAACTTAAATTTGTTCGGGTAAAGTTTTAAAAAGATTAATTGCTATTTCTCGTCTTTATTTCAATATATTGGAAAGTTAAGTCTATTTATTGTCTTTAAACTTTGTTTTCATACATCATTTTCTTCAATAAACTAAAATTCGAAGGGTTTTTAAGGGGAAAATGTCTGGAGAAAATTCTTGGTCTTGCCTACATTAATCGGGTTTCACGTTTTGCTGGGGTGAGGGGATGTGGTTACCACTAATAGATTTTGGCACTTTACCAGGCTTTTCCCCCGATAAGGTAGTTCTTGCAAAGTTGTTTAGATTTTTGTTATATTCTACACTTGAAAATAAAAAATCCACAGAAATTTGTTGAGTTATGTTTCAATGAAATTAATTAATAACTACTATAAAGAAACATTTCTGAATTGTTTTTTATTCAAACTTGTGCGCCCCATAAGCTAAACAAAGACCTGGGATGAAAGAAAATATCGAAAGAGAGTGCTAGGGTAATTCCCATTTCACTTTACCACTTCACTCGTTTATTTGTTAACATGTTGACATAATCTTACTATAAATCTACAATAGATTTAGACCGTGTAAACGAGTTTTCAGAAATAGCTCAGTCTATTTCCAAATTCAAAATATAAGATAGAGTAGTAATACCAATTTTGTCAGCATTTAATGGACCGTAAATAATTTTACTAAGCGGTAAAGTATCTGGCATATATGTATGATGTATTTTAGAGTATTTTAAAACAATGGCTTAAAAGTCCTAAAGGATCAAGGAACTAGGAAATATATGTTTAGAAAAAAAGACTTTAGTTTGGAAACGTATTTTGGCATTGACTTTAATTCAGTGTTTTTTTTAAAACAAACAATTGATTGTGTACGCCTGTTTCCATATAGCTTCATTTTTAATTAAAATTTGGAGTGTCAGCATAAAAAATTATTATTCAATAACTGAAAGACAAAGAAAAAGTGACCTCTTGTAAGCAGAACAGATTGCAGTAACAACTTGTCAACTATACAACTGTAACTGTGAAAAAAATACATATCTTTATCACGTTGAGACCTGAAGAAACAAACGCAGTATTTCCTTAAATAACTTTCTATCTTCATTAAGCTCTACCATCAAACAAGGATCCCTGTTTATTCATAGTCTAAAAATAATAGCCTTTCTCCAATAGCCACCTTCTTGAGCGATACAACATTCAGCGCGCCATATTTACCATTTAGGACGAAACTGATTGCCCAGATATCAATAACAATTTTAAAAGATTATTACACCACCACAGGGAATAACTGTAACATTGGAAAGGATCCCTATCCTGCATAAGTTCCTGTTTTCTTAGACACTTAGTCGACCAACGAAAGTACCTTTGGAGCTGTTAAAGTTAAATATATTGTTTCCAAGGCATTAACAAATATTAATGAGTACTACTTGTTTATTTTTCTTTGCATGCTATCCCAATTTATACAAAGCAGCTACTAATACTAATAACAAAATGCTGCTTTTTTCATTAAAGTTAAAAAGTGAGCTATAAACTAAGCCAAAAGTTTGAAACTAATAATACGCCACATTTAACTTGAAATATTTGTCTAAGCTTTAACAAATTTACAATAGTTTTGTAAATTTGTTAAAGCTTAGACAAAGAATGTTCTCAATCTACTTTGAAATAGGTTACTGTTTTGACTTCTGTTATTCACACTATGATATCCTATAGTATGTTGTATGTTTAACGGAGTATTGTTTTATCAAGGTGAAAAATAATTGTTGCCTTATGGAAACTTGTTTTTAATAGATGAAGGCAAAACAATATCTGAAGTGAACCAGCCTCTTTATAAGAGTTAGTTGTATTTATAATCATTAAATACACCAGGAAAGGACATACATTGATAGCAGTTTATTTTAAAATGTAACTGAACCGTATTATCATATTTAAATATTTGAAATAAATAAATTAATAGATAAACAAATAAATAGATAAATAAATAAATGAATAATAAATAAACCAGAGGTATTGCGACCTGCTTTAGTATGTCGCATATCAAGCACTGATTAATCAAGGTCAATGACATTTGTTAGCTTTATGAGATAGCATTGAAAAAACTCTACTTACAAGTCAACAAAATACCTCTAGCAATCTCACCTCTTTTATTGGATACCATTAGAATATGGTTTGCAGTAAAGGCTGCTGTAACACGTATTGTGACGTCTTTCAGACATGGGAGGTTCAGTCTTGTAAGTGCACCGCCGTTTGGAAATGACGACCAATTTTTATGAACTCAGACGATCGTATTCAGTAAGCTGAATGAACATTTCGGACGATAGTTTGAATGACTTTCCTTTTTTAGTGCAATGAGTTTACTTTCAAGTGGACAGCACATGGAGAAGAGTAAATGTTTCATTTCTATGAAAGCGTAATTCATTTAAGCATACCGTAGAATTTCAGAGAAAAAGTTGACACTTGATAAAATAATGTAACACTTACAATTGACAAACAAACGACCTTCTAGCTTACAGTTTTTGTTGCTATATTCTTTACCTTGTAATTAATAGATAAAAACATTCCAAAGCACGTGCATATTAAAGCTCTAACATACGTAATGTCAACATGCTGTCAAGTACTCTCATATGGTTTCGTCATCCGTCTCTTCCGGAAAGCTCCTATTTGGCTTACCTAAACGATTCGGCCAATGCACAAGCCTATTCGCCCAATATTTCCTGAACACCTCGGCCAATCCTTTTGTCTTTACACTGAGGTTTGAAATGGAAAGAAGCTCTTCCGAAATAAAGAGCCTGAAAATTGCGACTTCTTATTCATAATCTAGGCTAACAATGACGTTTGGTGTGCTTAAAGAAAATCAGACATGTTTCATTTCATTTTTTCGACCTCTTTAGTGTTCTGGAAAATATTTCTTTGCAAATTTATTTATGAAAAATTATTTTACCGTCGAGTAAGTAGGTTCATAGCTAAGTCATATTTGTCAACCCTTTAAAAGACCTGTTCCCATCTTGGTTAATTTGTAACTGTATTTTAATTCTTGAGAATGTACTGCACAAAACAAAACAGCTCGTGATCTAAGCAGTTATCAGCGGAACTACTGATCATATGTGTAACACAAAACGTGGCTATATATTTTGATGCCCAGAATAAAACGTTGGTGTCCAGTCCTTACAGGTATGGCTAATATACATGTATGGCACGGACTAAGCAAATATACTTCTATGTTTGGTACTGTATCAGATACAGCTAAACAGTACTTAACGCAAATTATATTTAACTGAATTACTGAGCATAAACAACAGAAGAAATGACAAGCACTGGGTATTTGTCTCGTGTTGTAATTCTGGTATGCCACTAAACAGAAACAGAAAAAATTAAATTATTTCGTTCTTTAAATTACTTCACTTTAATGCCATATACTGTAAAAAATAGATTTTCCTCTATTACAACCATAAAAACTGTAATGGTTGACAGTTATGCTAAGTTCATATCACAAGATTTTTCTTATTTGTTATCAAATCACTTTTCATTTGTTAAGATACATTGTGTCGACTAATTTTAACACGTTAATGTTATATATTTTTCACTATTAGAAAACAGTGTAGTAAGCAAAATGCTTCCAGTGTCTTTGAAGAATAGATTTTACTGTAATCATAACTGCTATCCTTCTTAGACAAGTTGACTCATCCTTTGCGCATCTCTTACGCTGAATAGGTATAAGTAAAAGAGGACAAAATAGCAGACTTCTATACAACGTCCGCCCCTACTGCTCAGAGTTCATCAGCTCGAGCCAAATTTAGTTAGTACCGAGACATTTTCGTTTAGCAAAAAGTAAGAGCCAATTTTGCAAAGTGCAATTAGAATTTTGAGCGTGTAAACTGGTGAGCAATCATACGTCTGCTTTTTCCATATCATTTGAATTTCGGTGATGGGTAAAAAAATAAGAGAAAGAGAGATAGTTAGGTAGATGGATGGATAGATAGATAGATAGATAGATAGATAGATAGATAGATAGATGATAGATAGAAAGAAAGATAGATAGATAGATAGACAGATAGATAGATAGATAGATACATAGATACATAGATACATAGATGAGGTGAGTTTGTTGATACTTGTTAGGCACAGCATTGTTACTTCTGTTAGTAAGTTGATCGATGGCTGGTTAATGACAACAGCGTGAGTGTATCATGCCTATCTCGTGCGCAGCATAGATTCAGAGCTCAGAGACCTTCCTTCAAAAAGCACTCGTCCGCATGGTAAATATTTGGCCTTGCTCCTGACATAGACGTTGCTGGGTTTGATTATACCTTTGATAAACTGTTCAACTTTCAGTTGGAGGATTTAAATTGTGACCTTCCACTTACGGAATGTTTTTGTGAAAACCACGTTCTTGCAGAGCTACAGAAAGACCCCAAACTCCTTGGTCAACAAACAAAACATTGGATAAAGTCTCATCCCACTTTTTAACGATAATTGTAATGCTAAAGCAAGTTGCACCTGATATTATTTAATGATTTCTTGTTTTCAAAACTATTTTTCATGCCTGTGAAAGCAAGTTATAGCTATATTTCTGTTTTTAATTTTTTGTTGCCTTTAATTCCGTTGTTGGATTATTTTCTAAGTACTCAAAACATATTCTTACTATGTTGCAAAACTTTTCTATCTGTATCAATTTAATATTTTCCTCCATCACTTTTTCCGCATTAAATATCTTCTATATATCTGGTTTTTATTTTAACTATTGTGATATTGTGAAGAAATCAAGAACATAACACAATCTTGTCTTACTCCTCTTTTAATCTTTTGCCATTTTCTTGGTTCTGCTTTCTGTGGAATTGTGACTTCATGGTCTAAATAACTAGAATATCTTTCCCACCCATATTATTTTTCACTTCAAAATGTTCCTTACGTTCACTTTGGAAAATATGAATAAATCTTGTTGTCTTCCAAACTACCTTGAATATTTTATTTTCAACGAAGATGTTATTTCAATTTTCCAAGCCTTATCCCAAAAAAACATGAATATTTGCAGCTTTGACTACTATCTGGTTCTTGGTATATACAAAGAGATTTTAAGATATTTTTTGAAATTACCCTTTAAGTTGTTTCATGTAGTATGCGTTCTGTTATTCCTGGCTTCTGTAATGCGATAAAATTGATCTCATAAATGTCTTCTGGTGTGCTTCCTTTTCTATCCTCTAAATTTTTCCAAGTACTCTCTGGTGCCTAATAGACGGCCCCCCCGCTAATTAATTTTTCGATTTTTTTCCACCCAGGACATTCTTATTCCAACCCCCCCCGGCTATTAATTTTTGGAAAAAAATCCAACCAAGACAAAAGTTAATTGTTGCATTTTTAGATTATTCAAATAATTCGAATATTCAAATGTAATTAAGTGCTGTTCTTTCACATTGATATAAAAGTTACACACAATCGCTTTTATTTTCAATGGCCTCGCGAAGCAAGTTACGTAATCGAAATAATTACGCAAGTTACGCATTTTGTGAAGTTATGTAATCTCGTTCGTTTTCTTTTTTTCTCAACCTTCATTATGATTTTCCTTTGCGTCACACATACTTATAAAGTTACACAATGAAAGGAATCTATTTATAAAGTTTCCACGTGCAACATGTATTTTAGGTACGCGCGCTGATTGGTCTCCTCATTCGAATCCATTCAAAAATAACTTCCGGCGCAAAAGTTTCTTATTTTTCACAACAACTCTAAACTCGTGTGCGATTGTGTTAGCTGTGGTTTAGAAGTGTAACGAGTGTAAACAAGTATAACCATG
>RDPX01000206.1:375889-391644 GCA_003991215.1 Morbakka virulenta
ATAAGTTAGAAAGAATAAAAAAACTACACTGTCCACTTCGACAAGCCTGTTTCGTGATTTTACTCACTCGTCAGGAAATGTACAAATAAAAATATTCCAGTAGCGCTTTATATATCTTATTTACAACTGGTGTTGGTACGCTTAAGTGTTCATTAACTAAAGTTTTTTTCTATGGCGGCAAGAAGATACAAGTTCGTTCCTTTTGTTTAAAGTGGCTAATTTCTTTACCTGACTAGTGTTTTCTTAGCAAATTTTCTTCTCCGAATATGTCACTATCGGACGTATCGTCTATATTTTACTTTCATTGAGTGTGTCAATATCGAAAATGTTCCCACTCCGTTCTCCTTCTGATGAAATGCTTCGTTATGAGAATTAGTTAGGAATAGCCTCCAACGCTTTGAGGTTAAAGGTAACCCTAGTTCTCTCAATTACTTAAAACTCTTTAATATCAATATTTTTAAAGAATCTAAGAATCAGGAACCGATGCTGCCCTATACCTGAAGCCTAGCCAACAAACAGCTTTACACATAGTTCCGCCATGTCATTAAGGTTGAACACGATTAACAACTTTTTCCCTCGGTTACCCTAGTTCTCCCAATTACTTAAAACTCTTTAATATCAATATTTTTAAAGAATCTAAGAATCAGGAACCGATGCTGCCCTTTACCTGAAGCCTAGCCAACAAACAGCTTTACACATAGTTCCGCCATGTCATTAAGGTTGAACACGATAAACAACTTTTTCCCTCGGATATATTGGCCATTATTTCTGTCTTTTTATCAAAATAGGCTCCATTTTTCACGGGGAATATGAATGCACTTTTCTTTCATTTTCAGTCCACAACTAACTGTGTTTCGGGAAATTGCTTATTTCAAAGAGAGGTCCGTCTCTATTCGATCAGTATGCACTCTTTTCACATGAAATCGAACGGTATTGAATCTACACAGCTACAATACAACATGGTTTATGTCTACTTATACCGCTAACCAAAGAGAAATACAGTTAAATAAATGCTCATTAAACGCGTTGTCTAAAATAAACTCTGCCTATTAAAAAACGCCGCAATTTAAGCGAAATGTTTGAAATAAACAGGGCCCTCTGGTAAACGCCGCAACATAAAAAGAGGTTTATAAGAACAAATAGGGAGGGTACAAAATAATGCACAGCTGCTCTGTCTATTCTTTCATTCCTCATCAAAATCATAAAAGAGATATTAGTTAATGGTAGCGAAGACAATTTAATTCAGTTTCAAAGAAAGGACACCTCGTTCAAGTTGATTTCCTTTGTTAAAAGATCAGCTTCAAGTTGAAGGAAAAATGACACTGACAGAGAACCCATTTCAACCAACAGATTGTGATAAAGAAGATGCAGCTGAGGCATTTTATCTTTTAGATGAAGGCAGCCATTTGGACATTGATGTAGAATTATAGTGGACTGATTTTGTTATAGTCTTTTTTATCAATTGATTTTATTAATTTTATCAATTTATCAATTTTATCGGTTGTGGAAGTGACGAATCCACATAGCGGGAAATCTGTCCTGCCTTTTTCAGTCTTTATTTTCACATTTATGATATTACCATAACTGTGAGAAGTGCAGTATCACAATACGTGATGTGAAGCACAACGGATATATATATATATATATATATATATATATATATATATATATATATATATATANCCATTTCAACCAACAGATTGTGATAAAGAAGATGCAGCTGAGGCATTTTATCTTTTAGATGAAGGCAGCCATTTGGACATTGATGTAGAATTATAATGGACTGATTTTGTTATAGTCTTTTTTATCAATTGATTTTATTAATTTTATCAATTTATCAATTTTATCGGTTGTGGAAGTGACGAATCCACATAGCGGGAAATCTGTCCTGCCTTTTTCAGTCTTTATTTTCACATTTATGATATTACCATAACTGTGAGAAGTGCAGTATCACAATACGTGATGTGAAGCACAACGGATATATATATATATATATATCAATTTTATCAATCTTTGGTTTGAAATAAACGTCAATTTCTATTAAACGCTGTCTTTTAATTAAAGCCGCAAAAATGTACTTAAAAATTTTATGAACACTGCGACGTTTACTAGAGGAAATAAGGTGACCGGTTGTTTTCAGAAAATGCTTTACTGTCGCATATATCTATGGCTGTAGTTTAAAGCTTCAAAAGGATGATATTTTTTCGTATACTTAATATAAATCCCTGAAATGAGAAGGATACCGGTAGGTAGCTGATACCTTCTCAATAAAGCCGTTACTTCCAGATGTAAAATCGTTGTTTGTCTGACTCCCTGTCTTAATTTTTTAACTAAACTCGTTTTGCCTGCATTTGCTTTTTATTAAATTGGGAAAGCAAAAGGTGACATCCTTTGATATTATGTATCAACTTTTTTATCCTTTTTTTCCGTTTGTGAAGTGCAGAGGATCACTTACCTTTTCAAAATTTTTTTTTTTTATTTATTCACTTGTCTATCTCTGAAAGTATGTATAAGGTAAGTAGACTGCCACTTAAAACGGAGACACAAATTGGAAGCATCACAGCCCAAGGTCCTGGAAGGTACCTGAGCCTTAAAACTCGCTCTTGGTAAGCTTATAGTCAACGACACAATCACTACTGCAATCAGTTGATCATACCATCTTCCAAGGTTCAGTTCGAGTTCTTACCAAATAAAAAAATTTTTCAAGAGGCTTTTCCAAGAAGGAATAATTACTTGCTCTTGATAAGCAGCCTGTTAAAAATGTTTCAGTTCCTGTCTCGACATGATGCAGCCCATGTTCTCAATAACATTTATGTAATAGGTGTATCAGAGAGCATTCGAAAGAAGCCTGTTTACAGGAGATACTCAACACGTTTCAATTATAAACAGCATTAAAGATATATCTACAAAATTTAAAGATTTTGGTAGCTACCGGATTTTTATTCAATATATTGAAGAGACGAAAGTAGCCTCTAAGTTTATCACGTTGGCACAAGAAGCAACTATAAGTTAAGCTACATCCTTTGTTAGGAATCGCAAAAATGTTCACCTGAATCTTAAAGTCAGAAAAAATAGGGCAAGGGCAAGGCTCAAATTTTATTTTACCCAAAATCTGAGAAATAAAAAAAAAGTATCAAATATTAATTTTTGCCCATGACTTTTAATAAAGCGCAATACAACAAAATTCCTAAGAATAATAAGGATAATATGGTGGATAAAAGAATATTATGGTGAGAGACAATTGTTAGGACATAAACTAATAACCTTGTTGGCAGGGAATAGAAAATTGAGGAGTTTGAAAAATGCAAAGAATGTACCTATTTGGGTTTTTCTGCGAGTGCAGGATATTACACTTACAAATATTTGAATAGACTCGCATATATCTTTAAGCACCAAGAAACGATTCTCGCTTCCCTCGTTTTCTCCATTGCAACACATGGTTCAGAATTTTGGGTTGTAAAGAAACAGGATCTTAAAAGAATCGAATCTTTTGAAATATGGTGTTATCGTAGGTTATTGAGAGTTAGTTGGACTGAGAGAAAGACTAATGAGTGGGTCATCCAGAAGATTGACTGTAAGACACGTCTTATACCTTTGATCACCAAGCGAAAACTTTCTTTCTTTAGTCATATTTGCCGTCATGACGATGTTGACATGGATCTATTATTAGGCTCTGTATTTGGTAAGCGAGCACGAGGTAGGCCTAAGGCATACTATAGTGAAAATATCTCTCAGCTATGTGATGGAAAATCTATTCCAGAACTATATCGAATGGCCCAAAGTCGGTCTTGTTGGCGAAATTTTTGTGGAGGGCCACGGCAGATTTTGAGATGATCTTTCCGTTCGATAATGATGATACAAAAGGTGTGGCTTATATCACGAGAAAATGTAGACTACTGTATTGGAGTGAAAAATAGTAGTTAAGGTAGAAATATGTATAAACATGGAACTATTAAATACGGTTTAATATGTTATTATTGAAAAAACAATTTTTTGTGGTGTGTGTGGTTGAATGTATGCTCAAAGACAACATGATTTTAATTGAATTTAGAAGAGGCTTTTTTTGGTTAGTCTGATTTGATACAAAGAGATGCTTTTGACATGAAAATGTGTAAGAAGAGTTTACCATGAGAATAGACTGCGTTTCAACTTGTTGCATCCTTTTGAATTAGCATATAAATAGTAAAGAATTATAGGATTTTCCTAGTAAATATTAAGAAAAGTTAAGTTTGATGTTTATACTGATAAAATGGCCTTTTCTATTCAGAGATGCCCATTTCTGGGAATTTATCGGCTTATCTTTTTTTAATCATGCTTGGGGCTTTAACATTTAATCAGGGATTCGTTCTTGCATCGTGCTCGTAAGTACCTTACGCCTGAAAATATTTTGTTTTTCTATAAATTTTTAATTTATAAGTTTCATAATAAGTTTTAATAAATCCTCTCTCCCGTCTACTTTTCAGAGCCGAGCGACATACTTGTAACTTTGCAGCTCCAAAATCTTGCTTCTATTCTTTAATTACTGTCTGGAGGCCTTACATTTTTACTTCATACATTTGCAAGAGACTTTAGCAAGTTTTTTATAGCCATGAGAAGTTATAAATGTTTATTAATTTCCAAACGAAAGAAATTATACTTCCTATTGGAAAAACTATTTGATTTTTAGAGATATTGTTTCGTCTGTTACATTAGATTTACTTGGTTTTCTTTGTAGATCACAAATTTGCTTGTGAATCTTAGTTTACGCTTTTAATACAGTACCTTACTGCCAGGACAGGAGGATAAATATTCTACATGCAGAGGGTAAATTTCGGATAAACTTGGGTAGTTTCCAGAATAGATCTGCATGTAACCAACAGATGACATAATGATTAAACAGTCAGGTTACCAAAATGGAATAATTTCTGCCTATGTATGTTCATTCAAGGTGCTAATTAACCAACTCATTATTGGTAAGCATTTGAACTTAAAATTGAGCCCCAAAGCTGCAAGGCAATCAAAGAAATAATGCAGGCAAGATACACAGCTTTGTGTGCCCTGTCTTGCAGTGTATGCACTTATATTTCTCTTTTCCGATGCAGAAACATTGCTATAGTTACAAAACACAGACTCAGTTTGGTGCTTGTTTTTACCACCAGCACTGATATTTGGTATGTTTCATCTAGTTTGCTAATTTATTGATTACTTAAAGTGAGACATTGAAATGAAGATAAACACAAAATGAAACTTTGTCAAAAGGTCTGATCTATCCAGTCTCTCAAAAGAGCTCAACCATTGCATTTCGATAGATTTTTATCCACGACATGGAAGTGATGATAAATGAATACAAATATATATGGGGTCTCTGTTAAATATAGAAGTGGTTCTGTAGCTGGTTTAATGCTGCCCTATTTTAATATTTCTTCAGAATTCATAGCTGTTCAAGGAAAATTGTTAAATAGTCTAAAAACACTTAGCCCAAGATCATTAGTTTTGCTTCCTTACTTTACCTCTCACCATAATGCATTGTCTCTTTTTTATTTAAAATGCTAGACACTTTTATTTTGCCAATCCTATTACCTTTTAAGAAATATTGCAACCATGGTATCACAGTCATACTGTCACACTTGTAGAATAAAGACAAAGTAGTAGGAAGAAAGGAAGTCTTTTTGCCATGCCTTAAGAAAGTACCAATTGGTAGGTGACCAATGACGAGCAACGAATTGTTAAAAAAACTGAAAATAGTAAGGGATTTCAAATGATATAAAATTTTTTGCATCATAATTTCTTTTCCTGTCATCCAGAGTAAAAGTAGTGCCAAAATAGAAATAGGGAGACGTACAGAATTAATGCTCTTGAACTTAACTGTTAAATAACAATAAGATTACTCATTCCATGGTCCCTTGATTTTGAAAGTTGTGAACATAAATTTGTTAAAGAGCTAAAAACCTGTCTACCTGTCTTGGGTAAAATCTGTCGAATAATCACTTTGTCTCGAAGAAAGTCGAAATTTACCAAAGACTGTTGCGTTAAAAGGTTTGATTTGAAACCATCTGTGGCAAAACAAATTTCTAAACTCAATGGAGGGATATAACAAATAATAAATAGAATTTTAAAGTCGTAATATCAGCCACGGACAAAGTAAAGAAATGAGAAATATGCAGGATTATCATTGAGGACAAGAAGGAGTGGCCAACATTCTGAAGGGAGAATGACGGAAATAAAATTGCTTGAAATGGCATGAGAACCTAGTTCAACAATTACAAGTTTACATAATTGCTGAAATTAGTGGAAGTGAAATTTGCACAGGATAATTGACATTTATATTATAAAAAAATTTTGTTTTCTTTTTCAGGTGGGAAAAATAACTTTAAGAATACCGTACCCAATGAGAAAAGTTACAAGGTTTAAATTCCTCTAGGCTGGAGATCGCAAAAAATGATGTCCAGTCTTTACTTTTGTTTTTGTTTTTGCAACTAATGAAAACATTTCTTCTTTTCCTTCCTGACAGACCTCGACATAATGGCTAGCCATAACACAAGGGTCACCAGATAACTCGTCCGGCGACAGTACAGCGTGCCTGGGCATGTCCTTTAACAATATCTCCAGTTTATGGCTACCTTACTTGCAGACACAACAGTCACAAGCATGCACAGTGGTGATTTTCATTTTTTAATCTTTTTTTAAACTTTATTTTCTTATTAATTTTATTTATCCAATGTCCGGTGTCTATTTCAAGTCCTGTCCGGCTTTGTCCTCTCAGTTGGTACGAGGCTTGATAAGAGATTTTTATTTCTTAAAAAATTTTTGTCACGTTGAGTGAACAGACACGGTCCTTTCATTGTGATCATGTTTTTCTGAAATTATTATTTTTGTTAATTACGTCCGGAAAGATAACCAGGCAAAGTCCAGTTTTCAGCGTCTGTATTAAGTTCTGCCCTGACCTGTCTTGTTGATTGGTGTGAGAATTGAAACTTAAAGGAATTTTTAGTACTGAATGATCATTTGCCACGTCCACTGATCATGATTATTCTGATTATTTTTCATGTATAAATCAGAATAAAAATGTGTATTAAAGATACAAATACCAATCGCTGCTGTAAATATATGAAATGGAATAACTATCTGCGTTATCTCCGATCTGCAACAACAGCGATAAACACCATCTAAAATCATTACAGGATTTCCAAAAAATCTCTTGTAAAAGAGAGGAAACGCTTTATGTACCACTGTCCATCACCCCGTAGTACTTACGTAACAGGGCAGAATTACAGCTCAAGATATTTAATAACAAACACTTTTAGACAGACTTATAATTTATATAAATGTATAACATCTATTTACTTTTAATTGTTCCATTGTTGTTACAGAAATCGGGGTTTCAGGTATTCAATCAGCTTAAAACGATAACTTTTCCTGCGGAGCTTACAAGAACCACAGACACGAAATCTTCATCTCCTTCTATTGACACACTATAATTTCAAATGGCTTGATGCTTTCCGGCTAGGTCACACAGTGGGTTTTTAATTTAGGTATTTTAGTGGCTTTCAGATTTATTACATTTCCTGCTAGAAGGAAATTAACTCAATTGATAGAGTGTAAAACAATATCTGATGAGCTGGATTTGAATGTTAAATGATTACAAGTGTTCTATTTTCAGTTGATAGTTTAACGACACCAGAGATGGTAGACAAGGCGTGTCTTAAATAAGTACTAAGAGGGTCGGAAATATGTTAAATAAGCTTTATTTTGATAGTTTTCTCAAACCTATTAAGCTCTATTACTCTTTGATTTTCTCATCCAGATGATTTTCATAAGTGGTTATCTTTCTAGACTGTCGGTGCAGACATAATCTTGGTTCGTTGAAAAATAACAGCAAGAAGTCATAGCAAATATGTCATGCTCTCCAGATTTTGTTGCATTAGTTTAGAACATTGTTGCAAGGAGTCAGTCATCGTTTAATGAGGCCAAATACCACCTCTAATCAACAAACATTGTAAATAAGAATCATAAACCTCTTTCACATTTACTGAAAAGTCTCCAAACATCGAAGTAACCTAGTTTGATTCTAAGTGAATAAGGGTTTTTTGTCAGTGCCGTAAAAAGCTACTACTGAGATAGGCAAGGGTTATGAAACGTTCAACGCAGAACTAATTATATTCAAGGCTCTATATCTTTTTATGGTTAAGAATTATGTATGGCATAGAGCATAAAGTCACTATGGGTACGGTACTGTGAAGAAAAGACAAAAAAGGTCAAACTATGAGATATGAGTTAACCTTAGCTTTAAAGCACTCAAATCAATGATGGAGAAAAGCGCTTAAAAGTAGAGGTGTTCCACAACTTACCAGTTTGAGGGGGAAAAAACTACATTCAAAGAAAGATGTATTACAACGACAGGCAACAACTGGATTAGGATGAAGGCGGTGGGACAAATAAGTAATACAAGATGCAACAAAGATGGAACTTGAGAGGAAAACTCATTACCACATTGCCAATAATAATAGCTGAAGAAAACACTAAAGCAAGCTCCACTTCGTAGATGCCAAGAAGGTTAAAGAAAAGCAACAAAGTTTGCACACTAAATTTAACGCTTCATAGAAAAAAGGAAATATTTGTTGAGGATATATGGATTAGTAAAGAAGGTACGGGGGTAAAGTAACTTGGCAGACATGTCAAGTTCCTTCACTCCCCGTAATTTCTATTACTTTATTTTTAAGACAGCTTCAACATGCAACAATCAGACTGGAGCAGCAACCTTCCACATAGACTATATTCTGACGTGATCCTAATCAATTTTGTATATTTAAATGTGATGTACTTAAAGTTTTTACTAAGGCATAGAGGCAAACGCCGATTATTCCAGCTACTGTAGAGCCATGTAGCAAAAGATCCAAAACGATCTTGAAGAACATCTAAGAAGAAATATAGCAACAAAATAAAGTAATTAAGAGATTTAAAGCCGAGGGACTAGACTCTAGACTCCACAACCATCCCATATATATATATATACATATATATATATATATACATATTAGAATGCCGAGCATTTCTTATGAAATGTCACTAGCTTGAGACACATTTAACATTTATGACTGTGTCACCCTTACTAAAACAAACCCTGTAACAGATAACATAAAACATCCAAAATACCCTAATATATTTTCCAAAAAGTACATCCAAAATGCCAAAATAAAGTTATCACATATAAGGTCCAAAATATCCAAATGAGTTTTAAAAGTGGAATAAACTCACAAAATACCCAAATTGATCTTCCAAAATTTATTGCNCATACTGTAGAGCCATGTAGCAAAAGATCCAAAACGATCTGTAAGAAAATCTAAGAAGAAATATAGAAAAAAAAAAAAGTAATTAAGAGATTTAAAGACGAGGGACTAGACTCTAGACTCCACAACCATCCCATATATATATATATATATATATATATATAAATATATATATATATATATACATATATATATATATATATACATATTAGAATGCCGAGCATTTCTTATGAAATGTCACTAGCTTGAGACACATTTAACATTTATGACTGTGTCACCCTTACTAAAACAAACCCTGTAACAGATAACATAAAACATCCAAAATACCCTAATATATTTTCCAAAAAGTACATCCAAAATGCCAAAATAAAGTTATCACATATAAGGTCCAAAATATCCAAATGAGTTTTAAAAGTGGAATATACTCCCAAAATACCCAAATTGATCTTCCAAAATTTATTGCAGATGCAACATTTGACCCTGCTTGAGGTAAAAAAAAATCTGTTTTATTGGTTACCATATAAAGTGAGTAGGTAAATGTTTTCGGTTAAAATTTTTTACTACATTTTGTGCGATTTAGAAATTTTCATAACCTTAATAAATGCTGTATTTTGTACAAATTTTATCATAGTAGTATTATCTTATTTATTATAGTAGTATCAAAGAAGAATGAGGAATAATTTTGTAAAGAAAAATTTTTGATGTAAACTTTATGCTACAAATGTCTCCCCTACTCCGTCCTATCTTTTTTAAGGGAATCAATAATCTTAAACTAGCCTAAAAAATCTCTATTGAGTCACATTGTAAATTAAAAGACCGTCATTTTTGTTGTTATTATAATTATTGTCATTATTGTTATTACTATAAAGCGAATAAAAACCCAGCAGTTACAAATACCTGAATGACCACGTCAAAATATGTCGAACTCAATTTTATTGAGCTTTTGTCTCTTGATTTTTATACGAAAGATATGGACAGATTTCAAAATCTTTTAAAAACTTTAAATCTTGATTATGAAAGAATTGTATAAAAAGTTAGAGAGATTAGCTGTCAGATGTTGGTACTTCATGTAAAATCGTCGACTCAAGTATTGGAGTTCACCTCGACTACTCCTTTTTGTGTAAGCGTAAGCTCAGTTAATTCGCCCATCTTGTATTCAAAGAATATGGTGTGAAATTAAAATGAAATGGATGAGATTAAACAAATTATTATTATTATTTATTTTTATTGAGTGGAGGAGCAATACAAGCCCACAATACACTCAGGGGTAGAAGCCCCTGCTAACACATCCGACTTCCGGCCCGATAAGGCTAAGCTGGGTGCATGCGTCGCATCCACGTGTGTGCAATATTGATGTTAATTAAAACATTATTATTATCATCATCATTAGTAGTATGACGAGGATGATTCACTTACCGCAATCGCTTAGCACTGAGTCAAAAGAAACAGACTCCCCTGTCCTTTCTGTTTAAATCAGGGAGCTAAAACCACTTGAAAATGAAGCCCAAAGGAACTTGAATCATCATTTTACAGTTATTAGATGGTATTTTATACGCGACATTAGCGGAAGTAGAAGCTGATTGGTTTAATGTGATAGTCACGTAAAGCTACGGAAGAAAATATACTGAGTGCATTTGTAGAGGTATCACTAATTTTCAATATCGATAAAATGGCACAATAGAATTATTTTTATGGTTGTAACAGTAACTTCGATAAAAACAGTCCCCTTTCCACGATTTTCTCTCAAACCAAGCGCAAGCAAAGCCAGTAAAAATCAGGATTGAACGTGACGGCTAAAATAAACAAAAAAATGAACGATACAGGCTAAAAAAATTTCTTCTGGATGCCTTTGATAAAATCTAACTGGACAAAATGGTCCTCTTTTTCATCCCAAAAATTAACTACTAGCCTTTTAATGCTACTTGATACCCAAAGTAATATGGGTATCAAGTAGCATTTACTTTATTTAATACACAAAATACCTTGTCATTTGTTACTTGACTTGAATTACACTTGTCATAAATATTTTCGACATTAATTGTATCTACTCCATTCAAGTACCATTTATATATGTCTACTAAATGAAAAAATATTTTTAAGATACTTAAACTTACACTACATCTTTGCAATGTCAAGTAGCTAATTGGAGAAAATTTCTTTTACATAATATACAGGTATTGATCATGTAATTTAGGTCACAAAAATTTCAAATACAACTGTTATAAAGACAGCAGGCGCTTTGGACTAAAGTTTGAAGAACAAGTCATCAATGTCTTCAAATGCTTCTATTCCTTTAAATGCATCTTGCACAGCAAGCTCTAAACGGTTTTTAAAACAGTGGACTGCTAACAACTATGGTGCAGTCTCTCTTAATCGAGTAGCAACACCATTGTGTTCATCCATATTCACACCGCCACCATCAACACTAATCTCGACCAAACGCCCATGAAAGTTTTCAATACCAAAATCTGTTAAAGCTATGACATGGAGTCAAAAAAACTTTTGCAACAGAAAAAACTGGTGTCTAAGTATTGAGAAATGCAACGCGTGATTTACCTTCATCAACAATTTTTTTTTTTTTTTTTGAGTTTTTAACGTCATTTTTCCCCAGCAATTGGGGCTCAGACGGTGCCCTTCACTGGGACTTAGATTTGGCAGTGAGGAAATTTTTGGCCGGATACCCTTCCTGACGCCAACCAATGGCTTTTTTCTTTTCGCAAAGTTCTAAATTCTCCTCGACAGCTAGGGGAATCGAACCCGGAACTCTTGGTTACTGTGCAGTGCACTAACCATTAAGCCACGGCTCCTCTTACCTTCATCAACAAATAGTACATAAATTAGTTCTTGTTCTTTGACGCTAAAATCCCTACTGCCGTCAATAAGAACCGAGAAGTTTTTTCACTTTGAAATAGCGTTTAAAAGTTCAGCTTTCTCAGCATTTGCAATAAAAGCCTTTAAAGACTGCGGCAGCTCTGTCGTGGTACTAATTTTCTCCAAATTTTGGGACTTAGCTTTAAATTTAAAGCTTCAACAGAAGCTGATAAAGCAATGTGTGATAAGATGGAATGAAGAAAAGTACATATTATTTCTCCTTATGCATAAGTCTAAGTTTTTCTACGGTTAATTTCAATCCTTATTCAACATTCAATTACCAAGAGAATCAACATGTCAAGTACATCAAGAGTTTATTATAAAATATTAACTGTTTAAGTATGGATTCAATAGATTGCTATAAAGTTATAAAGGCGAGTAGAGGAAACACTTTAGTTTCTCAATTTATGATATTGTACAGGCACTTGGCAGCAAACTCAGCTTCCGATTTCTTCACTACCTTCAAAGAAGCCATCACGAGAGCGCCTTGTTATATGAACGGTGAAAATCAGCCCTCTTTTTGCTCTGCATAAGTGCATTTCAATTTAAAGCTACCACCAAAAGTAAAAGGAAAAATATATAAGACGGTAGTGCGGCCAGCTTTACTGTATGGGCTTGAGTCAGTAGCGACAACAAAGAAATATGAAGCAGAGTTGGAGGTAGCAGAATTGAGAATGCTGGGGTGGGCAATTGGAGTCACATGCCTGGATAAAATCAGAAATGAGTACGTCAGAGGTACCGCACATGTTAGGAGATTGAGCGAGAAGAAAGGGAGGCAAGACTTAGATGGTATGGGCATGTAATCATAAGGGTAAAGAACTACATCGGGAGGAGAATGTCAGACATGAATCTGCTAGGGAGGAGAAAAAGATGAAGACCAAGAAACGCTACATGGATGCAGTAAAAGATGATATAAGGGGGATGGGAGTGAGAAAGGAAGATTTTGCCGACCGCAGCTAATGGAGGGGTATGATCCGCTGTGGCAACCTCAGCTGAAAGATAAAGAAGAAGAAATGCATTTTAACTTCACTTCTGTTTATTCCTGAGACCATTTTTATTAGTACCATGCTGCGCAGCCTTTTGTCAACTTGAGAGATATGCAAACAAACCTGGAGAATCAACGTATAATATTAGACACCTACCAGACTTGTGCGAATAAAGAAAGTATGATTATTGCATTTAAATGCGTCGTGGTAATTCGGAACTGAGATAACGTGGAGTCTCGGTGATGACGCTATTCACAATTCCCGGAAAGGAAATAATATATAATAATAAAAAGAAAGAAAGTGATTCGCAATTTTCAATCAATAAAAAAAGTGATTCTTAGTTTTTGACGTTTAAACTAAATTTTATTCGCAATTTCATAATAGTGGTTCATAACTTGTGAATTGCGTGCCCTAATTTTGCAACATAAAATTATGATTAAAATTTACTTCACTGAGGTTGTTAACCTGTGAATGACAGCAATAGAAATCACCACCGGCACCAAATTCTATTTTTAGTTTTTTCACAATGAATGAAAATGATAAGAAAGAAGTTTGCTTTATTAGAAATATGGTTGCTTAATGTTAATTCTGATGGTAAATATTCATACAAAAAAGTTATTCCGAGTACGGAAATTGAGTGGGGTTTTTGTTTGTATGTATTTCAAAGATTTTGTCCGTTTGTTCACGGGACGAAACCTGCAACCTCTTTGTTACACTGCACTAAATACTAAGCCACGACTCTTCTCGGTACAAAGGAACGTAAACAAATTAAATATCGCCATCAAAATCATCGTCATTTTGTTCGGAACCTTTATCGCTCCCATTCGACTATAACAAAATCCAAGAATAAGTAATCTCAAAGCACAAACCACGTGTGAAGTTTTACACAATCTTTTGTGGATTTCCAAAGTCCCCCGTTTATGGAATCGAACCCGGCATTCTTAGTTACGGTGCAGTTGCACTAACCATTAAGCCCCAGCTCCTCTAATTATTGAAGAAAACAAAAAAGAGGATCGATGGAGCCTGTTGCTCTTTGTGATTGGCTACAAAAAACAAGGCGAGCAAAGGCAACCAGCAAGTTTTTGTGACAATCTCCCTAATAGAATTAAAAACTACATAAAAATTATTTTTGCAAGGATGCTGCGATATGCCGTGGTTATGAATATCTTCTAGTGTTCTTAAGTCGAAGGAAAGCACGTATAGCTTTGACAATTACCATGTGTTTGTTTTGTTTGAATTCAACAGTTTCAAATCAAAGCTGTGATTAAAGGTAAATGTTAGTGCATATTGAGAATAGTGGTCAAGCTGAAATTATTCGGAGAAAGTATTTCTTAACTTCTAATGTTTAGGTTATATAATAATAATAAATGATAACAAAAATCTATATTATTTACACTACGAATGTAACATGTACATAGAAAAAATGCGCGTAATATTAAAAGAATAAAATTTTTCAAATTGTTATAAGATGTAACATATATATATAATATATAGTATATATATATTTATTAATAAGGTACAAACATTTAAAATGCATTATTAGAATCAATACATAATTATAAAAGTTTCAAAATTTCTGGTTAATGTAACGTAAAAATAACGTATAATTTAAGTGGAGTATGTTAGTAAATTTTGTATTATCGTAAGCAACCTTAAACAAAAATGTCTTTATTAAAATTTTGAACCTGTTTAAATTCCCCCTCCCCTTCCTTTAATAGGGTGAGTCAGTGAATTAAAATGAGATGGGATGCAGCCCCTTTTCCCTAGAGTTTTGTCTCTTAGGGCTAAATGGTTTTAGAAGAAGTTACATGTTCCTGCGAAGAGCATAATAGTTAGGATGCTTTACTGATACACTTTATTTAATATAATCTGGAGCAAGACCATGGATAGCTTTAAAAGATAAAAGGTTATCTTTTCACATCAATGCCGTAGATAACCCATGTGCTGATTTTTATGTCCAGCTAACTAGCAAAGCAAAATCAATATTTGGATATCTACAGAGGAGATAAAAAAAACTTGCGTGACCATTATGAAGACTCCCTCAGCTTTCTGTTTCCGAAATTTTTTTTAAATTTCTAACAAAGGAAACTATGTGCTTTACTGCCTTATAAGGTTCAAGTTGCAATAGGATAACTTTTTTATGTATTTATAACATTTTTGAATTTATTTATTTATTTATTTATTTAACAAATCTTTATACAGAATAAAGCTACTCAATTTTAACAAGGCCTACTGCTAGGCCTTGTCAAAATTTTGGATAGGAATTAAAATTCTATTATAATTTACAATTAAAAAACCCTTGAAATAAATTATTAGCGAGTTTAATTCTTTAAGAAATCTTAGGTAGCTGGCAACTAGTTATCCTTTACCTGTTAAGGAAAAAGTAGTAGTAGTAGTAGTAGTAGTAGTAGTAGTAGTCGTGGTAGTAGTAGTAGTAGTTAGTAGTAGTAGTAGTAGTAGTAGTAGTAGTGGTAGTAGTCGTAGTAGCTGTCACCCTACAAGAATTATCTGACTGATGACTGATGCTATTATTTATCATGGTAAGTACACCATCAGTTCTCACACAATGTCCATACTTCACTCTTTCTACTGTCTCTGTCAGTTTAGTCTTTGTACTCCTTGTACTCTTCCA
>RDPX01000206.1:416212-468958 GCA_003991215.1 Morbakka virulenta
TTGAAATAGTGGTTATTGCGACTGCAGTGGTTTTCCAATTCAAATGCGACATCTGATTTCGATGGTTTCGTCCCATTTGTTTGAAATGTGAATGCTGAAGTAGAAAAGGTGGTGGATTCTTTATACAGTAGCATAATCAATTTTCGTATCTTGATCTGTTTGCCTGTCTTTACTCACAACCACGAGTTTTGTTTTCCTGGGTGTAGTACCAGTCCTGTTTCTTTTTTTGTTGTTGCTTACTTTATTCGGTCTGGTGGATACCTATGTCTTTTTATGCTTTCTGCAACCAGAGCGACGTCATCTACGTAACATAGGTCTGGGATTTCGTGACCATGAACAGAAGCTGTCTCTGTAAGGTGTTTCTGTTGCTTTTTGCATCACTGCGCCGCCTTATAAATTGAACAAGTATGGTAGTAGGATGCATTCTTGTCTCATTCCTTCCCCTATTTCAAACCATTCGCTGAGACTATTATGCTTTCGTATCGCAGCTTTTTGTTGCTGGTAATGCTTTACCATTGGGGTAGTTGTGTAGTCCAAAAATCCCCTCTCATCCAATGTGTTCCACAGCTGGTTGTGTATAACCGTATCAAAAGCTTACGCCTCTCTGTACTTTGAAGAATGATGTTTTTAATTTCCGTTTACAATTCTTCTGCTGTTGACTCATCTTCTCTTGTCGCTAGTACCCAGAACACTTCACGCTTGTATTCATGATTGATCCTTTCTCTCTCTCTCTCTCTCTCTCTCTATATATATATATATATATATATATATATATAGCATATCCGCTGGACATTATCGTATATCAATCGCCTCCAGCATTCCAACAGCTCTATCAGAGATTAGAAGGAAATCGTCAGGCTCTACTGGTGGTAGGAGTGGACATCCTTAAAATATGTGGCGTGTGTTCCTGGCCACATTCACACAGTGGGTTGTCTGTTATACCAATCTTATGACACCATTTTTTGCACCTTCCAGCACCTGGTCTTAACCTATTTAGCCGTACCTAGAGTTTGCTGGGTAGGTCAGAATCCTTGGGTTAAACTGCTGGCAATATGAGAAAGTCCTTTAGTCTTGATGTAGGTGACTGCCATAAAAATTGCAATTAGTTGTTGAGTTCTTCTGATTTCGGGTGAAGCAAGACCGGACAGTGTGGGAATCATATCGACAGGGGTATTTAAGGTTCATCCAGTGATTAGTCCCATGATGTAATTTAGGACAATATCCAGCTTTTTAACATGAGCACTTCTTGCCCATACCGGTAAGCAGTATTCAGCGGCAGAGAAGGCTAAAGCAACACTCATTGTTTTAAAAGTGGGAGAAAGATGTACCCCAAGATGTTCCTGCAAGTGTGCGTAGCAGAGCCAGCCTATCATTTATCTTCCTGGTAGCTTTTTTCAGTTGCTTTTTGTATGTCAGGGTACATCCCAAAGTCTCAACAAGATATACAAGGTTCTCTGTGAATGGTAGTAGCTGGCCGTTGGGTCAAACCTTGATCTTGTGATGGGCCATCGGGTGATGCAAATGGAATAGAGAAGCTGTCGTTTTGGTTAAGCTGATAAGTAGTCGCAAGTTGTTATAATACTGAGCTATTGTGGGTATGTCTTGCTCCAGTTTCCTTTCAATGGTGATAAGGTTTCTAGCAGACGCTGGGATTGCTAGATCGTCAGCATGTAGGTACTTGCGACCATGTGTTGGCGGCATATCAGAGGTATAGATTTTGAAGAGTACGGTTGAGAGGACCGAGCCTTGTGATACTCCATTCTTTAGTTGCTTTGCTTTCCTGTGGTCATTCTTGCTTGTTGTCAGATCAAAAGATCGATTATGTACCATGTTGTTGACCAGGGAGACAAACTTGCTATCAGGTATGATTTAAAACAGCTTACATTCTAGCCCTTTAAGCCAAACCGTGTCCTAGGTCCCGGTTAGATTGATAAGGATGGTTCCTACTTTTTCTTTTCTCTGTTAGACATCTTCGTTGTCTTGCGTGAGACAGATAACTTTGGTCTGTTGTTGATCTATTTTTCCGAAAACCAGCCTTCTCTTTTGGTCAAGCATCTTCTGCAATGTCAGTCATTCAATTAAGCAGCAACCTCTTCATCAGATTTAGTGGTATTTTGAGTAGTGAGATTGGCCTCTAACTTTTTGGTTCATTTGGATCCTTTCCTGGTTTTAGGATGGCGATTACATTTTATTTACGGCATTATTTGGGTAGTATGTTGGTCTTTGATTAGTGGAAGAAGAAAGCTTGTAACCAAAATCTCATTCCGTACTGCATGCTTTTTTATTAATTCGGGGTAGATGGGATCAAGTCCAGCTGTTTTGCCAGGTGGTAATGATGATATAACTGCATTCATTTCTTTATCAGTAAAATCAGATGTCAGTTTCAAGTCAACTGTAGGTCACTTTATTAGAGTTGAGGTTAGTTTTCTTACCTTAGGGGAGAGCCCTTTGTCTGGATTAGAGTAGCGGCTGTTTTCTATAAGTTGTTTTGCGATGGCATTTGTCGTAACAGGCATGGTAGAGGTTGCCTTGACTTTCCAGTAATTTAATTTAGGGTTGCCCATGTCTTACGAATTGAGTGAGTAAAGTCCATGTCGTTGATCGTTTCATTTCACCTTTCTCCTTTCATGTTGTTAGTATGATTTTGAAAATGTTCTTATAGGCTCAGGGTATGAACACCATGGTGTGTACCATTTTCTAAAACCTCGTGTAATATTTTTTTGGCTAACTGAATGATAGTGTTGACAAACTGTGTGTATATAGTTCTTACATTTGCTGAATCTGGCTTGGGTAATTGAAGTGATGCTTCCTCGACTGACTGGTAAAAAGCACCCCAATTGGGTTCATGCGAGTTCCATCTAGGTGATTGGACAGACGTGATTTCAATCTTTAGTGAACATGTAAGGCTAATCACGCTGGGTCGGTGTTGTGATAGGGAGAAATTTTCCAAGCGAGTGATTTTTCAGGTGTCTGTTCCAGCATATCATGCTAGGTCTGGGTATATTTCTGTTTTCCATCTTCCTGACCTGAAAACCTTTAGCAGCTTTGGATCGTAAATGAGGCTAATGTTGTTAGTACCTGCCCATTAGATTAAGTTGTGTCCTGATAGCCTATTGGTAGAGTAGCCCTACTCCTGATGTTGACTGTTAAAATCACCGGCATAGAGGGTAGAGCTGTCAAGGACTAATATTGATGCTACGCTCAATTCAGTTTTGGGTGGTTTATATATGTTAGGTGTATGTTGTGACCATATAAATTTCTCACTATCCATTCAGTAGCAGTAGAGGGATCCGATGTGTAGTAGGAATCACAAGTAATGCTGGTTCGGTAAAAGTTAGCGAGGCCATGAGTTTTACTAGGGATATAGGCCACCAGGTTATAGTCTGTGAGTTTTATAGCCTGTGAGTCATTTTGTTTGGGCTTTGTTTGTGAATCTCTTGTAGTAGTAAAGCGTCCGGACTGTGTTGTATGGTAAGTTGTTCAAAGATTGTACCTTTGAAAGGTGTAAAACTCTCCACGATAGCTGTAGTATTCTAATACTGCTGAACCGTAGATTGGGTGAGCGACTTCTGGAGGACATTTTTTTATATACAATGCCTTTGGATCGCGTTGACAGACTTTTAGTCACCTCTGTCGTCTCCCATGGTTGATGCTTTCCAAATCAAAACAGAATGAAGCTGTGTTCTAAGGCAAATATTTCAGTTTTATCTTGAACTTGTTATATCTTTAATAGGGTTTTTAATAAATACTCAGACAACGACTCCAAAACGTGATTAGCAAGTGAACGCCATACTGATAAATCTGTATATTCAAACTGCGCATGCGTACATAATAAAACAGTACAATAACAAACAACGATATCAAAATACTACATCTCCTCCCCTTTTACAATTATGCTGGTTTCATAAAAAGTCACTGAGATATAATGTCTATAGTTCAATGTTCCAATATCTTACTATAATTTTCAAATTTGGTTAAGTATAGTATATATTGAATAAATGATGAATAACATTAACACAAAATAAATGCAACTAAGTATAATCTACTCTAATTCAGAAGGTTGGGTGGACTATCAACCTTTGAATGACATGTAATATTCCAAGGGATTATTCTGCCCTTATTGTGGAATATACATCTAACTACAGATCTAACTTATCAGGAGCTTTTCTTACTCTTAATGGATATCGTCTTTCAGTAGTTTGCATTGCTGGTGTGTCAGCTTGTTTATTTGGTAAGGTACTATCACAAGTAGGATTGTTACTAACCAATGGGAGGGATTGTGAAAGATTTTCACATGGCATGTTTGGTAATTCAGTTGATCTATTGCCAATATCAGATCTACTGCCAATATCAGACATATCAGGGGATGTAAGTCTATCTCCAATAAAACTATGCATGTGTTCACAATGCACATATCTAACTTTACCACCACAACGAACTAAATATGTCAAAGGTCCCTTTACTGCCACAATCACACCAGTTATCCATTTCTCTTTATCTCCACGCATATTTCTGACCATCACAGTATCACCTTTCTGAAATGTTCTCATTTTCACCCGCTTATCATGAAATCTTCTTTGTTGATCTTGAACTTTCTCCATCGAAGTAGTCATGTTAGGTTTTAATAATGTAAACCGTGTACGTAAGGTTCTCTTCATCATCAACTCAGCAGGGCTCTGACCTGTGGTTGTATTAGGTGTTGTACGATAACTTAATAAAAAGTTAGCTAAACGATGTTGTTCACTTAGTTTACTATTTTCCAACAGATGTTTAGTCAGCCATTGTTTCAAGGTTTGAACATAACGTTCTGCCTGTCCATTTTTAGCAGCATGATAAGGTGGTATTTTACGATGATGTATACCATTTGCTTGAAGAAATATTTTGAACTCTTCTGAAACAAACTGTCCACCATTGTCACTTACTAAAATTTCTGGCAATCCATAACGTGCAAATAATGAGCGCAAAACATCAATAGTTTTACTAGTTGTCATTGATTTCCTAGGGTAAACCTCAAGCCATTTAGAATAACTATCGACAATGACTAAGTAGTAATGACCTTTCTTTTCTGCATAATCTATGTGAATACGTTGCCATGGTCTATTTGCATATGACCAGGGATGTAATGGTGATTTCGGTGGTTCTGCTTGTACAGCTTGGCAAACCTGACAGCTGGAGATAAGATTTTCTATGTCACTATCAAGTTGTGGCCACCAAAAATAACTTCTCGCCATAGCCTTTGTACGGGTCATACCTTGGTGTTCTAGATGCAACTCATTCAGTAGTTGTTCACGAAATCTTGGAGGAATAATAACACGAAGTCCCCATAGTATGCAGCCACTCTCTACTGACAGTTCTAATCGTCGTGCATAATATGGTTTCAACAGAACTTGGTTACAATGTTCAGGCCAACCATTTAATGTATAATCCAAGACTTTGGATAATGTAGAATCCTTACGAGTAGCATCTCTAATCTGATTGCTAGAAATAGGTAGATCTTCTATTGTAGTGACGTGAAAAATGTCATGTTCCATGGACTTAGATTGTTCATGACATGGTAATCTTGAAATAGCATCAGCATTACTATGCTCACTTCCCTTGCGATATTGAATGTCATATCGGTATGCAGATAGAACAAGAGACCATCTTTGTAATCTAGCAGCTGCTAAAGTTGGTACTGCAGTTTTCGGACCAAATATTGTCTGCAGTGGACGATGATCTGTTAATAGCACAAACTTCCTACCATATAAATATTTGTGGAATTTCTTCACACCAAATATAATACTAAGTGCTTCCTTTTCTAACTGAGCATAACCCTTCTCAGTTTTGGTTAATGTTCTTGATGCAAAAGCAATGGGTCGTTCAGTTCCATCAGGCATAATATGAGAAATAACTGCACCTAACCCATATGGAGATGCATCACAAGCTAATTTGATAGGTTTCTTCCCATCATAATGAACAAGAATCTGGTCACTGCTGATTCCTTGTTTACATCTTCTGAAGCCTTGTTCACAATCAGAAGACCATTTAAAAGATACATCTTTCTGCAATAGATGATTCAGTGGATGTAACATAGATGATAAGTTCATTTTAAGGGATACCTTGTAATCACCACACAACCTCACTGTATTATCTGCCTTAGGCACACCCACTATTGGAGATGCCCATTCACTATATGGTACCTTCTTCATCATACCAGCCTTCTCTAATCTATCAAGTTCTATGTCAACCAGCGGTTTTAATGCATAGGGTACTGGACGTGCTTTAACAAAAACAGGCTTAGCATTGTCCTTTAAGGTTAACTCAGCCTTATAACCCTCTATGAGCCCAACTTTGCCATCAAAAAGCTGTGAATATTTGTTTAAAATTCTGCTCAAGCTACTGACCTTCTCATCGCATACTGTAAAAATTGCTGACCAGTCCAACTTCAATTTTGTCAACCAATTTCGGCCTAGTAGTGCTGGACGGTTTCCTTCAATTACAATCAGTGGTAACCTGGCTTTCTGACCTTTATATTCAATATTTACCTTCAGTTCTCCCAACACTTTCAATAAATCACCACTGTAGGTCTTTAATTTCTTAGAAGATAAACACAATGGAATATGAGCCAAATACTGTTTATAGAAACTTTCAGAAACAACAGAAACACTAGCACCGGTATCTATTTCCATAGTTAAGGGGCATTTTTCAATAATCACAGTCTCTTTTATCGCTTTATCCTTATCAAAAAGAGAGTAAATACAAGAGAGTTTCTCATCCGGTTCAGCCAATGTACTACATGTATCACTTTTATCGATATAATGAGTTTTCTTATATCTGCCTTTACATTTGCGTGCGATGTGGCCAACTGCAGAACATTTGTGACATTTAACGTCCTTAAAGCGACATGATTTATGACTATGTCGACCTCCACAACGCCAGCAATTCCCATTTGTCTCAGCAGATTTCATTTCCTTTCTTGTTGTTTTATCGGTAGGTGATTGGGAGTCATATTTCCTACTTGCCTTGTAATATGACTTTTGATGCATCGTATCTTCAGTACGATCACTTCCTTCACGTCCTGTCTGGAGCTCTGTACAGTCCTTTCGAGCTAATTCCATAGACCTGGCTATCTCTACAGCCTTGTTAAAAGTCAAATCTGCCTCAACTAACAAACGACGTCTTGAATTTTCACTCCTCACCCCACAAACAAAACGATCACGTAACGCCTCGGCTAGAAAGTTACCAAAATCACATGTGCTTGCTAACTTCTTTAATATCACAATGTAATCTGCCACTGTCTCGCTTTCTAGCTGGTCCCGCTTGTAAAATCTATAACGTTCAGCAATAATAATTGCCTTCGGTGCATAATGAGTTATCAGCGTTTCTTTCAACTCAGCGTACGTCTTGTCAACAGGTTTATCAGGCATTACTAAATTCTTAAGCAAGCCATACACAGATGAGCCAACTACGCTCAAAAACACTGCTTTCTTCTTAGTACCATCCGTGATATCATTGGCCACCATGAAATGCTCAACTCGATCCATGTAACATTGGAAATCTTCCTTCCCATCATACGGTTCTATGATGGCGTTGTAGGATGCCATCGTTGAACAATTCTCCACAATCAACGTTAAAAACTTGTCGGGTCAACCAATTCGAGATCAAGAATTTTTTTACAGAAAAAATAAAATCCCATGAAATCCCATATTCATCGCCAGTTGTTATATCTTTAATAGGGTTCGTAATAAATACTCAGACAACGACTCCAAAACGTGATTAGCAAGTGAACGCCATACTGATAAATCTATTCAAACTGCGCATGCGTACATAATAAAACAGTACAATAACAAACAACGATATCAAAATACTACAGAACTCACCCTTAAGCAACTCATGAGATGTGTTGCACTCAGCCTCAGGATATTCACCTGTATTCACCTGTGTGCCACTCATAAATGAGTGGCTCTCGAGGAAGGGAGACTATTTATCTCATATACTCCTCACTCATCATGTGCAACTGTTCATTTGTCAGATGCCCCTTAAATTGATATATTCCAGCTTACTTACACTGCTTATCCATATCTGTTAGACCATAATGAAATCTGTTTGGTTCCTCTTTACGTGACCCGGGAAAAACAAGCAAACAGCCTTTGCGGGTGTTGCTTAATAAAGATGCCAGTAATGTAAGCTTGTTAGTCTTGCAAAATTAAATGAAGTTGTGCCCTCTGTTATTTCGTTCACCAAGGCCAAATTTTCCATGCGTAGCCTTATGAGTTGTGGCTTTACCAACCTTTACATTCCCATCGCCCATGATAACGGTTCCATCTCTTGTTGGAATTTCATCCATGGTATCTTGTATCGTGTGGTAAAACTCTTTAATTTGTCCTTCAATTTATACTAATGTTGGAGAGTATATTTGAATTACTGTTATGAAAAAAATATTTTAAAAATTAAGGGAAGAAAGAATGATAGAAAGGATGAATGAAAGAAAAAGAAAGAAACAAAGAAAAAAGAAAGAATGGCAGGAAAGAGAATAAACGGGGGGAAAGAATAGCAGGAAAAAGAAAGAAGAGTGAGAAAAAAGGAACGAGAAAAATGAAGGAAGAAGGAAGGGAGGAAAGAAGGAAGAAAGAAACAAAGAAAGAAAGTAAGTAATTAAACAAGTTTTGGTTTTCACTTGTGCAATGTGATGAAAATACCAATGCCAAAGAAACCTCTGAAGAATTGTTGTTGTTGTTGTTGTTGTTGTTGTTGTTGTTATTTTATTGTTTTCTCAAAATGGATTCCATTGACCATTCAAATCTTGCAATGACAGCAACTTTTGCAATGGTGGTGAAATCGCTGTACAAGCAAATATAAAGTGGCCAGCAAAAGGAAATGTTTAGTGAAGGAACGTACACTAACATTTAAAAGGAAATTTTACCTTTTCAACCAAAACAGCCTGTCTACAGTGCAGCAATGTCACATGCAGCCAACGATGACAACAATGAGCTGACTTGTCGTGGATGTTGCCTTCGTAGGGCGAAATATGTTGTGGATCCGCTGCAACTCGACAAAAGGCTTGCGTATTTGTTACGATATGGGGCGTTAAAAGAGGGATTGACAGTTTTACAAGGGGGTATGTACAAGTATTATTTGATTTCATTATATTCATTCGAATTTATTCATCCAGGTACACCATAATGAACGGTTATGGTACCAGATCAGGAAATAACTTAAAAGGGAGCACTTGCTCGGGCCGCCAAATATCAGGCTTTTCAAACTTGGAGATGAATTTGTTTATCAAGGCAAAGAGTTTAGTTTGACACGAACAAAAATTTTGAAAAGGATTTAATTATGAATCTACTGGAGGAAACCACAAGTAAAAAAGACACCCTACCTCTATATCCAGACCACATATTTTCATCACTGTGGTTTATATATACAGCAAGTTGAAATGGCCTTTTTCTAGTTTCGATCTTGACGATGCCTGGTTTAAACAATCGTGTAATAGTATTATCCTATGTTAGAACTGAAGGTGGCTCAACTTTCATCCAAGAGCCAACATTTGTCATGTGTGTCTCCCCTTTAAAACGTTTAGGTATTGGTAGCATCTTTGAAAGTGTACGTCACTGAGCTGACAGTGTGTTTTGAGTTTAGAGAGAGCTACAGAAACAGAGTTCGTCATATTAGATATATAGGTGTCAAGGATTTAACTCCACTGGAACTACTTTTCTTTGTGTCAATACAAGCTCGGTTAATTAGCTCATCTTGCATTTAAGAGAATACAGTGTGAAATTGCAGTGAAATGATTGAATTGAAATAGATGACATTTAGAAAATATTATTGTTATTATTATGTTTGATATGTTTTTTCACAAAGCTTTAGTTCTCATTTGCTTTGGTTATTATTGATGTGACCCCAGATAACTACCTGCCATGTAAGGAATCACAACACTTTCACCTGTAGCTTTAATGCCCTAGGACCAACCGCAAGATTTGGGCTGTACCTAACAGTGTTTCTGATTCACCCACAATCATAGGGATAATTTCAACCTTCTTCATTTTCCACAGTTAAACAATCTCATCTCTTAGAGGTCTGTACTTATCAACCTTCTCCAGCTCTATTTCTACCACCTGAACATCTCCAGGTATTGTGACATCTATGGCTTTTGTTTCTGTTTTATTCTTATTTATTACAATGATGTTTGCTTTTCTTGTAATCACTTTTCCATCACATTGTATCACAAAATCCCCAATTTCCAATGTGCACATTTGCAAACATTATTGTGATGCTTTAGATATTCTTTTCTTGCCAATACAGTACACTCACTAATTATATGGTAAACAGTTTTATTTCACTCACCACACAACCTGAAAAAAGGTGATTTTTTAGTCCTATCATTGAAATGCTTAATGCTATTCATTCTTATGGCTTGCTCTTGGGCACTACATTTTAATCCCTTGGTAGATCCATTCAAATCAGATGACTAGCCATTTCCAAGAATTTTCAACATCCTTTCCCTCCAACTCTCTAACAAATTGACCAAACTTTTTCTTGTCTTTCCAGGAATTCAGTTTCTGGTCTCTTTCTCTCTTTTTATAGTCTTAGGATTTAAAGAACTATCAGTCTGGATTATCCCATTCCTTTTGACAGCATTTAAAAGTGGCTCAGTTTGCTGCTTGACATTCCAACCATGATTGTTTTCTTCAGCTCTGGAAAAGCCTTTGCAGCCTATTAGCCCTCTTCTTCTTTACTCCTGGTAACATACAGTCAGTCTTTGACACTTTTTAGGTGAATTTCTTCATTGATGGTCAGTATTTTTCTCACTATCCTGTCCACTTCATATAACAAATTTACTTGCCAATCCAGAATTCCTGCTCCACATCTCAATAGGAGAGCCACCCAGATATTCACTGCCCTAATTTTGTTTCTTCCATGAAGCTTACTCTTGCAAACTAACCCAGTCTTCTAAAATACTCATGTTTGAAACATTCAGTAACATCTCTTTGTTTTATTCTGTCAAATTCCAAGACTCCAAGATATTTATTTCCTCTCTGATCAACTATTTTGATTGTTTCACCTGTTGACAGTGATACTCCATTACTTCTACTCCTGTCAAATAATTCTCTATGCATGATCAACACTCCACTTTTCTAATACCAAATTCCATTTTGATGTCATTACTAAATATTTGGACTGTAGAGACCAAACTGTCTATTTCCCTCTCATTCTTCCTGAACAATTTTAGATCATCCATGAAAAGGAGGTGATTCACATCTTCACCAGATTTAAGGGTATGTTTTACTTTAATCTTTTGCAATGTCTGACTGAAAGGTCTCATGCATGTGATAAAAATTAGAGGGGGACAAGCCTGCCCCTTTGGAAAATTCCACTTTTAATGTTTACCTTACTGAGAAACTCACTAGCACAAGTTAAATTGATGTTCCATTTCTTAATTGATTTCTTTAGAAACCCATTAATGTTATCCACAGCCTTTATCATCTTTAATATTTCCAATGTCCATGAGTGTGGCATCAAATTGTAAGTGTTCTTGTAGTCTTTTATTTTTATTTTATTTTATCAATAAGTAATTGGTCTTTTATTCTCCTACTTTTTTATTTGGATCCTTTTTGCTCTGTAGGTAATTTGTTATTCATGTCTAGGAAATTGGTCAAAGAGTTTGAGACTATACCTGTGAGGAGTTTCCACATTAGTGGTACACATGTAATTGACTAATAGTTGCTCACTCCTATGCCTTTTACACAGTCTTTCAGTTTTTTAGTTGTCAGTCACTTCAGGATTTATTTTCTGTTAATAATCAGATCATTTATTTGCTCTGCTAATCTCTCATGATGTACTGTAAAGTTCTTAAGCCAATAACCTTGGACCCCATCTGGGCCAGGGCATTTCCAGTTAGGTATCTTTTTGCATTGTTTAGTAATCATTTCAACTTTGATTTTAAAGTCATTTTGTTTCAACTCATTTCTCTCTTCTTCCTTTAATTCTTTAAGTCATTCTGCATTTCCATTGTGAATAACTTCTTTGTCCCAAATCCCACCCAAAATGCCTAACTTTTACCAGTGTCCAGTTTTTCATTACTACATCCTCCCACCCCCATGCTCTGAATACACCTTCTTTTGGTCATTTTGAAACAATACTAAAATGCTGCCAGTACCATTGTCAGTTGCAGACCAGAAGTAATTGTAGGAAAAAAGTCTTTTCCTTTAATTTTCCTCAGACCATTGGATTTCCATCTAGATTCCATTACAAAAGATCAATCAGCTATCCTCTGCATTGATGCCTTTACTATTTTATTTGGTTTTTCATCTGCCTTACTCATATTTAATGACCTGACCTTACAGCCTTATTCATTGCAAGGCCTGCTGAGGCAGAGATGGTACCAAGCACTCTATGAATGCTGCACCACCTTATGTCACAATTTTTTGGTCTCAATTTGTCTTATTTTGGGTGCATTTTTACAGTAGGATTTCCTACCCTTGCCAACTTTGTCAGTGCATATTACTGCTGGCAATCATAAACCACCTTCCCCAATTTACTGTGTCTATATGCTCAGACATTGAGATCTGCATCAAATAATGTTCCTATGCCAAGCCAGATTTATCAGATAAAATGATCTGTTGATACCTTCCACTCATGCTAGTACATTAAGGTTGTGATAGGCTGGTTTAGGCTTAGCTTTCCCTAGACATCAGCCTGAGTAGCTATTATTTAATCTGTATCTGGAACCCTGACAAGTGTTACCACTGTCAGTCAGAGTGGACTGGAAACAGTGAAGGTTAAGAGGTTCCACACACCTCTAAACAATGGAATTTTCAAACCAGTTTCCCACTACTGGAGGTAGTTTTAAATCATTCTCAGGTCCCAGGACAAAGGTTTTGCTTTTTAGGTAACTTAAAAAGGTGAGTTAATTAATCAGTCATTATGGTTCAAAATGCAGATGCTAGTATACCCTATTTTCTGAAGTAGCAATGAAAACTACCTTTGCATTCTTAATCAGAAGCATCCCAAAATTTCTAGTGGTATGGTACCCATGATGTGCACAAAGAGTCTATTTAGGTGATGAATATTGATTCTGGCTTCCATTTGAACAGTATTGATCAGTTCTTTGCTGCCTTATCCTGTATATTTGTAACAGGAATGTGTGTAATTAGGCTGATTATTTTAATGTTTGGCAACCTTAATAACCAGGAATCATTCAAAATTATTAATTTTATTCCAGGGTATGTCATGCTAAAGCAGTTGCTAAGAAACAGATTAATGCATCACTTTACAGAAGAAAGAATACTGAATGAAATAAAATATTCTAATGACAGATATGGTAAACCAAGATTTGTTATGAGGTACAAAGACGGTGAGTGCCTTGTCAAGGCTTTAAAGGGGCAGAAATTTGAGCCAGTAAGTATTGCCTTCTTAAATATTCTTGACTTTATGGACTCAGTAAAAGCCATTGATGTAGGATATTCATCATGTCATGAGTCATAAGCTTTTTCTGAGCTACGCTTTGAGAGATACTTTTCCCATTGTCAGGTTGTCAATGGGAGAAGTATCTCAAAATCCTACATCAAAGTATTGCCTTTTTTAATTGTTTTTGCAATTGGCAAATAAATCTTGTATATGTTGTTCAGGTCCATTCTAAGCAACTTACTACCTTTTTCTAATGTAGATTATTTCCTGACTCATGTTTTAAGGTTTAGGCTGTTTCTGATAGTATTGACTTGGCTTGAAAACCCAAAATTTTTAAGTCACATATTACCCCTTCTGGATCAGATTATGTAGCAGTCACATCCATTGTTGAATCCACTGTTGTATCATTATAAGACTTTAAAAGGCTTGCAGTGATTGTTTTCATTCCTTCCCTCTTGATATATTGAGACTATGCCATTGCTAAAGAGCTGCTACTCATGCTTCAGATGAATTAATGTGTATTAAAATCAATATTGATAATTTTATTCCAAGCCACAATTTTTACCTTAAAATACACACCTCCCTGCCCCAATGGTTTCATAGACTAGTGGTATCACTCCAGTGGTTCTCAGAGTGGAATTTTTAGGGCAGCCAGTGTCCATGAAAGGACTGTTGCTGATGCTAAATCATCTTGTGTTTGTACATTTGTTGCTTCATCATTAAATTGGAAAACTTGATGTTTTGAAAATCTGTAACAGTGTTATAAATTTTGGTAATTCTGCCCTATACGAACTTCAAAACAAAAAGCTTGTTGTTAAGTGTAAACTAGAAGATGAATGCCAAAAGTAGGCTTTGTTGAAATAAATCACAAGTCTTAATTGTCAGAACAAAGATAATGATCATGGGCTCAAAACTTATTGTAATAGAAAAGAAATCATAGGCCATGGGGAACCCAAACCTCACAACCTCAAAACAGTCAAACAGGAATACAACAGTGAAATAGTTATAAATGTCAATTTTAAGAGTTAGTCCTTTATTTTATCATGACAAAAATGATTTCTTCTGCAGAAAAAATAATAGCTTTGTATTTTTTTGGTTTCTCTTTGCCTTGAGCATTCTTCGTCCAGAAAAGGGAAGTCTAGAACAGAGGAGAGATGTAATTGATTCTGTAAGTTAACTCCAAGATAAGTTGAAATATCTGGTTCTGAAAGCATTCATGTGGTTCCTTTACACCAATGGCCACCTGAGATGTCATCTTTGCTTGCCAAACAATTAAATCTTTGCCTTGTTACATCTTGTTTTCTGTCTTGTTGGTAAGTGTCGTTTAGACTCCTCAGTTATTGTTATTATCAAGTGGTTACACACCATCTAGTGATGGATGGGTGAAAAACCCACATTCAAATTATTATTATTATTATTATCATTATCAATTTGCAGCTAATCCACTGGTTGATCTTAAGTGAGAGAGAGCCGGTTACAACCAGTAACCACTGGGCTTTCATCATAGTCTTTCCCTTTCAGTGCTCTAATACCTTTCACAAAATCCAAGCTGTTCTTAATAGTGTTGTTTTCTGGACTTCGGCAATGTTGATCTCAATCCCAATCTTTTCCATGTATTTGGTGAAATTTTTTGTCACACTCCCAAGAACCCCCAAGACAACAGGTACAACGCTAGCTTTTTTCAGATCCCAAAGTCTTTGGATTTCTCTTTTAATTTCCTGATACTTGTCAATCTTTTCCTGTTCTTTTTCACTTACTGTGGTGTCTCCAGGGATGGCAACATCGATGATGATCGCAGTCCTGTCAACTTTATCAATAATTACAAGGTCTGGTAGTCGTGCCTCAATGACATTGTCACACTGGATGTTCATGTCCCATAATAGTTTGTGGTTCATGCTATACCATTTCTCTACTCTTTCAAGATTCAGTTTTCCACACAGCTTCCAATGGACAATTTTAGCGACGTTGTCATGTCGTCTTTTGTACTCTTTCTGAGCAAGCTTTTTACACTCGGCTTACTGTTTCTCCCCTTTCTCCACACATTCTACAATTAGGTGAATCAGTGCTTTTGTCAATGTTATACTTAACATAATTTGTCTGTATTGCTTGCTCCTGGGCAGCAAATATNTTATCATTATCAATTTGCAGCTAATCCACTGGTTGATCTTAAGTGAGAGAGAGCCGGTTACAACCAGTAACCACTGGGCTTTCATCATAGTATTTCCCTTTCAGTGCTCTAATACCTTTCACAAAATCCAAGCTGTTCTTAATAGTGTTGTTTTCTGGACTTCGGCAATGTTGATCTCAATCCCAATCTTTTCCATGTATTTGGTGAAATTTTTTGTCACACTCCCAAGAACCCCCAAGACAACAGGTACAACGCTAGCTTTTTTCAGATCCCAAAGTCTTTGGATTTCTCTTTTAATTTCCTGATACTTGTCAATCTTTTCCTGTTCTTTTTCACTTACTGTGGTGTCTCCAGGGATGGCAACATCGATGATGATCGCAGTCCTGTCAACTTTATCAATAATTACAAGGTCTGGTAGTCGTGCCTCAATGACATTGTCACACTGGATGTTCATGTCCCATAATAGTTTGTGGTTCATGCTATACCATTTCTCTACTCTTTCAAGATTCAGTTTTCCACACAGCTTCCAATGGACAATTTTAGCGACGTTGTCATGTCGTCTTTTGTACTCTTTCTGAGCAAGCTTTTTACACTCGGCTTACTGTTTCTCCCCTTTCTCCACACATTCTACAATTAGGTGAATCAGTGCTTTTGTCAATGTTATACTTAACATAATTTGTCTGTATTGCTTGCTCCTGGGCAGCAAATATTAAAGCTTCAGTGGTCTCTTTCAAATCTGATTGTGTTATCCAGATCCACGATTTCTCCTCGTCAGTATTATCACTTTTGTTCCTGATAATTTGTCCATACATCTGCTTTCCCAGCCATTTTTGTTTTCTTTTCTCCTTGTTTCTCTTTTTAAGATCTTCCTTTTTAACCGTTGATTGGTATTCAATTGTACCAACATGTTTCACTGCTTGCAGTAATACATCATTGGAATTTTTTAAGTACCATCCAAGATTATTCTCTTCACTTCTAACTGTATCTTCGCAATTCATAAGTCCTCTTCCACCGGCATTCCAATCTTGGTATAATCTGTCTACATCACTTTTAGAGTGAAAAGCTTTGTGCATTGTTAGGAGCTTTCGGATTTTCCAGTCCAGTTCCTTCAGCTCATCACATTTCGATTCTACTATTCCTGCTTCATACCTCAATACTGCCACTACCCAACTATTTATGGTGTGTATTTTGTTCTTTCCGTTCAGCTTGGATTTCAAAATTAGTCTGGTGCATCTACGGTACTCCATTACAAATTGATCCTTCATCTCTTTCTCTTTGATTTTATCATACTCAATTATCCCCAGGTATCGATACCCTTTCTCATCAACTGTTTTCAAAACCTCCCCATATGGGAGAACCCCTTTTCTCTTACTCTTATATACTTTTCCTCTATTTAAAACCAACAATCCGCACTTCTTTATCCCGAATCCCATCCCAATATCTTCGCTGAACATATATGCCGTATTCACGAGTGAATCGATTTGCTTACGCGACTTTCCAAAGAGTTTTAGATCGTCCATGAATAACAAATGGTTCAAACGTGTTAGTTTTTCACCAAACTCATAATGAACTTTCACTTTCCTTAGTATTAAGGTTAAAGGGATTAGGGCAAGTACAAACAAAAGTGGCGACAAACTGTCCCCCTGAAATATCCCCCTCTTAATTTCAACAGCTCCAAGAGATGTACCACTAGATGTTAACTCCAACTTCCACTTACTCATACTACCTAACAAAAACGTTTTGGTGTTCTCAGCAACTCCAAACAATTCTAAACATTCTCTAATCCAGCTATGTGGTATCATGTCATATGCTTTGCGGTAGTCAATCCATGCCATAGAAAGGTTCGTACTTCTTCGTTTGCAATCTCTAAGGANCCTCTTAATTTCAACAGCTTCAAAGAGATGTACCACTAGATGTTAACTCCAACTTCCACTTACTCAAACTAACTAACAAAAACGTTTTGGTGTTCTCAGCCCCTGCAAACAATTCTAATAATTCTCAATCCAGCTATGTGGTATCATGTCATATGCTTTGCGGTAGAGAGTCCATGCCATAGCAAGGTTCGTAATTCTTCGTTTGCAATCTCTAAGGACTGCCTTGTCGATAAGCAATGATCTTTCGTGCCTCTACAATTTCTCTTACATCCTTTCTGCTCATCAGGTATCATATCTTCATCAAGAAATTTCTGGAGACAGTCCGATATGATACCTGTTAGCAATTTCCACATCAGAGGAAGACAAGAAATGGGGCGAGAGTTATCCACTGCATTACCTTTACTGGCATCTTTTTGGCACAACACTGTTCTACCAAAAGTCAACCATTCAGGTAGTTCTTCATTTCCATTCAAAATCTTATTTAGTTGTTCAGATGTTCTCTTGTGAAGGCTAGATAACCTTTTAATCCAAAAAGCTTGTACACCATCTTTCCCAGGTGCCTTACAATAAGGAATTTTTCTAGCTTGCTTTGAGATCATTTCTGTTGTAATAACCACTTCATTTTGTTTTGGGTAGTCACTCTCCTCCTTCAATCTTTGTAGCCATTCTGTATCCTTGTTATGATCTTTTTCTTTACTCCATATGTCACTCTAAAAGGCTTGACTTTCTGCTGCATCTGGTATTTCACAACGTCCAAAATAACTACCATTAAATAGCTTTTTCTGATCGAAATTAAACAACCTATTTTGTCGAAACTGTTCTATTCTCTCATTATACCTTTTCAATTTGGCCACTTCTGCTAATACTCGTTGTTTGAGTTCTTTAATCACTGTTCCAAGTCCTTTTGTTTTAATTCTAAACCTAGTATAGATGTTTTAAATTTTTTTCGATGTTTTCACCTCACCGTTTTTATACCTTGTAAGTAAATTAATGCACTTGTTAAGATCCTTAACAGCGCTTTCGATTCGCCGTTTCCACCACGGTTCCCGTTTGGAACTCCCGTCTTTCCTTATCTTTTTGAGACCTAATTGTTTTGGTACCCATACTGAACACGGAACAATCAAATTATTGGTTTCAGTAATATTGTTGGTATTAAAGAATATCAAGACATTATTCACTCGACGAACCTCATTATTTATTCTTTTGAAATCAACTTTTTTGAACACTATCCCATCAGCATTTTCTCCAGAAATATTAATTTCAAACAGTTGATCAACAATCACCCTTTATTCATCTGAGATTCCCTCAAACGAAACATTTAAACTTACCCTATCTGATCTCTCATTCACAGTACCTGTATCAACTTCAAGTAATTCAGTATTACCCTCATCACTATCTGCATTTATTTCTTGATTCGAAAAACCTTTAACTGTTCTCTTGATCATTTCCAATTCCAACTCAGTGAGCCAGCCATTTTTTCTAATCGCTCTGACTTGGTCACGAATCCTATGTTCAGTAATATCTTGAAACGGGCCATGCTCTAACCATTCACTATATAACCTTTGCCAGTAACCTTTAATGGGTACACGGTTTTCATCAGTGGAATTGGATCTATAATAGCATTCTATAACAATAATATTTACTTCCTTCGACCATCTTTACTTTTTAGGCAACTTTGATACCCCATTAGCGGAATTGTTGCCTACAACTCTTGTACCGGGGGGCTCGGGCACTATCACACTTCCCGTAGGCTGTTCGGTTCCCCTCTGATCCGATATATTATTTGTACTTTGATTCATAACTAAATAGGAGATAGTCAAGTATACCGCCCCAGGCACCAAGCCGGAATTTCAAAGCTTGGGCGCACAGCCACCAGTGTTTTTATCGTGACACCATCACTAGAGAGGTTGCCACCCAAAGCTAAAGAGTCCCCTCTACCCCTTAGATCGACTAGCCCCCGCCGAAGGCCAACCCGGTATTTCTTGATCTCGAGGAGAGCCAACAGGTACTACACCTTGCTCAAGGGTGACCTGGAGGTAGTTGTAGCAAAGGGTAACCTCATTCGCCCACACCGAAACTCAACAACCGGATGCGGTTTAATGTCAATACCCAGGACATATAATTATTGTTATTATTATTGTTGTTGTTATTGCGCTTTTAGACCCCGCAGTTATTAGTAGTGTCTTTAAATGGCTTATCACAAGTTGCTGGCTGAGGTAATTTTAGCTTTAGATCCTTTATTGATGTTCAGTTTGGTTTCTTCAGTTTTCCCTCCACTTCAGAGCTCAAGGCTCTTATCAGATTTAGATTTATGTTTCAATCCTGAAGGGTCATACTCCTTTATGACCCATCAACCATCGTACATCGCCCTTGGTGCAGTTGGTAGGATACCAATATGGCTAAACTAAACCACAGACCTAAAACAACAAAACTACTTGTGCATCTAATATTTAACATTGTTAGTAAAGTGAGTTGTCTAAAGGGGGGAAAACATAAGAAATTCAAACCTATAGATTTAACATGGCGTTGAGAATTTATTGACTGGCTTTTAATGGTACCATTCGTTGTACTTTAATCGAAAATAGCTATCAAAGGCAGTTTTAGCGTTGTACCTTGCGCCGCTTTGCCTTTGAAAGCATAGTTTTATAGCGAAACGGAAACCACGATTCCACTACCAAAATGTCAGTTTTAAATCTCACATGAAACTTAACGGCTTCAGGCCACAGAGCAAGAACTAACTTATTTATTGTTATTGGATGAGATTGTTATTGGATGAGATTGACACAGACACTCATTCGATATCCAAACGGAAGCCTCAAAATGAGGCAATAAGAAAATTAAAAAATAAAGTCATTCAAGAATACATGAACGTTCTGAATGGTTGATCATAATCAAATTTTAAAGCTTCGTTTAATTTTTGTTTTCATTTACGTGTTGCGCTTTCTGTGGGACCAATATTGATGAAGATATAGGAAGAAATAAAATACAAGTATTTTTTTCGAAAGAATTTGGACTAATACTTTACCAGTTATCTCGTCAGTAAGCCACAAAGCACCTATCGAAATTATCCGAATTTAGTTAGGGGGGGGGGGGACTTTTGACTCACCAAACCACCGTAATTTTTAGCTCTTCTACCCACTATCAAGATGGTGGCACCTATACATATGCATGAACCACCAATGGTCCTAGGAAGTGTAGCAGATGACACCAAAAAATATTCTCAAATACTTTTTATATACACTTACACTTTGTTTTTTGTTTTACAAGGCAGGTCATCATACAGACTCTTGTGTTTCGACACTTTTGGAAGTGTGTCTTTCTCATGTGACTGATAACATAACAAAGTTTGATTTGGAAAATTTTCCAGAAGACTTTTTGTTAAAGTAAGTAAATCTAAAACGAGTATCCATGTTACCATTAAGTGTCAGTTTGAAAGGCTGTTAATTTTTGTATATTTTTTTGTGAGTTTATTTTTGGTGTAGCATATACATTTATAGTAAGTCAGTTGGAGTTTGTTGACGAGGAGTTCTACTATAAATTCTATGCCAGGTGAGGATGGGACTTTGATGTGTAATTCTGTTCCTCAAAATAACGTGGCGAAGATTTGGAAATGTAGGAAGGTGAAAAATATGATTGCAAAAATAATCTGGTTAAAACGAGCGCCGATATTTCGGTTGGTAGAAGGGATTGGCTCAAAACCATTGAAGTGCAAACATATTTTTCACTATTATACTATTCCAAAGACTCTTCATTGATATGATATTATTTTCATAATTTCCTTGCCTTCCCTATATATTGGGATCAGTTTATTTGCCCTTGGAAAGGAACTCGTCGCTCTCTGGGAGGCTCATTTCTGCATGCATGATTAGAATCAGACGTCAAGGATAGGCACCTGAAGTAAAAAAGACACACCCTAGTGAAAGACATGCTTGCAAAATGGCCTGGTTAAAAATGAGCGTCGATAGATCAGGCGGTAAAGCTTGCAGTTATGATGGCCGTAGTCACTAGTTCAAACCCACCTCGGTGCAAGCATATTTTTCACTTGTATACAGCTCCCTATCCTCTCCAAGTATCTTATTTATTTAAACAATTTTCTTGTCTTTCATGTATCTTGAGATGACTTGATCTGACCTTGTGAGGGAAGTCGTCTTTCTGTAGGAGACTCATACCTGTATGCATGATTAGGATAAAATACCCAAGGATAGAGATTTTTAAAAAGAAAGGCGCACTTAAGTAAAAGGCATGGTTGCAAAAATGACCTCGTTGAAAACGAATGGCGATAGGTCAGGTATTAAAGTATGTGTTTATGATAGCCATAGGCACCAGTTGAATCCTGTTCGGTCCGCATACACATTTCACTCTCCCACAATTTGTTTCCCTGCATGGAGTCATATTCACCTTACTAGTTTGTCATCTTTTTTGTTTGGACAAAGCTATTAGTGAGACAAGTAGAAAAGGGCTTGTTAAATAAAGGGCCGTGCCTACAAGATTAAGATTTAAGATTTAAGGTGTATAAAGAACCAGCAATTGTAGTTTATTACTGTAGTCAGGTCGGTTTTTTATTTACGTTTTTTTCTGTTTGTGCGCCCAGTATTTCTGGGGGTCTTTGAAGAAGACTTGTTTTACTTGACAAGGTGACAGTGAATTATTTTTTCATGAATTAAACACAAGCTGTCTAGATACAATGGGCTCTAAGACCTCGACAAGAAGGCCAAAAAAAGAGAAATCGAATTTGTTATTTAATTGAAGTGAGAAAAACAATTTAGAGCTCATAAAATCAATAAAAGAAGGTGAGAGTGTTAAAAAAGGAGATCCTCTTTTATAATGAAAATATTGGCAGTACCAGGCAACAAAAAAACCCCCCGCAAAATGTTAGGCTTGGTAAGGAGAAAATACTCTATAAATTTGCCATAAGATACCAAGCAAGGCATACATTAAAATTGAGATATTAAATGGCTATGACCCTTGAAACCCAGTGATACCATTTTTTATCATGAGCTAACTTCCAGCTGTATTACCAAATAAGTTGCTTCTGTGGTAACACCAATAAGATTGATATTTCATCTTAGCGACGCGGAGCTTTAAAAAACACAACATAATATGTATACTTGTGAATTTTGGTTTTTATTCGAAGTATTTGTTTAGTATAAGTAATTTCAATGGGGCTAATTGTACCTACAATTTTAGTAGCTGCTTTCACTTTAATATATACAGGGTTACCAGTCTCAATAGACCTTACCTTACATAAAGTATTATTTGTACAAGCAATATCTGTATCACTAATACTACCCATAATAAAGCAACGCAAATATCTATATGGATGTAGTACCTCGGATACCTAGATGTTGTGTGACCAATGTTATCAACCCCAAGCAGCAGTGGGGAAATTAATAGAAGTTGCACATTATTGTCGAGGTACGATTTTTTTTCCAAGAACACCTTAATTACCTTTATTATTACTAGTATCATTAGCACCGCTGGTACCCATAATACCTAGAATACGAATATGAATTTAAATAGCCGTAGTACCAATACCACTGCCCCTACCTATGAATAGTGTCAATATTATGAACGCTACACAAACTTTTTGTGTTATACCCAAGTAGAGGAGAATACAGCTGGTGGGATACTTTTATTGCTATATTCACCGGCTGTCATGAATGAAATGAAGGATTTTGAAGGTGTAAAAGTGGAAGAAAAGAAACAAATAATATAAGATATGCAAATGAGACAGTATTATTTGGAGACACAGAACTAAAGTACAGAGAAGGGTTGATAAATTGGATGTAGAATGTAGAGGAATGGGACTGAAGATCAACGTAGGTAAAACAAAAGTGATGGGTGTGACTAAGAGAAAAGAGCAACTGAGAGTGAATGTGAATATAGGAGATAGAAATTGAAGCAGGTTAGATCGTTCAGATATCTGGGGCGTTTGTTAAATGAAGATGCCATATTTTGAAATAAATTGCAATATGATAGTACAACATAAGTCAAAGGTTATTTGGATTTGTAATTGAAGTTGTAGTGTGGGTCACGAGATTTACACAGTATAATTCACTGTTCTTGTATAATAATGTTTTCTTGTTTTCTGAAATGTGTTATCATTCGTTTAATTTTCTAGCCAGATTTTCTTCCGTCTGAAGTTGAAAAACCGGATCAACAATAAGACCTTGCGTTGCTTACTGGGACAGAGCATGGAACATTTGAATTTAAGTGGCATCTGTATCACAGAGACATCTATTAAAATCGTAATCGCTCGCTGCAGCAATCTTCGTGCGTTGGAACTTAAGTGTTGTTCATATCTAGTTACAGACAAGATAGTCGAGTTGATTTGCAAGGTAAGTGTACACAGGATTCTAATGAAATTTAAATGGTGGTTTATATTATGAAGTAAGGTAAACAGCTTGGGTGTTGGGGGTGTTTTTTGTTGGTGTTGTTGTATTTTCTGTGACAATGTACCTTAACCTGCGTAAAAAATTAACAAATACAGATTTAAATCTGTTTGTTTGTGTCTCTGTGTTCAAGTGAATGAGTGAGATCAGTTCATAAAGGAAAAGCTTACGGCCATATTAAACGTAAATTTAACTTCAATATTCATGATTTTACCAATATTATTTGATATCTTCGATTTCCTTAATATTTTTTTGTTTTTGTTAAAATTTAGCATTTCAATTCATTGTTACCTATGTGCGGAAAAATATATATATATGTGTGTGTATGTACACATTTTGGTGTTTGTGCGTTATATTTGATTATGCAGGGACGGCACAACCCCAGTGCTGTTCACTAATATGCTTGTTGATGTATACTGAGGTTATTTTTCCATGCCAAATTTTCTATTGGGCTACTTTCCAAACTGGATTCAAACCACTGCCTATAGCGATCATGGTAATGTGTTCTACCACTTGAACTATTGGCGATGGCACTTGAGTAGATCATACAACTATATCTTTAACTTAAGTGCGCCATCTTTCCCCATGTCCCGAACAATGGAGACCTCAACTAATCACACACTTCGGTCTATGCCACGAAAGAAAGGCGACTTACCTTCCAAGGTCAGATCAACAGATTGCAACACAGATGGAGGGCAAGGAAAAATGAAATCATCCATTTTTCTTGCACTATTTTTTTTTTCATTTCAACTGGTAATATATATATGTATACATGTCTGTACCAGTTACTATATTGACCCCGGTCTCAATCTGTTTTAATGTACCTTTAATGACGGTGGTGTAAAAGTGAAGTAAAACGAGAAAAGAAAATCATTGACGCATTATACGTTGTTTGCATTTTAGACAAAAAATATAACTTTTGATGTATTTTCACAATGGATTTTTTGGGATCTATGATCTTTTTGTAGTATTTAAAACCCACATTATAAGATTAATAACCTGTCGTTTCCACTCAGGCAAAATTAAAACAGATAGATTTGGTTCATCAGATTACCAAATTTCCTCCCGCGACAGATGTTGTGAGGCTGACACGCAACGAAAACGTATAATGTAGCAAAGTACTGATCCAAACATTTGACACAAAGGAAGTACCTAAGGAAAGGACCCCATAGGTAAACCTTAAAAAGCTTGGTAAGCTAGCCTGCTTCATTAAATACCAACTTACCACATGGACAGAAAACGAACGCTACTACAAGATCCCCGTCGAGTAGAGAGAACTTATATTTTTGGACGCGAACGAAAGTTGGTGACTGATGGTGGTGATGTGGGTATATTGGTGAACTTCTTTGAGGGGGTTACCTCAACTAACGCAGAAAGATACATTCTCATTCACCTTACAGTTGGCATTATTACTTTCGCCGGTTATCTGCCTTGGTATTTGGGAAATTGTTACATCGTTCTTTTTGCATTCAAAGAATAAAGTAAATTTTATGGAAGGCTAATACAAAAGGAAAATTCCAAACGAAAATATGAGAGAAAAAAACCAACAAATTTTTCGTTAATTTACTAAGCGTACACTTTTCATGGCAGGTGCCGGCAGTTCCACTGAATGTTGTTATTGGATACTAAATACACCTTTCAAATAAAGTATCGATGAGTTACGTACTGATGTTTAATACCTTGTTTATTGGCGCGCTTTGTGTAGGTAATCTGCGAGCAGTTGCATAAAAGCTCAAGATAACTATGGTGATTCTTCTTCTTTTTCTTCCTCTTCTTCTTCTTCTTCTTCTTCTTCTTCTTCTTCTTCTTCTTTCTCATTCGACATGTTCCATCAAGGGTCGTCAGCGAATGCATCTTCTACATCTTGCTGGATCCAGTGCCACATCACTTGTCAGGCCCTTTACTGCCATATCAACCTTGATGTTGTCGGTCCACCTGCGCTTTGCTCTTCCCCTTTTCCTTCGTCCTGGCAGGTTCATTCTTATACATTTCTTTCCTACATACTCTTTATCTCTCCTTTCTACATGGCCATACCATGATTATGGTAGTGTTTATTATTATTTTATTTATTATTATTATCATTGTTGTTGTTATTATTATTATTATTATTATTAGTAGTAGTAGTAGTAGTAGTAGTAGTAGTAGTAGTAGTAGTAGTAGTAGTAGTAGTAGTAGTAGTAGTAGTAGCAGTAGTTGTAGTATACGTTGGAAAAGTANCTCTTCTTCTTCTTCTTCTTCTTTCTCATTCGACATGTTCCATCAAGGGTCGTCAGCGAATGCATCTTCTACATCTTGCTGGATCCAGTGCCACATCACTTGTCAGGCCCTTTACTGCCATATCAACCTTGATGTTGTCGGTCCACCTGCGCTTTGCTCTTCCCCTTTTCCTTCGTCCTGGCAGGTTCATTCTTATACATTTCTTTCCTACATACTCTTTATCTCTCCTTTCTACATGGCCATACCATGATTATGGTAGTGTTTATTATTATTTTATTTATTATTATTATCATTGTTGTTGTTATTATTATTATTATTATTATTAGTAGTAGTAGTAGTAGTAGTAGTAGTAGTAGTAGTAGTAGTAGTAGTAGTAGTAGTAGTAGTAGTAGTAGTAGCAGTAGTTGTAGTATACGTTGGAAAAGTAACAACTGGAATGAAGCAGAAAAAGCAAGTAATTGGATGGCATACAGGTAGATAAACTTTTCTAAGGCGTAAAACAAACAGTATGAAATTGCAGAAGTTTTTGAGGAACCACCTTTAGGTATACTAAACAATAGAGATAACAATTTGAAGCTAAGGAACAATGAAGAAGACAATTCTTTCGATGACAGTTTGTACTTAAAAATACTCGGGTGTACAGAACGACAAAGCTACGTACCTTGCACAAGAAATTGGAGTTGCAGTCCAATGTAAGAGATATACAATTGCAATATGAACAGACCTTAAAAAGGCCTTCGACAAAGTGTCAAAGGAAGCCCTGAAACCGAAAATGCATCAGTTTGGATTAAAAGGCCGCAACTACAGGTGGATTAATCAGTATCTAACAGAACAGAAAAGGTCATAAAATAATAAATGAGATATAGGTAAAAAAAGACTCTGTGAAAGTGGTATTCGAAATAATATTATATAAAATATACTGGATGCCAGTGAGTTGTTTCACAAAGGAGCTTTCACGCTACTCTGTTACATTTTTTAATTTTCGATATCATTTTGATATCATTTTCCCCAGTTTGTTTAGTTTATTCCCGTCAAAGGAATTTTCTTCGAGCTTAGGATATTTTGTGGAAATTCCCTGCTTGACACAAGCTAAAGGCTATTTTGATTTCTCAGGTATGCTTTATTTAGAAATCCAATGCAAAACCACTAAATTAGTGCGCAGCTAAAGGAATTAGGCACACTGGTTAGAGTGGACCTGTGGAAATTTGCTCATGGATCTTTAGGTTTCTTGTTGTCTGCTGACATCTATTTCAGAACTTCTTTATTACTTTTCTGCTGTGGGAATCCACCCCAAAATCTCGTAACTACAGTTTAACTGCGGAATTCTTAGTTATTGTGCAGCTGCAACATTTCAATTTGGAGCAACTTGGTAAAAGTTCAGCCTTTCTGCCAAATATGCCACACAGTCCATACAAGTGGCTATCAATGCTATACTAATTATTGCATAAAATAGTTGTTCATTTGATGTAAGAGAAATAAGTTATCATGTCATTCCTAAAATTGACCAAGTTTACATATTATCGTAAAAGTTTCTTTAATTCACATTAATATTTTGTTTTAATCTCACTTTTTGACAGAATTTGAAAAAACTGCAAAGACTTAATTTCTGTGGTTGTGAAAGTTTGACAAATGCCTCACTAATACACATATGGAAATATGATGTGCAGTTAACATACCTTAACATAAATTGTGTTCCAAATATCACATTCCCTGCTATCAAGGACTTGGTAACAAGATCTAGATATTTAATATCTTTACACGTGCAAGGGAATTCGAACATAAGAGAACAGGAGGTTGCTGCTTTAAAAGAAGTCTCAGTGAGTGAATCGCCACTGGAGGTGTTTTATGACTGCAATAAAGTTTGTATTTGTAAGAATTATAATGTTGAAGATAAATAAAAAGATAATCTGGTTTCGTTGTTTCCAGGATTAAATAGTTAGTCTGTTAATCCTTCCATATATATATATATATATATATATATATATATATATATATATATATATATATATATATATATATATATATATACATATTTCTTTATTTTTGGCAATCTTTTTTTTTTTTTCCCATGAACGCGCTTTTTTTAATGCACTTATAAAAACCAAAAAAAGTGACTCTCGTCCTTCCCTTTCCACCAAGAGTTATATCGACTCTCTCTGTGCCTTTATTNTATCAAGGACTTGGTAACAAGATCTAGATAATTAATATCTTTACACGTGCAAGGGAATTCGAACATAAGAGAACAGGAGGTTGCTGCTTTAAAAGAAGTCTCAGTGAGTGAATCGCCACTGGAGGTGTTTTATGACTGCAATAAAGTTTGTATTTGTAAGAATTATAATGTTGAAGATAAATAAAAAGATAATCTGGTTTCGTTGTTTCCAGGATTAAATAGTTAGTCTGTTAATCCTTCCATATATATATATATATATATATATATATATATTTACATATTTCCATTTTTGGCAAACCTTTTTGTTTATTCCCATGAAAGCGCTTTCATTAATGCACTTATTAAAACCAACAAAAGTGAGGCTCGTCATTTCCATTCTACCATGAGATTTATCGACGATCTCTGTGCAGTTAATGATGGTAATATATTTGGTCAATCTCACCATGAAATATATCCACCAGAACTTGAATTGAAAGTTGAACATAATGGGGATCATGCCACCTTCCTAAACCTTGACAACTATTGTGCATCAGAAATTTGTTTACAAATTATATGACAAGCGCGACGACTTTCCTTGCGATATTGTCAGGATGCCTCATTTGAGTAGTAACATACCACGTAACATATTTTACTCAGCAATTGTGGGGGAATTTCCCCGAATCGCTAGATCTTCACTCATGGTGGAACATTTTATCCCTACGTCAAAGGCTCTGGTTCAACGCTTGATTTCTCAAGGTGCCAGTATTGTTCACATTAAAGATCACTTGAATAAAAAAATCGATCATCACCCTGAAAACTTACACAGTTCGACTTATCAAAGGAGCTACTAATAAGTCCAATTTTGACCTGACACTATTACTCCGTCCTTTTTTTTGGTTAACTCTCGCCAATTCAAGATAAATACGGGTACGCATTACATATAAAACGACTCATTACATTTTAAACCTTATTCTCCTTTTCTCTCAAGTATATATACATGGCTGCAAAGGTAAAATGGTTACAGATTAATTTCAGTGAAGTCTTCACGATGCTCAATTCTTTTACACAAAAATAAGTATTACATTGCTCGCATAAAACACTTTTTATCCTGTGTATAGACATGTTTCCCAGAACGCACAGTATCGTTCTTTCCCGCTTCTTTCATTCCCGAAGTACTGCAGACGTTTTTCTTATCAACAGGACTCCAGATCTAACTTTACGACTTTACATCAATTAAATTAGTTTTTTAAGTCAACAATTCATGATTAATCATTGGGATTTCGGTTAGACTGGCTTCCATAATGGTATTATATTCCACAAGCACTCTTACTCATCTTGAACACACCTTTGGTTCGACACTGGTTTTTCTCTCATTTTTCTTTATCATATTCCCCCCCAAAAAATATTTTTTTAAGCATCACGATGGGAGTTATCAGTAACTGATGGTCATATGGTGGCAGTGGTCGCTCACTCTAGGATCCGCACCAAGACTCAGTGCTGCTGGACAGTACATTACTGACGAGGGAAGGGGGGAAAGGGGCTCATAGAATCTGACAGTTCTTTTTAAAACTGGTATCTTTCTTCTTTGATATACACATTTTGTCTTTACATGATTGGAACATTGTCAAAGTGGAGTTTGTTATTCTTTCTTCCACTGTCTGATCTCAGCAGACATTTTTCTATTGCATGTCAGAGACCTGATGTAAGTGTTCACTTGTTTGCCATAAATCAAGTAACGATTGCCTTTATCATAAATATAATCGCCTGGTAAGAAATTCTTTGGAACTCCCACCACCCTTCGTTACTGTTTGATGTTCGTTAGTGTTGCAAGTTGCTGTCTTATTTGTCATACGGATGTGTCGATTCAAGGAACCAATAAAATCAAATAAAAATACTTTTAGTTGGAAGAGTCAGTCGGTATATTTACCAGCTATATATCGTTCCGTACAAAATTGTAAGCAAATGCTACTTATATTATATATATATATATATATATATATATATATATATGTATTTGTTTTGAAGTTGTTTGGTCACTCATTCAGTTAATAGTTAATTAATATAATATAGATGGAGAGGACTTGGAATTGTAGAAAAATGAAAATTATGTTTGCACTGAACTGGATTCGAACCAGTGCCTAAGGCTTTCATAGACACATGTTGTACCACCTGATCTATCGGCGATAGACCTTCACCAGGTTACTTGGTAGTGTATATGTTCATGATAGCTTCAGACACTGGTTCAAATCCATTGCGGTACAAAGATATTAATTGATTAACTAAGATTTTACTACGCAACCTATTGACATATAGTCTAGGAAGATAGGAAGAACTGTGGTGAACAGAAGATTCGTATTAAGGTTTCCTATCATGAACTCAGACTTTTCCGACTGATGATGATTTTTGTTATTCAAGAACCAAATTCACACAATCAACTATCTACTCATCAGTCATGTGACCCCCCAGTAGTTATTTGGCAAAGATGCCATTGTGATAGTTATAAAACCACTATTTTGGGTAGTCAGAAAAGGTTTTGATCCAAAAAGCTTATATGAATATTTTTAAGATGAAATAGATTTTTGGGTGGGTTTGGTTAGGAGGAATGTTTTGGCACCCTGTCATTTGAACCTGTTTTACTTGCAGTAGTGAATATTTTTTTTTTCTGGTATATGTTCCAAAATCAAGTGCTGCAACTAAGAATTGGTCTTTGACTGATTGATAAAGTAAAATAATTTCCTCTTCCAAGAAATTTTTGTTTAGAGGAAATAGTTACGGATTTTGAAATGTAGGTTGTCAAGAAAGGGACATGTTTATATTTGAAGGTACGTTTAATTTGCGCATTTTTAGTTGCATCATGTTAAACGCCAAGTGTTACGTTTCGATCTGTTTAGTTTCTTTAACGTATTTATCACGTTTAACAGAAAACCACTTGAGTAGATTTTCATTAATCAATATTTTAAACAAAGGGATTTTTTGTTCATTGATTCATTTTAACTAGAGCCTGGCCGAAAAAATGGCTGTTTTAGGTGCCTTTACACTTTACAACTGATAGCTAATTTATTCAATGTTGATAAACTGAACTGTATTGTACAGATTCATCATTGGAAGAAGTAACTGACACATGGTTGAAAACAACCAAGTAATTGCTAAAAGTTGAAGTAGTAATGGAAAGAAACTGAATTAATGTGAACACTTAATTACCAGGCTGTACACAAGGAAACGGTTTCTGTCAATACAGAAAAAAGTATGAATGATACCGTCACTTCTAGTTGCGATGTAATATTAAATACGTTATGAACAGCAACAAATATACAGGTTAAGTGGAACTCTGATACAGTGAATTTCAAGGGAGTTTTTCTGAATTTTTTCAAAAAATTCTTTGTAGATGAAATAAATACGAAAAAATTGTTGTAATTGAAAATTCGTTGTATCAGATTTCGTTATGCGTGGACTCCACTGTATCTATGGACACTTACTTTTTTGCGGAATATGTGAATTTGTAAGTACCCCAAAAGTATAGTACAATCGATGTTAGTTATTAACTTACACCTTGTAATGCATTTTTTATTTCATATGCATTGTGAAATGATATTTTGACGTAAGGATGTTTGAGACAAATATATAATATATACTTCTTTTTGGAAGTTGTTTTAGAGTTGAGGTTTGGCTTTTCTTAGTTTCTTCTATAGGTACTATCATGAGAAGTGTTCTAATAAGGTTTCTTCGATGGTACCAGCTTGTTTCACTCAACGTCTTCATCCTCATGCAGTTGTTGCTTTTCTAATTAATAGTCTTTATATGAATGGAGTTTTTCCCTCGGACAGCTATGTTGTCAAACCCTTTGGCTTCTGAGTGCTTTCCTTCTTCTTATGGTTTGAATGTGTTTACGTCTAAGGTAAACTATTGTCTTAACCTATCCTTTTTTCTTTTCTTTTTTTTCTTTCCTTTTCTTTTCTTTTCTTTCCTTTTCTTTTCGTTTTTCTTTTTTTACTTTTCTTTTCGTTTTTCTTTTCTTTTTTCTTTTTTTTTCTTTTTTTTTCTTTTCTTTTTTCCAACAGCTCCATACACTTGGTGGCACTATGCTTTGTATAGTTCTTAATCGTTATGCAAATATTCATCGAATTTCAACCCTAGTGAAACATGCCAGGAAAACAAGCGGTTTTTCTTTGTCATATTTTCATTTGTATAAAAAATACGTGAATGATCGACTGGCCGTCACAAACTTATCCAATGAAAGATGCGGTGCTCAGCTCCATTATCAGGCCGGGCCTTGGCCGTCGGGAGGAATTTAACATGGATGTTATTGGGAGCAATTTGTTGATGGTACGAGCTTATCCACACGACCGCTCCCGGCTGTGACAAGCTGTAAGACAAACATACATCCATGCATATACATACATATATCCATGGAAACATGCATGCATAACATACATACATATATACATACATACATACAAACATTCATATATACTTAGAGAAATGCATGGCAAGTGCACCGTTTCGGATGGTTGCGCGCTCTTGTTCTTTCGCTCGCTCGCTCTTTTTGACTCTTTGTTTTATTTCAACTCTTTAAATTGAGGTCCAGAGCTCACCACCTTTGTCACCATTTCTCTCTCTCTCTCTCTCTCTCTCTCTCTCTATCTCTCTCTCTCTCTCTCTCTCTCTCTCTCTCTCTCTCTCTCTCTCTCTCTCTCTCTCTCTCTCTTTCTCTTNCCAAGGAAAAGGTGACTATCTGTCAGAAAGTGAGAGTTCAAGAGACACCATGTATGTATTATCTTGTTTTTGTTCATCTTTACTTAATTTTGCCCCTTTCTGTTTTAGTCATTACTAAATGGAGTAATATGAAAGGCAAAAAAACGTCTCATTGTTTACCAGGAATGTAGACATTGTGAGAATTTGGGTTAACCCAAATTCTCCCAATGTCTACAAAAGTAGACTTCTAATCCAATGCTTGTTTTATAGACACATGCAGCATATATGGCATTAAATTATGCAAAGATGCAAAGATGCATTGGAATTCCAATTTTTTTTTTGTGGGCACCGTACATTCAATTTTGTCTGACTTTAATGTTTTTTCCAAGACATAATGAAAAACGCACAGTAATAGAATAATGCAAGGTAGATTCTATAAGTGTTTGTCCATGTAAATTAAAAATTATTAAGTTTGCCTTCCTATTTAAAGTCTTTTAATGGATATTTCCCTATCCTGAAATTCTTTTCAAAAATTTTGCAAACAAAAATATTTGAAATTGCTTATCGCAGGTTGATGGGAAGAAGTTAAAAATATTTATTTGCGTTGAGAAATGACTAGTCTTTTCTTCGAGTCTTGCCACAATCAGATCTTTCTGTTTAGGTCATTACTAAATGGAGTAATATGAAAGGCAAAAAAACGTCTCATTGTTTGCCAGGAATGTCATTAATAACTTTTATTGCTAACACAATCTAAAAAGCTTTTTTTCTGAGAACATGCTCCACAAATATACTGGAACTTAACTTTGTCAAAATATAAGAATAAATGCATAAATCGCTATTTAAATGAAGTTCATTTTGGAAAAAAATGAACGTACTAATCGTTTATAAAAAATATTCAGAATAAAACCCAGGTTTCATTCAGCAAACTGAGATTTTAAAATTTTGTTGAATTCTTGCTTTGACTTTTTTATTTTTAAAGATGAGAAAAATGATATTCACCCAGGCTCTTTGAGGTCTTTCTGTATAAGTAAAACCGAATTAAAGAATGTGTGCAATTCCCGGTTTCGGTATGACAAATTTTCCATTTCTGGCCTCATGTTACTTTTATTAAAATGAAGAGTATTCCATTACAATTTTCAGGACACAACTGTCGTCACAAAAGCTAAGGAGTTTTTTTGTAACAGGGAAGTTCGAAAGTAGGAAAAGCAGGGTTAGATGGAGACAAATTTTCATCTACAGTCTACATTTATGAAAAAGAGATAAATATAAAAACAACAATACGATTTTAAAGGACAGTAAAAAGGAAATTTGACTGGAGGTTCATGGTTGCTAATGTCTGTACCAGGGCAGGGTAGCAGATGATGAGGATGAGGAGATGGTCATGCTTATGAGGATGAGGGAAGGATGAGGATGAAGATGACGACGATGATGGTCTCTCTAATACCAATCTTTCTCCATGTCCAGTAGGTACTGATTCCTGGAACCTTCAATTTTTTGTTTTTTGTTTATTTCAAGCCAGGCAGTTGTTCCATATGTGAGTTTTGATTTAACACGCCTTACGCATTGTACATAGACACTTGAATATCATATAGGGCAAAGTTAAGCTCGTAAATGTCACTAAAGGGCTTGCCCCTCTCTGTGTGTTTCTTTCGCTCTCTCTCGCTCTCTCTCTCGCTCTCTCTCTCTCTCTCTCTCTCTCTCTCCCTCTCTCTCTCTCTCTCTCTCTCTCTCTCTCCTCTCTCTCTCTCTCCTGCCACTTTAGTGACAAAAATTAGGCTCTTTCGTCCTTAAAAAGCGGTACTAATAATTTACGAAAAGCTGGATGTTCTGTCAGAAAAAAATGAACTTAAGAAAAATTGAGCTTTTGATAAATGGTTGTTTGCAAAGGAGTGAAATAGCTTGACATTATCATTCGGTAATATTTTATCTTCGTCTCTAAAAATGTGCGTAAATACTACCAACACCTTAACCTCTGAAGCATTTGCTCTAGTTTCCACTCCTATCGAAAATCTCTTGAAACTATTGAAAGAAATCAACCCAACAAAAGCAACAGGATTGAATGGAGTTGCAGGAGAATTCCACAACGATAGTACATGTACTCTAGCAAAACCAATTACTTAACTATACAAACTCTCAATCCTTTGATTCACATTTTTTGAAGGTAGCAAACAGAAACTGAAACCGCTTTTTCATAATGGATCCAAATATGACCCTGAAGACTATCGTTTAATTTCACTGCTTCCGGAAATTATAGAAAAGATTATCAATGGTCAAGTACAAAAATGCTTTAATGAAAAGAACATTTATATAAATACTAATCCGGCTTTCACGCACACCACTCCACACATACTTGTTTACCCTAATTAAGTGAATAAATAAAACAGGGATTTGAAAATGGCATGTTTACAGGCATGATTCTGATTTTGGGCAGTGTCTATGACTGGTCTAGGCCAGCGTGCAATGGAGGTGTAAGGCGCCTCCTTCCCTTATTAGCCTGGGGTAGCATCTTGGGCAAGTGCTAGCAACCCCTCTGCTCCCCTTTACCAGGGTTATGGGACCTCTCCCATGGACTGGGAGTTGCGACAGCCAGGGCAGGTGGCGTGAAATCTTTTGCCAAGTAATTTATGCGGTAAATGAAAAGTGAAACTATGCCGGATCAGTCGAGGCCCGGATAAAAAACGGCCGCCGTTGCCACTGGTGACCCTAACGGTGGTAATGGAAACTATGCTACTGTGGGTCAACGACGGAAGCGGGGTGGAGCACGTGTCAAACAGAAGGGAGAGGAGAAACGTGAGAATGGTAGATGTGAGAGTAGGAACCTTGAATGTAGAAACGATGACAGCAAAAAACCGAGAGATAGCAGACATGATGAGGAGACGGAAGCTAGGCATACTCTGTGTGCAGGAGACAAGGTGGACTGGAAGTAAAGCCAAGAACATCGGTGGTGGCTGCAAGCTATTCTATGTTGGAACAGATAAAGCCAGAAATGGAGTGGGTGTGATACTAAGACAAGAGTACACTAGCTGCGTACTGGAGGTCATCAGGAAATCTGACAGATTGATTGCCATGAAAATTGAACTCGGACAAGAGATAGTCAATGTCATCAGTGCATATGCACCTCAAGTAGGCTGTGAACAAGAACAGAAGGATGATTTTTAGAGTGATTTGGAGGATCTCGTTAATGGACTACCGAGCACAGAGCGTAATATCATTGGGGCAGACTTGAATGGACATGTTGGAAAAGGTATTGATGGAGATGACACAGCGATAGGAAGCTATGGGTATGGCCAAAGGAACGAGAAGGGGCAGAGGATCGTGGACTTCGCACTCAGCACGGGAATGGCGGTGCTCGATACCTTTTTCAACAAGAGAGAAAGCCATTTGGTGACCTATGAGAGTGGAAACAGGAAGACCAGATAGACTACATTTTGTGCAGAAGGCGCTCGCTGAAAGACGTGAAGGATTGCCAAGTTATTCCTGGTGAGCCAGTGGCTAAGCAACACCACGTGGTCATAGGAGATTTCGATCTGAAAGGGAAGCACCAAAAAAGCAGAGAGAGGCGAACCAAGGATCAGATGGTGGAAATGGAAGGACACAGAGGTTAGTCAGAACTTCTGCCAAAAGGTGATGGAAAAACTACCAGGGGAAATCAGTGAACTATCATGGAAAACAGTTTCCAAAGCTATGAGTGGGACAGCTAAGAGCATATTGGGAATGTCATCTGGTCGTAAGAAAGAAGACTTGGAGAGCTGGTGGTGGAATGAGGAAGTCCAGGATGCAATTGCCGGGAAAAAGCAAGCACTGAAGGGATGGTTTAATGCCAAGGATGAGGACAGTAAGCGAAGATATGATGAAGCCAAAAGGTTGGCGAAGGTTGCGGTTTCTAAGGCCAGGAATGATGCATATGAGGAGCTATACTCTAGTCTCCAAGGAAAGGGAGCGGAAAAGGAAGTGAACAGGATGGCAAAACAACGAGGCAAAGGAACCAGTGATGTACAGCATGTGAGAATGGCGAGAGGAGAAAACGGAGACGTTTTGACAAACAGGGAAGAGATCTTGAGAAGATGGAAGCATTACTTTGAAGGCTTGATGAACGTGGAGAATCCCAGGGAGAGAAGGAGAGATGATCTGACTGTGAATGAACGTGAGATACCGGACATTGACAAGGAGGAAGTTAGCAAGTGCATGAAGAAGATGAAAAAGGGGAAGGCGGTTGGCCCTGACAACATACCAGTGGAGGCATGGCTAGCCATGGGTGACTCTGGTGTTGAGTTTCTCACTGGGCTGTTCAATAAGATCATCCATGGAGAACCAATGCCATCAGAGTGGAGAAAAAGCACACTAATCCCCATCTTCAAAGGAAAAGGCGATGCACAGAGTTGTGGGAACTACCGCGGCATCAAACTAATGAGTCATGCCATGAAGTTGTGGAAGAGAGTGATCGAGACTAGGCTGAGGCGAATTGTCAATATCAGTGGGGAACAATTTGGTTTTATGCCCGGTCGAGGCACCACTGATGCGATATTCGCTTTGCGGCTGCTCATGGAAAAGTACAGAGAGGGGCAACAGCAATTGGCCTGCGTTTTCGTAGACCTGGAAAAGGCATACGATAGGATCCCGAGAGAAGAGGTGTGGCATTGTATGAGGGCTGCAGGAGTGCCGGAGAAGTACATCGAATTGGTTCAGGATATGTACTCAGAGTGTGAGACCGTGGTTAGATGCCCGATGGGTGTGACCACCGGTTTCCGTGTTGGAGTAGGATTACACCAGGGATCTACTCTTAGCCCATTCCTCTTTGCCATGATCATGGACAACCTTACAGAAGAAGTGAGAAAAGAAGCGCCGTGGACCATGATGTTTGCCGATGACATTGTACTATGTTGCGGTACGAAACGGGAAGCTGAGTGTGAACTGGAAAGGTGGCGTAATGCGCTGGAGAGATGAGGCCTGAGGGTGAGTCGAGCAAAGACGGAGTTTCTGTGCCTGAATGACAAAGAAGTGCAAGTGAAAATCACAATGGATGGAAGTGAGATCAAGCAAGTGCAAGAATTTAAATACTTGGGATCGACACTAGAAAGTAGTGGGGACTGTGACCGAGAAGTACAGAGGAGAGTGCAGGCGGGATGGAATGGGTGGCGAAAGGTGACGGGGATCTTGTGTGACAGGAATATGCCAAATAAAATTAAAGGGGCGGTCCATAGAACGGTGGTACGACCAGGAATGATGTATGACATGGAAACGGTTCCATTAACGAAGAAGCAAGAGAAGAGAGTGGAAGTGAGTGAAATGAGGATGCTACGATTTTCAATTGGAAAGACCAGAATGGACAGAGTGAGAAATGACAGTACGAGAAACCCTGGGAGTGGCCAGGTTAGGAGATAAGATCAGGGAATCAAGATTGTGGTGGTTCGGCCATGTGATGAGAAAAGATGAGAGTTATGTAGGAAGAAAAGTGATGGAAATGGCCCCACCCGGAAAGAGGAAGTGAGGAAGGCCAAAGAGGAGGTTCTCTGATTCGGTGAACGAAGATATGAGAGTGGCAGGTGCATCAACCGACGATACCTCTGACAGACAGAGGTGGCAAGCATTGATCCGCTGTGGTGACCTCTAACGAGAGAAGCCGAAAGAAGAAGAAGAACAGGCATGATTCTGATTGATACTTAAAAAGCTTTTGACATAATGGACCATGAAATTTTTTTAGATAAAATCTCGAATCTAGTGACCACAATTTTATTGCTTAAATCTTATTCCAGAATGGATAGTTTTCTGTAAGCTTTGCACAATAATATTCAGAACCTTTGCTATGCGGAGCTACTTAAAGGTCAACTCATAGTCCACTCATGTTCCTCCCATACACAAATGACATACCAAGGACAGTTAACTGTCACCTGCTCCTGTACAAAGTTGATTCCTGCTTAATCTTTGGAGACAAATACATAGAGCACATGGAGACCAACCTTAATAAAAACTTTAATTCGATGTGTGATTCCCGTTTAAAAAACAAACTAACCATTCGCTTTGGAGAAGACACAACTAAATACAATTTGTTTGGCCGAAAGAAATGCAAAAACCGAAAAAAAGCTTAAGACTAGGAGGGATAAACTATTAAGCAGCATTCAATGGTCACATACCTTGGATGTGCTTTCGGTGGAAATCTCTTTGGGGAATCAATCGCAACCAAAACGCTTGGAAAAATAAGTGGAACGATAAATTTCTATACAGAAAACAAAGCTTTTTAGATAACTCCCTTCATAGGTTGCTTTTAAATGCTCTTTTTTACCCCCACTTTAATTACGCATCCCTTTCATGGTTCCCAATTTTGAATAAGAGCATGTTTAAAACTATCTCTTCAGAATAAATGCATCTGCTTCTATCTAAATTAAAAACACAACACATATTGAAGCTACATAACTCAAAGCTATAAATATGCTGCCCACAAAGAAAAAATTAAATGAACATATATACATAAGAATAATGAAATTTTTGTAAAAGAACAGCTTCAGCTTATATTGCTGAAATATTCCATCCAATTGACCAAAGCCAAACAACACGAAGGTCTTAATTAAAATTAAACCTTCTATTTCGTAAAACTAAGGCAAGCCAAAAATGCTAGTGTGACATGGGGGAAAATATGGGAAATCCTATCTTTTGATTTAAAATCTACAAGCAATGTCGATATGTTCAAACACAAAATAAAAAGCAGTTTTTCTCAAAATACATAGAGATAGGAAGAGGATAAAATGATATTAAAAAGTTCCAATAAGACCCCTCTGTCTCTCTTACATTCATGCTTTGGTCTCGCTAGCTTGTGCTTTGTCCAATAGCAGGTACTAATCCTTTTTGTTGTTGTTGTTCTTTTGCAACCGCCTAAAAGTGGACCGTTATGGAAATATGGTCAGTATGATCATTTAATGATGCACCAGGCATTAAAATTAGAGGAGAGGTGGGGGTAATTTTTTTACGTTTTTAAATATTGTATTTTGTATTGCATCTATTTTGTATTATAACTTTTTCTTTTACGTGACAATTGATACATGCATACATCTTTCATATTTCGGCGCATGAGTCTTCACACAGAGTGCGCCAAAACATAGGAAATGGGATAAAATTTTTAGGACACGTCATCTGAAAAAGGGATTTTGAACATAATATCTGAATACGCCTGCTGTCAAAAGGCTAGAAAAAGGCCAATGGTTTGGTTTAGGCAGACAAGAGCGACAACACCATGCAGGAAAACAAAAATATCCAAGCTTCACGAGACAAGAAATTAAGAAGAACATTGGCCATTTCAATCCGGGATGGAAATGGCAGAAAAAGACTTGATTCATCCACGAGAATACAAAGGTTAACAATTAGGCACTGTCCGGATTCGAACCGGAGATCTCCTGTTTACTAGACAGGCGCTTTAACCAACTAAGCCACAGCGCCGATGCCTACGTAGGCATTTATACATCTATACAACAAGAGGAAAAATGTTGATACGGAGAGGCGAAATAGAAGAGAAATGCAGAATTAAATGGATGCAGATGGGACAAGATCGAGTGAAGTATAGACCCATATGTATGCCATTCCCCAGCAGTGATGGATGATGATAATGATGATGATGATTATGATAATAACAAGAATGACAAAGGGAAGACCAGGAATCACATGGATAAATAATATAACAGAATGCTGTGAACTTTTATATTAAAAAGCATTAAAATAACAATAGATAAAGAAAGATTGAAATCTATTATTTCATCAAATCCTGTTGCACATGACAGAACATAATAAGAAAATGATAAAAAATAGATAAGATTCGTTTCAGACATACAAAAGCGTATTGCAACTTCGACAATTGTGTATTCTCTACTGGGGAGGGGGAAAGCAGGGAAGGGACAGAAAGGAGAAAGACGACTTGGAGGTTGTGAGAAAAAAAAGCAAAACGTTTGGAAGAGATGAGGAAACAGAGGAAAATTTTAAGTCGTTTGAAAAAGTAAGGTTGCAATGACTCTGTCTTTCCCAGTAGTTTCTAAAACAGAAAAATTAATTGTTTTGAAAAATTATCTTTTACAGACTACCACCATGTTCAGAACGTTTCACCTTCGATGCCATGAAAAGTCTCGACCCTATTTTCTACGTACAGTTTACAAGTTCACTGTTTCATTTGTGGGTTTTATTCCCTTTGTTATGTAATAATACAACTTAAAAAGCGTCAAACGTGGCCCAGTGTATTGTTGGTGTTGTGTAAGCTGCTGGAGGCAAAGTGGAAGACCACCCTGATGAGCTTGATCCGGCTCCATGAAACGAAAAACCAACCTCCCCTCACCGCCGAACAAGTAAATGAAGTTGCACTGAGAATTTCTCTCCCGACTACAGGGGCGTCGGAGACTTTTCTGGTTGGTTTTTCATTGGTGAGGCAGAGCCAACAGTTGTCATCCTACCACACGAGGTTTCCAAAGATGACTCCTGGGTGCCAACTATACATACTTGCAAGACGGCACTGAAGAGCACTAGCAGCCTGCGATCAAGGCAGATTTGTTTGAAAAGAACCTAGAAACAATAAGCTTCCACTTAACCACTGGGGCGCACAACTTTCAAAAACCTTCTCCAAATCGATGACGAACCAAATCAGAAACTACTGGAACGACGAGATATACTTCTTCGATGGTAAGGAAGAATAACTTGAAAGTGAAGGCCATTCGTTACTGACCCGTCAGGAAAACCTAACAGATCAGCATTCAGGCGCCATCACGTGGAGGTTGGTATTCTTTGACGCCCGGTCCAGTGTGTATCCAGTGTCTGCTGACATTAAATGCGATTTCGAATGCACTTGAATCACATGACTTGTTGCAAAGGAGCAAATCAAATTGCAAAAGCTCAAACATCACTTAATCGCTCTTGTTTTTGTTTACAAGAATCTTTCTTGGAAAGTTGTCTCTGAACAATAGCACTCTGTCGAATAGAGATTGAAAAACTGGTAACTCTGTAACTCTCAAGAGGTCATGTTTTTTGTTAAAGAGAATATTCCTCTGCAACTTTGATGAATTTGTTGAAAATTGCCCAAAAAACATTTTTAAGCCGAAGGAATTAACTATACAAAAACAAATAGCATTTTGTCTATTTCTTAACATCTGTAAGCTATATTTATCAGAGTATGGATAATTTTGGTCTTTAATCGATTCAAGACGGTGGTTCCTCTGGACGTGTCTCCGCCAATTGTGTTTTTGCTAACATTTTATATTGTATTTGGTTACGGTGTTTCTTGTTGAGATTGTGGAAATTGATTTAAATCAACCATACAATTTGTTTAAGAAGTATTTAAGGGCTGCAGTTTATAAAGATGCACCTCTTATTGAAAAAAACTATCCGCAGAAAATCAAATCTATGGATAAAAAGAGAAGTATATAATCCAGTGACCATTCGTGATTATTACCTAAATTCAACCGTACTTTTAATGGTATAATTTCTGCTGAACATTAGGAAAATTTATTAACGTCATAGAAACGTAGCGAATAATACATTGGAAAAAGGAAAAGGTGACCATGTCAGTAACCCCCTCAAAAGTCATTAGGAGAACCCAGCAGTTTCTGGAAGCAAATAAAACTATGCTACTCTACTAATAAATCTTCCAACTCTAGCAAATCTTAATCCATGAATAAAACTTTACAACTAATACTAGCCCAATTGCAAAACCTTTCTGCACATTTTTAAATAAAGTCAATTCAATTCAAATCAAATAAAAAAATGTTGATTTTACAGGGAAACATTTTAATATAGGTAGTGATTTACATCGTTTTAACCCGTCAAATTCAACTTTCAAATGCAAACCAAAAACTCTTAATCAGATTCTCAAAGTGCCGAAATCAATTAAGTAATCAAAAGCTGGTAACATTGGTAAGTGAACCTTTAAAACTGCCTTTCTTCCTTTCTTGCGTTGTATGGGCTTCAAATGATGCTTCTTCCCCTTCTAACCAGAGTGTAGATCAAGTTATTTCTTTTTTAGCTCTACTAGTTTGTGGCGATTTTTTGTAATGGCTGGGATAATTGCTAAATGTCCAATCCAGCGCTCTTGTAGCAAGCGTTTCAAAGAACATCTTCGATAATGTCAGGCAAAATATCAATGGGGCTAGCAGGTAATAAAGGATCTTCTGACTTCCTGATCTTTGGTATGGATAACATGAGCAACCTAAACAATTCTTATGCGGAATATTGTCTTGCAACTTGTCTTAAAGCATTATCTCGATTCTGCTTTCCCCAGCCCCCATGATGCAGGTTCGATCGTACCACAGGAATGTTAGAAGTTATGGTTCCTACTAGCAACACGCGAGAACCAGCAACTCCGAAAAAGTCGTTTTTATACTCTTTATTTCTGGATAAGTAGTGAATAAGTAAAAACATTCTACAAAATGTTTCTGATGCAAATCCACAATACAGGCAACATCCCCTGCCCCTTTTCCTCTCACATGGCCATATGCTTGACAAGTAACTTAGTACATTGGTTAATCTTATCGCTAATTTTTTAACGACACACTTGTAACAAATCTTACTCCAGCTAATAAAAGAAATCATTAAGCAATAAAACTCACCTTCAATTTATGTTAACCTTAAGTGTTGATAGTCTCTTGCTAAAGTGATTTCCCCTTGCGGAGTTTGACAAGTACAACTCACAAGTAAAAATTTGATAAAATGTACAATGAATTGTTGTTACACAACAAGCAAATTCCGTGCTGACTGGGCATTCGAGAAGATGAAAAACAAATCACAACATCTTTGGGTTCCTTATATAGTTCGAAAACATGAATGCAATTTCCATGCGTATATTCGTGGAAAAGTTGGAGACGATGATCCGATGAGATAGAAAATACGGTTATATACGTAGGCAGTGATATAATTACATTGAAAATGAAGTAGAACGTTGGCTGACGGTGAAGAAAATGCAAATCACAATGCTATACCTGTAGTCGACTATATGTAAAGATCCATTTTGAAGAACTGCAGATAATTGAGGAGAAAATGACGACTAGTATTACCTATCGGACGTTACATTAAAGGTTCTTGACGTTACAATAAAGGTGAACCCAGAAATCGTTTGAATCTTTATACTTCCATGAAAGGGCGAACCAATGAAAATATAAAGGAGGGTACTTATCACTCAAAACGGACGGAATTTCCCTCTTGGGGTCAATACAAAATATGGAGGCTTCCTGTAGAAGTAATATAATTAACAGATACAATGCAGGAGGGGATTTCTGACAATCTTAATACCTCGGTATGAAGATTACAACGGGACCCCAGAAAGCAAATATTTTTGGATAGGTAGAAGATCCAAAACAAACTTAAAAAAATAAAAAAAATAAAAAAAATCGAACTTTCAAAAATGAGAAGGAACAGATACAACAGACCAGGGAAATATCACAGAATGTCTGAATGGAAGCAGAAGACAGCATTTGTGCGCCATTTTTTTGTACAGGGAACCAATCAGAAGGAGTTGAAGTTCGCGCCACTCTTCTGTACACAATCAAAACTTCTTTCCAAAGATGGCAGATCAGTTAGTATTTTTTTAAACAAGAAAGTCACGGGCTTACTTTAATACGAAGAGAGCAGAATGTATATTAAACAAGTAAGTTTTACTTTATACTTTCGTCTACAGTAAAAATGCTGTCACGTTCTTACATTACTACACTACAAACCTCCACTTCATTTTATGCCGAAGTGACAACACTGTTGTTGTTACTTCGGCATAACATGTCGCCTTTCTACTCTTGTCTTCATGCCTTTCTTTTTCTTTGTGTTGAGTGTGTCGCTTAAAACTACTTTACAACAGTTGATAAAAAATATAGCTGCATTCCTTTTTTCCATCGTACGTTCGCAGACTAGTGCTAGTACAGTAGTATACCCTGGCCAATTCGAGATTGGAACAGAATTGACCGTTTGAGATATATGTAGGGTTTTTGAATGTTTTTTGGAGTAGATTTTCCGCTCTTTGTATTTTTTCACACGTGAAATTTCATGTTTCTTTGATGAGCTTGTCAGTGTTTTTAAAACATTTTATTGTTATCATTAAATCAACTTGACTATTATTAACTAGCAAGAGACTCAGAAATTTAGTCCTGGTAGCAAAATCCCATTCAGAACGAGGTGTGAAAGTAACTATAATAGTCATAATCGTATAATGGTATATGCAAATGTGAGAGTTAAAAAGAAAGACAACATGGAAAAAAGCACCATGTGAACAATTATGACAATATGTCCAATGATAGGGACTTAAGAAATAATGATTTTTTCAAGTCAAATTGTAATCTGAAATTTTCATTCTGTGGAAGGTGTATTCCAGTATGCACAGTTATGACGATATGTACAAGGATAGGGTAATGATTGAAAGATGTGGTTGCAAAAAGGATCTAGTTTTGAACAAGTGTTTATATCTCAGATGGCAAAGCATGTAGCCGTGATTGGGATTGGCATCAACTTGATTGCTTTTTTGATGCCTACATATTTTTTATTTTGCTACAATTCCAAATCCTCTAGCTTTATTACATTAATAAATTGTGCAATATGGTTTATTGTTCCATCTGAGTGAAAATAACTTACAAACTAAATGAAGATGCCCAAATAACTGTGATCAAGCCCAAATGCTGTATCTAAGAAAAAATGTTTTCAAAAAGACTGTTTTACAGTTTTCAGGAAATTATTTTATCTAAAGAAAGTTAGAGCTAAAGACTATGTTTAACACCTTATTCAACAGTTTTTAGCAAATCACTTATCCAAAAAAAAGATTCTACATAGAGTCAGCATTCAATACCTAAGTCATTTGACAATACATTGTGAAAGGAAAAAACATTTGACCATTGTATAAGTTGTATCTTTTCAGAGGTTTTTGTTAAATGTTCATGAAGCAATGAATTACTCCATAAACCCTTAACACATACAGTGACCAGTTACTTCTGAGGTTACTTGTAATGTTTCCATTACATTCTCATTAAAGGCATGTTCACAGACTTAACTCTCAGCGTTTTTAATTTTCTGTTTTAGACATTAATTTATGAACAAGTTCCAATATTATATGGTAATTATATAAAGTTAAAATATCTAACCTCCCTCACCCCAATTCAGGAGAGTTACCAAAGAATACTATTTGAAGGAGAGAAATGAACTGGTTTTGAATTCAATGGATACAATCATTTTAAAATGAAATTCAATGTAATGACTACCAAAAAGTCATTTTTTACCTTGCAACACTTTTTATCCTTAATATGCTGATGATGCCCTTGACATTTTTGGAAAGCTCGGTTCAAGTGTTTTAGAACATGTCTATATAGAATTATTTTTGCTAGCTCACATCTCAGAATTTGGGCCAAAAAATTGGTTATTAAATAAAATCAGAATAAATTGCAGATTTGTTGCAGTTAGTGTAGTTTTTTACCTTTTTCATTTTGGTATTGGATTCTGCATTGTTTAAAGTAGTTATGTGGCACATTTGGAGTCAGTCCCTATTATATTAATCATTTTATGATTATCGGAAGTTGCATGTTCTAATCCCTAGTAGATTCAGACTGACCATGCCCCAAATTGGACACTTTTTGAAGTAGTCATTGAAACTGAGTTTTAAGTGTGAAATTTTCAGGGTTTTCAGGTTACCTCATAGATACCTAGTAACAATTAGAGTTTCAGCAAAATCAAAGAGGATGAGTTACATGCCACTTATATTTTAGATGGAATGACCCAAAACATTAACATTAGGTATAGTATATAATAGTTTAGCATTTTTGTATGATATACTATTTTTTGATAGAATTTAGTTTTTACTTCCCTGCCACCTTATTTATATAATACTTAAAAGGCCTTACTGGTTACAAAATATATGTTAAGCTCATTTTTATTTTGTTCTTGCCCCAGGTTATCATACAAGGGTTTAGAAGCTACAGAGATCAAATTGTGATTGATCCATTTAGTCCAAGGCATAATGTTGTTGGTAAGTTAACAGTTAAAATGTAACTTAGTTTTAAATATAAGCAGTCCCTCATATACCAATGTACTTGATGTTATGTGCTTTTAATATATATATGTGAAGGGCACTGTCTGAGCCCCAGTTACTGGGGAAAATGATGTTGAAACCAAAAAAACAGGGTGAGAAAATGTAACTGACATCAGTTTGATGGAACAGCTATTGCCTTTGGTATCTTTATACCCCTGGAGAAGCACAAGAGAAAACACTGTTTCTGTGATTTCCTTAATATTTGTAAGACAAATGCTTAGCAAATATGGAAAGAAGCTCACAAATAATAATAACTGGTAAATTATATATAAACAGGAAAAAAATGAAACATTTTTGAAACAGAAAGGAAGGTATAACCTTTAAAAAAGTAGGGTTAGGTTAGGTTTAGATGAATATAATAGCTTTTGTACCTGATATAGTGAGGGTTGTGAGACCATTAATGAAAAGTAGTGTTTAATATTATATAGGGAACATAGGGGAATTGAGTTGAAAATGGAAATGAAAATATGAAGAAGAAGAGGAATGTAATAGGAGTGACAAGCAAGGTATAAGGATGGGAAATTGAGGTGTTGTGTAAATAAAGCCAATATCAAGACAATCTACTTGTTATGAACCCAAATTGAAATGAGCCATTTCTCACTCATTGCCTTCATGAAGGTAGTAAGAGCCAGAAACCTCAAGAATTCCTAATGAAAAGTATAGAATCAGCTTTTTTGTTGGTACTCATTGAACAAAAAATCCAAAATAATGATGTAATGAATTGATAATTATCATTATATACGCACACTCAAGGGATTACTGATCTCTTCCGATAATAATTATAATTATTATCAAAAGAGATCAGCAATCCCTTAAATGTGTGTATAAAAGAAAATCCCATGGCTGATAACCATTAGTAGTATATTAAATTTCAACTGGCTAACATAGGTGACACCTCATAAAAACCTGGTGTGGCTGCCTCATGCCCTCAATGTATGAAGTTAAGCTTTTGAATATGTTGGTATTTATACATCATTGTATTTGTGGAATCTTTCACAGAAAAAAATGCAATTCAGTGTTTGTTTACCTATAGATGCAGGAACTGCTATGGTATTACATTGTCCTTTCCAATACTCTTGAGACTGAGGCTCTGAACATCAAAAGGGTCACCGATTGTGATATTTTGAATGACAAATAAAATTTTAACTTATTCATGCAGGTTAAGACCTATGTTATAGCCTCCTTCTATCAATAGCATCGAAAATTACTTAGCACTATCCCAGGAGTGTGTGTTTTTTTCTGTTAGCTCAGAATTTGACTAACTGTAAATGTTGTTTCAAGATGGACTCCAAATTATTATTTTGGCAGCATGAGGTAGAGCAACATTCAAGATTATCAGTGCCCCACACTAAAAAAGAGTTGCACAGATCACATTTGTTTTCAATGTAGTTGTTTTAAAAGTCTTTTTGGATAATGTAATCAATAAATTTGGTTGTAGTGTAAGAACAATTTTGTCTGTCCAATTTGACCTTTTTTTTACTATTTTCCAATACATTGTATATTTGAGTACCAGCTGTCACTGTTAGTGACATAAAAAAGTAAATTTACAAAATCATTTTAAGGGGTTGTTTCTCTTTTACAGTTATTTTTGTCACTCTCTATCATGCAATTTTGTTTCTTGGTTTTAATTTTTAGTTGGAAGGAATGGATCAGGGAAGAGTAATTTCTTTCTTGGTAAGTTTTATGTATTACATATTTATACTTATATATATAAATATATAAAAGTGTAAATATATACATGAGTTAAATTGAATATTACACTAAAACCATTCATTTTATGAAAATTATTGTAAACTTGATCAGTTTTTTTTTTATTGGTAAAAGTAAATTCATAACTGTTAATTCAAGTAACCCTTTGAATAACTAATGAATTTATAAAATACACACAATTTAGTCTTAGTTCATATAACATGTACTTTGTGCTGTACTGGTGACTAATAATCATAAAAAGGCCAAGGTATACTGTATAACAGAGTTTTCCATGAACAGGGAAATCCCAGATTTAATTTTCTAAGCTAAAAACAGGTGGAATCTGACAGGGCCATTATTTTGATTCTACAAGTGTAAAGTGTAAGAGGTGTTTTAAAGGCAACCAGGAGGCTGCTGATGATGGTGATGAGCAAGTGTTTTGTGGCTTTGAAAAGGAGACAACTTAAATTAACTTGGAGGAAGTCAGCTAGCAGTGGTCTCCAGAGTTAGAATGGGTTGGAAGAGGTTTAATGAGTTGAAGGACATCCTGTTTAGACAAGCAAGACTGACATTAAAAATGAAATGGAAGATCTATGCAACATGCGTGAGGCCTGTAATAGTTTATGGTGCAGAGACATGGGTTGTGAAAGCAGATGAAGAAAGATTACTGAATAGATGTGAAAAGGAAATGCTGAGATTGATCTGTGGAAAAAGACTTAGTGACAGAAAAAGTAAAAAAGATTTGATGGGTTTGACTGGATTAAAGTCTGGCATTGATGATGTTGTGAGAGAGAGCTGTCTGATATGGTATGGGCATATATTGAGAAAATATGACAATGAAGGTGTAAAGAGAGCAATGGTGTTTGAAGTGTAAGGCAGAAGAGGTCGAGGAAAACCTCTAGTGAGGTGCAGAGACAAGATGGAAAAAGATGCTGGAAAGATTGTACATAAAAATGAAGATACACAGGATAGAACAAGATTGAAAACAAAAATTGGTTGAAAGTCAGTAACCAATGACAGATGGAAAAGGCAAACTATAAAAAATTGATGGATGGATGGATGATAGGGCTGCTAGCTAAGGTGCTTATAGTAGAAAGCTCTTGAAAAGGAGATGTTTGACCCATGCCTAATAAGAACAGGGGTATTAGCAATGCTTTATAAAGCAAGTGTAGAGAAGGCACCTTAAACATGTTGGGCTTGTGTTCAGGTTTTGACTGACAACCTCTCTTTAGGAATTTTCTTTTGTTTTCTATCTGGGAGTGTAAACAAATTTGTAGATTAGTACTGTGATGCACCTGTGTTCCTAATATAAAGATTTCTTTAGGTTAGTATTGGCAAAACTGTGAGCCATCAAATTTTTTCTACTTGGAAAATGTGGCTTATATTCAGAGCATAGTCCAGAAACCACTCCAGACTATTACTTTGATGATACATTGTTAATTTTCATGATTTTTGTACTTATTAAAGAATAAACTGCTCTCAGAATTTAGCATCTATTTATTTAATTTCCAGCAATTCAGTTTGTGTTAAATGATGAATTCACCCATATGAGACAAGAAGACAGGCAGCAACTCCTTCATGTAAGTATTACTATGTCTCCCTACAGTGGTTAACTTAACCTATAAAGTTGCTAACCTCACATCTGATAGAATCAGTTATTGACTTCAAAATGATATTTTTTTATGTAAGGACTCACTAACTTCCATGAAAATCAAGGAGCTACTAAAAACCTGAAATTGGGGTGAAGATGAAAAAAAGGGAAACAAATAGAAAGTAAAGGGAGGTCAAGTTAAAGATTAAATATGATTCAGTGCACTCCAAATTGTAGATTAAAAGAAAGTAACAAGCAAAAGGGAGAGGGTTTTCCCCTTATATTAGCCCCAGTACCAACTTGCAGTAACCAGCTGTTTTATTAGCATGTAAATTTTCTTTTAAGCACTGCACATACATTGACTCTAATTCTCCAATTTGTACAACATTTCAGTTTGCAAATGTTACTTAAAAATTCTGTTTCTATTTTGTCATTGGGATTTTACTGGTCTTGGAAGGTTTTTTATGTATAGTATACTGTGTAGTTGTGTTGGTAAATTCATCACCATTTTTTGCTTACCCTTGCAATGTCAGGAATATTGTTATGCACGTTTTTTTCTATTGTGCTTCTGGACTGTGTGTACCACAACATCTGCCATAATTGCAGAACATAATTGATTTTTTAGAAAAGTAAATCCACTGGATTATTAGCACTAAGATTCTAGTAAAGGTTCATCAGTATATCACTTATTTATGAAGACATTTGGTATTGCTAGTCAGAAGTTACATGACAAACAACAAAAGCATAATGAAAACCCCCAGGAGTTCTGTGGATTTGAGGAGCAGTCTTTTTTTTCAGTTTTAACGTCACTTTCCCCCAGCAATTGGGGCTCAGATGGTACCCTTCAGAGGGATTTTGATTTGGCACTGAGAAATTGGCTGGATGCCCTTCCTGAGGGGGTGCTTATTCAAGGAACTATGGTATTTTTAGTGTGTGTGTGTGTGTGTGTGTCAGTCTGACTATGTCTATCTGTCTGCCTTCTGTTGAATGTACATTTGCTAGATATCTTTTTGTTTTTGGCAATGAAAACTCAATTGCAATTGAATCCAGAATTCATGAGAAAGAATCATGTGCAGACCAAAATTCAGTCATTTCTGAAACAAACTTGTAGGTGCAAAGTACAACAGTAACAAAAGCAACAGATCCCAAAAAGGTGTAGTAAAGTTTTATGTGTGATGCATGCCAGTAATTAAGTCTTCCATGTAGAAAAGAAACATTTCATGTCATCCATTGCTGAACACAATTGTGTGGTATAATCAGAACAGGACCAATTGAATTGTTGTTTCAAAATGTCACATACCAAGATCAGAGCTTTCCATTGAAAAACCAGATCTTGTTTAAAATTCTACACTCACTCTATCAATAGTTGTGATTGTTCTGGTGTCTGTCCAAGGAATTGGGATGGGCAGCAATCAGCTTGGCCTTCAATATTTTTCTCAGTTCAATGGATTGACTTGGGAAAAGTGACATTCCAAACTTCACCAGCTAATCAATGAGAGTGCTCTTTGATAAAGTTTTTTTGCCACAGAAAGTTTATTTTTAAGTGATATGTACTATTTTTTTGTTTTGGTAAAGCCTGGACACAAGCCAGTGTAGGAAGTTTTTATGTATTTTAACTCTTTGCAATACTTTTCTTCTTCAAAAGGGCATTTCTCCTAGTTTCAATAGGTATGCTTTAATGGTGTGGAAATGGATAAAAAATAGTAGTATGTATAAATAATTTTTAGACATATTTTTACTTATAATACACAATTTTTTTAACCTGACATTCAAGATGATAACTTTGTTTGGTCAGGTATCATAACAGTAGGTTTATAAGTTTTTTCTTCCCCAACTGATCTATTTTTATTAATTTTTGCTTTTCATACTGGCTGTTCATTTTTTAGGAAGGTACTGGACCACGTGTTGTTTCAGCATATGTGGAGATTATTTTTGATAACTCTGACAACAGGATGCTGGTAATAATTATGTTACGTTTGGTTTTATTCATGTTTTCCTACACATATAAACCAGGGAAAATCCCAGCATATAATTTTTGTTGGTTTACCAGACACTTGGTACAGCAGTTTTGAGAGTTGATTCAGCATCAATATTACTATCTGCCTCCCTTTTGTTATGTTATCATTTACTTTGAAAGTCAGTATCAAATGTCAGATGCTAAGCTGATGTTGCCTTTTAACTTTACCAGTGAACCCTATCTGTTTTGCTATTAGCATTTGTAGTAGCACTTGTTTGCAGCCCATACATAACAGCACCTCCTGGTTGCTGAACTTTTCCACCTCCATCAACAACAGTGACCACACATGATTGTGATAACCACACCATTGTAACTTTCTGACTGTTTCCCTTCTTGAATAACTTTTTAATTTATGTAAAAGTTTCTGCTTGCCATTCCTGACCTGGACTTGATTTTGATGTTATGGAGACTTGACCTTCTTGGTCACAATGACTAAGTCCCAGGTGTTAATAGCATTGGAATAAAAAAATATGGCCCTTGTGTGGAGTTGATATTACATTATAAATTTTACTGGAGTTGATTTCTTTTCTTGGCTTAGGTATTGGTTGCTCAAATTTCAAATTATTTATTTACCTATATATTACACTGACT